>CAUYUJ010014260.1:412975-517975 GCA_963575745.1 Prorocentrum cordatum | reverse complement strand
ATGGGCCCTGTATGGAGCCAAATCTGGACATCGGACCTCTGGGTCGACGCGGCCTGTCAGCATGATCGGGGCGGCCGTATTGAGGAGGATTGGGGAGGGCTCTGTGAGCCACCATAGAGACGTCAGTGCCTTCTGTTCATCGACTGCGCTCTGCCGGGAGCTCTCTGGAGGAGTCGAGATCGCCACGGGCGGATTCCCGAGGTCTTTGCCGCGGCCCCAGGGCAGGGCAGAGGTGGTGTGCCTCACCTCTACGGCGTCGTGGGGACAAACAACGGCGCGAGGCAGGACGAGACGAGTCTTTGACTCCTGGGAGGGCTTCCTTTGTCCCTCGAGACCTCGCAGATCGACTCTGCAAGGGAAAAGACTCCGTAAGGGCAACGGGGAGCGCGAAGCGATGACCGTTGAAAAGAGCATGGAGGATCCAAGAATCCTCGCGCACCACATTAATTCTTGACGCTTCGCGATCCTCACCAGCTAGCGCCTGGTAGCGCCTGGTATGCGTGGGATCACACGGCCAGACGACTTGTCTTCAGAAGTGGAGGTGCGGAGCATGTGGTTGAACGATGGTAGACGCCAGCCATAGTCAGCTGGGAGTCTCTTGGGGTGCTCTTGGGGGCACTGGGGCTGAGGCCTTAGCGGCCAGTCTCAAGCTGAACAGCTACCAGGTAGTTGGGTAATGTGGCCAGGGAAGGGGCCGGACCGCTGGGAGGCTCGGGCCATCGGGCTCCTGGATGCTCCCCTGACCGGCCCTAACCCGCCCTGCGAGTTTCTGCCGTGCTCGGAGACGGCCCCAGAGTGCCTCAGGATGGCTCCAGTAGCCCCCGCGACGCTCCGAGAGGATCCCGAGAGGACCTCCACGAGGTCGCCAAGAGGCGCATATCTTTGAAATCCCTGTATGGCTATTTTGTTTTAGTGTTCCAGCTTTTTCTGGGTCCCGACCGCCCGAGACGGCCCCGCTAGCCTTTAAAACCGCCTCAAGACAGCCCAAGCGGCACGGGGAGGCTAGAAACATACATGCGGGCTTGGCCCGTTTGTGTTTCATGCTCTGGGCTTCCGGTTGTCTTTCTTCCGTCGGGCCACGCCAGCCTTGAAAAAAGGGTAGTGCAACCCCTCGGAGAAATCAGCCCCTTGTGTTTTCCCTACCTAGGCTCTGCCTAGAAGGGTTCTTACCCTGTGAGCTTAAGGGGCCGGGCAGTGGTCCCCGCCCCGGGCGGTTCCCCCAGGATCCGCCCCGCGGTTCCCCCAGTTGCGCCCCCTGGGTTCACCCAGCTTAGCTTAGCTAAGCTTAGCTTAGCTTAGCTTATCTCATCTTAGCTTAGCTTAGCTTAGCTTTGCCTAGCCTAGCTTAGCTTAGCTTATCTCATCTTAGCTTAGCTTCGCTTAGCTTGGTGTTGCTTAGCTTAGCTTAGCTTAGCCTAGCCTAGCTCATCTCATCTTGGCCTAGCTTAATTTAGCGCGGCGCGGCATAGCGCAGCGCAGCATTAGCACAGCATATCATATCATAATATAACCAAGCATAGCATAGCATATCATATCATAGCTCATCATATCATAGCATAGCATATCATAGCGCCGCATAGCATATCATAGCGTATAGTAGCATTGCTTAGCATATCACAGCGCAGCATATCATAACATAGCACATCATAGCATAGCATCGCAGAGCATATCATAGCATAGCGCAGCATAGTATAGCATAGCATACCATAGCGCAGTATATCATATCATAGCATCGCCTAGCATAGCATAGGATAGCGCATAATAGCATAGCATATCATAGCATAGCGCAGCATCTCAGAACATAGCATAGCATAGCGCAGCATAGCATGGCATATCACAGCCTAGAATAACACAACGCAGCCGAGCGTAGCCTAGCATAGCATAGCATAGCGCAGCATTGCACAGTATAGGACAGCATAGCATAGCATAGCGTAGCATAGCGCAACAAAGGCATAGCATAGCATAGCATAGCAGCAACGCAACGGCAACGCAACAGCAGCAACAGCAAAGCAAAGCACAAACAACGCAAAGTCGGACCTGCAGTGCAGATGTAGGTGTAGGTGTAGGTGTAGGTGTAGATGTAGACGTAGATGTAGATGTAGATGTAGATGTAGATGTAGATGTAGATGTAGATGTAGATGCAGATGTGAGTCTCGCTGTTGATGTAGATGTAGATGCAGGTGTAGATGTACATGTAGCCGTCGGTGTAGATGTACATGCTGCTTTCCTAAATGCTCCAACTCCTAGGTAGGGTCGCACTGGGATAAGTTGTTTTGAAGGGCCCCGCGCGCGCCCGCCAAAGCCAGGCCGTCCACCAATATGTGTGTTTACATCCGCTTGTGTTTTCTCGTTTTGCCCAGGCTGGCCGCCCAAAGGGGGGGCCGCTGATGACTTATTCTTTCGCGGCGGTGGCCTGGCCTGTTTTTTTTCAGTGGCTCGCGCGGGGGGGAGTCGCGCGGCACATTGCAATAGTTTTGGTAGCTCCATCGGGCCAACATGTCATGTTTGTTTGATGTACATCGCGCGGTTGTCATCCGCTGCTGGCCAACAATATGTATGTACTTGGTTTTCGGGTATGTATTTGTGGTTCCTCCTGCGGGAACGGCGGTGGGCCCGAGTGGCTACGACGACAACGTTCTGTGTTGTGTTATTCCGTGGGGGAAGACCTTGCGGTAACTCTTCTGGTCGCTCATGGTGCCCCGCAAGGCCACGCCAATCTGAGGGTTTTCCTTCTGGGCAAGCGGTCGTGTTCTTTTCTAGCTGGCCATGTAGCGGCCCCGCGAGGCAATGTCAGTATCTTTCTTTTCGTTTTGCCGCGTAAGCGCGCAATGAAAACGCGTGGCGTGTCGGAATACAGTATACCATTTTGTCGTTCAGAATGCCAGTGCAACAATTGGTTGTCACCACTCAGTTTTCGATCATTAGTTGGGCTTTCTGAGTTGGTTTTCGTATGGGAATTGCGTGTGCGTGTACGCGCGCTCACACGCGCTCAATAAAGAAGCCGTTTAGTACCACAACGCGTCATACAATGCTGGGGCTTTGAATACGCATGGGGCAGCGCTTTCACCATGCAGCTTTCGAAGCTTAGCTTGCTATTTGGACTTGGCTTGCACGCGGGTGCGTGCACGCGCGCACAAGAAGAACAGCGCATTGTGTTACAATTCATCAAATCATGTCGAGGCCTGAAAAGCGACTAAAGCAGTAAGTTTTCATCATCCAGGTTTCGAGCATGTGCTGGCCTTCCCCACTTGATTCCCATATGGCGCGCGCATGCGCGCAATACGAACCTGCATTATATCACAATGCAGCACATCATGTTGTGGCGTAGAACGCGAGTGAAACAATATGAATCCACACTCAGTTTTCGAAATTCAGCTCGCAGGTTCCCATTGCTTCTCATGTGGTGCACGCGAGCGCGCGTACGCGCGCACGCGCGTGCAATAAGGAGCGCGCACTGTGTCACAATACATCATATCAGGTTGAGGCCTAGAAAACTGGGGAACTGGTGAACAATTTGTGTTCAACACTCAGTTTTCGAAGTTGCCATTTTGAAGTTGTTGTCATATGGTGCATGGTTGTGCGCGCAAGCGCGCACATTCAGAACATGTTTTGGTGGCACATTGCGTCATTCCATGATGAGGCCCGGGCTGTGATTGGAACAACTGATTGTCGTCATTCAGTTTTCGAAGTTCAGATGGTCATTGCCAATTGATTATCGCACGGCGCACGCGTGCGTTCGCAATAAGACAACGTGATGTGTCACGATGCCCCATACCATGTTGAAGTGGTAATACTAGTGAAACAACTGCTGTTTTGTATGGGATGTCCGCCCTTACTGTTTTGGTGTGTCGGCGGCACGTCCTCCGGTGGCGCCCCGCTCGTTTGCGGCTGGGTCGTTTTTCCAGACGGTTAGCGCTGAGGTTTGGGTAGGGCGATGGACGATGAGAGGCGGAACCATTCAGGTATTAAAGTTGTCCTGTGGGGCCCCATGTGCATGTCCTGCGGGCCCCATGCCCCACGTCCCATGGGGCATGCCACGTGCGCCATCACACCACGAATACGCAGCGAAGCGAAAACCGAAGATGGATGAGCGGAACGACCGACACACCGCGACCAGGATCGCAGACCCCTGGGGGAGGGACGTTCTTCAACGTATCTCGCCAGCCCCTGGCAAGCCCTTCCCTCCGGAGTCTTTTTGGCTCAAGCCGCCGTGGCTCAGGATTGCTGTCGTGCCGAGTGCTGGAGACGCTCGGCGCGCGCCGTTCGGCAGGCAGCGCTCGGCGATGCAGGTGTGCTGCGGCTCCGCGCCCTCCGGACCAGGCGGGCTCCTGTGCCGGCAGCGCCGGGGCGCCCCGGGCTCCTCTGCCACCGGGCCCCCCAGGGCCGAGGGGAGGACCGAGGAGGCAGCCCGCGCTGCGCACAGCCTGCGGTGGGAGCGCTCCGCTGCCGCGGCCGCCTGCGCACTCGCCGGCGGGCGCCGCGGCCCGCAGCGCGCGCGGTCGGCGCAGGGCCCAGCGCCGAGCGTGCCGAGGAGGGCGGCAGGCTCAGCGGAGGCCGCCGCTGAGCAGCGGCCTGGGGCCTGGCACGAGTACGCGCTGCGGGAGGCGGCCGGCCACACGCAAAGAGAGAGTCTTGGTATCGCTCGGACGTGTGCACTTTTTCTCGGCGGGGATCATTGGGGAGCATCCTGGGCCATCCTGCGACAAAAAACACGCACGAAACCGCAAAAAGCACAGGGAATGGACGTCCGAGCGATGGCCAGGAGTGGCCCCCCCGCGGGAGTGGCCTGCGGTGCGGGCGCCCCCGGGGACCCCGGGTGGCCGAGCGCGGTGCGACGGCAGCGTCCTGCGCGCTCGGGTCCGGCCTCCCCGCGGCCCGCGGGCGTCGCGCACCGGAGGTCGCGCTCGCCCGGGGTCACTCCCGGCGTGCCGCCGAGGAGTGGTTCGGGGAGTACGAGTCCGCGCGCGAGTTCGGCCCCGTGGCCGGGACCGTGGAGGGCACCCTCCCCGCGGATCTCGCGGGGGGGAGATTCGTCCGCAACGGCCCGGGGAATTTCGACCGCGGCGGCCAGCGCTACAATCACATCATCGACGGGGATGGTATGATACTCGAAGTGCGCTTTCCTCCTGAGGGGTCCGACGAGTTCCAGGCGCAGGCCCGCTTCGTCCGGACCGATTCATTCGTGGAGGAGGAGGGCCAGGATCGAGTCTGCGCCAGGTCCTCTTTTGGCACCCAGAGACAGGGAATGTATTGTGGAGGCCTTCCGGCCGGTGCCGCCGACCCAGAAGGACGACGACGGCGACGACGACAGCCACGGTGACAATCACAACGACGAGCTGATGACCCTGTCACAGGCTCGGAACATGGGGCAGGCAAAGGAGGGAGGAGGCGGAGAGAGAGGCGGAAAAGGAGGAGGACGAGGAGGAGGAAAAGGAGGAGGAGGAGGAGGAGGAGGCGGAGAAAGAGGCCAGGAGGAGGAGGGGAAAGGGGCAAGCTAGGTGCGCTCGCGTCATATCTGATGTCCTACCCCTCCCTCCCATCCCTTACCCCGGCGTGGATCTCCTCTCTATTCGCACAGTCTGATGTCGAAGCATTCCGTAGCATTACATGGAATAGCATGGCGCTGAACATCAACGCGTAGCATGACATAGCAGGGCGTGGCGACGCCCAATAGTGGGGCGACGCCCAAAACATCGCCCCAAACATCAACGAATCGACACCGAATGTGTAATCACTTCCGATGGTTTTTTCGGGAGGCATTTTTTAGATTTTGGTGCCTATTTGGAAGGACCGAACACCATGCTGTGGCATGACGCTCGAAATAATGACGCCATCGCTGCAGCGGGAGCACGATTCGGAACTAGCGGAAGCGCGGAAATGAGTCCAGCGTTGCAGCGGGAGCACGATTCCGAACGAGCGGAAGCCCGAAAAGGAAGCCAGCGATTCAGCGGGAGCATCGCTTTGAAACGAAATCCAAGCGACAACCCTGTTCCAGGGAATCCGGTGTCTAAAAACAATACGTGGAGGGGGGGTGGACATTTCCCGGACGTCATCAGGGGAGAGGCGAGTAGTATTCATAGTATGTAATTGTGGTGATGGGGAGGAGAAGGAGGAGGATGAGGAGGAGGAGGAGGAGGAAGAGCAGGAGGAAGAGGAAGAAGAAGAAGAAGAGAAAAAAGAAGATGAATACGAAGAAGAAGAAAAGGAGGAGAAAAAAGAGGACGAGGATGTTGAAATGCACCAGCGATCATCCCTCGCTTAGCCTGTGTATTGTCGCTGCCTGCTCTCGCCCGCTCAACCAGGATATTTCGTTTCACGGAGCTCTTGATTCTACGGTGCGGAAAATTTGAAAGACCCGACAGGTGGCGGCCTGTCACTGGATGGCAACGGAGCTGGCCCCCCTTGCCCCGGCCAGCTCCCGCCTCCGCATCACCGTGCGCGGAGGTCTGCTCAGCGCGCTCCGTGGCGGGGGCTGCGCCCCAGCCTGCAGGGAGCGGGCCGGCATCCACGGCGCGGGAAGTGGCAGACCCGCACAAGCTAGATTGCCTAGGCGGGGTTCGGCGACACCAGCAGCCTCGTGGACAGCGAGGCGTGCCGCAGCTGAACCACTGCGAGTGGCATGATGTGGCATGTCTTCCGGCAGCGGCTCATCGCCGCGTGTATCATCATCGCGATGGCGAGTATTTCCAGGGTGGAGCTTGAGAGTGACATCCCGCTGCGGTACGGGGACCCTGCACTCTTCGAAGAATGCCAAGAGCGCGCTCGTGACGGCTTCTACGGGCGCGCGGGCGAAGAAAAACGGATAGCAACGCCGACCATCTCCAGGACGGATTCCCAGTTGTAGCTTGCCACTCCGTGCGATCGCTCATCCAACAGCACCTCTTCGAGTACGATCTAAAGATGCCATACAAGTTGGCCGCAAGGGCGGCAGGGAGAAGGAGAGACGCGAAAGGTGGCTGAGCTACGACCCCGCCACCAGGCGGGAAGTCCGCAACCTGCACGTGAACTTTGGCCACCTTACCGAAGCGACGTTGGCCAGGTGCCTGAGGGGGCCAGGCTCCAAGAAGGAAGTCCTGGACGCCGTTTGGAACTTCAGGCGCGACGCTGGCGGCGACAGCTCTGACGAAGCATTTCCGCCCGGAGAGAATGCCAGGATGCTACCAGTTCGCTTTCCCCGTGATGCTCGATGCCCTGTTCGCCCGTGGCGCGGCGGGCGGCGCGCGCGCGCGTTTCTCAACGTAGTGTGCGACGAGGCGCGGTTCCTGGTGCTCTGGTGCCTGCGCAGCGGCACCCGCGCGCCCTTGGCTGAGGTCGCATCTGACACGTTCCTCGCGGCCTGGTGCAGCTGGGCAGGACTACCGCAGTCGATCATCGTAGACCGCGGCAAGGTGTTCTCGGAGGAGCTCCTGAACCACGCGTTCGAGAATGGCGTCGGGATCGAGAATTCTGCGTTGGGGGCCCACGAGCATTTAGGCAGGATCGGGCGACTTGGAGGATCTAGAAGGATGCGATCCACCGAATGGAGTAGGACACCCAGATCACGCCGCAGCGAACTGGATGCTCGGGACACGCGGTCTGCGCGTGCCCGGGTCGGTCCTTCGCGGTGGCGAGGCGGAGAAGCTCAACGTCCAGGCCTGATTTCCTGGCCTCTGGGCTCGAGGGGGCGCCGCTCCGGCGGCAGCGAGATCGGGGCGATCCCATGGCCATGGTTCGGACGCGTCGTGCCACGCCTGGATCTGCTACGCATGGCAGGTCGGGAATTCCCGAGGGAAGGAGCTCGCGCTCGCCGATCTCATCGAGGCGGAGAGGCCACTGTTCGACGCGAGCATGGCGAAGGAACGGAAGAACTCGCGCAATTTCCGGGCCGTGACCGCTGCCGCGGGCGACGCGGTCAAGGAGCTCTCGGGCCGGGTCAAAGCGACCCCCATCAAGATGGATCCACACCAACAAGTACAAGCACGACCCGAAGTTGCCCATGAAGGCGAGGTCTCGGCCAGTTGCGGTCGGCAGCTACGAGTCTGTCCCCGTCGGGACGGACTCTCCTACATCGCCTTCGTTGGTGTTCCACTTGATCTGCCGCCTTGCGGCCAGGAAACGCCGGCCGCCATTGGAGCTCGACGCGACGAGTGCCTCTCACAGGGAGACGGTGTCGATCGGATGCTCGTGCTGCGTCCGCTACCGCCCGGGGTGTCCACTGGTCCAGAAGTCGCATGCCGCGGCGCGATCAACGGCGCGAATTAGGCTGGAAGGAAGTGGTGGAGCGAGCTTCGGTGGACTCCGCGCAGCAGCGCGTTGCTGGACCGCCCCGTGGAGCGAGCCTCCTCCTTCCTCTGCGGAGGTAGCAAGGTCACCGGCTTGGTCGGGACATGCGCGGGCGATTTTTTCGCGACCAACTATCCGAGCGCCGACCTGTTCACGACCGCGATGGACGAGCTCAAGCGCGTGTCGCTACTTACGGAGGAGAAGCCCTCGTCCTGGCGCTGCGGCAAGGACGCGGAGCAGGCCTCGAACTGATCGACCAATGATCGAGATCAGCATGACCAACTACATGGACGCGGCGGAGAGTTCGACGGTGTCCCAGGCCCGTCGAAGCATGCCAAGGCATTGAATACGCATAAAGAGAGGAGTTTCGCAGAGTCGGTGATCGGCCTGCTCGGATGGCTTTCGAGGCAGCTCCAGGCGGACGTCTCGTTCGGCGATGGCTCCCTGGCACAGCAGAAGGACCAGGACACGGCACAGCACCTACTGTAGGTGAGCACGCTGTTGAGCTATTGCAAAGAGACGCGCGGCGCGCGCCTTTACTTCGGAGGCGATGCGCTTAAACATGATGAGACCAACGTGCTATCGTGTTTGCGGACAACAGTCTCAACAACGTCGACGACCTGATCCTACGCCCACTCGGCGAGAAGGTGAAGTCCCAGCTCGGTTTCGCGCGTGCGAGGTCTCAGACGAAGGCCTTTACGCAAGTGCGGCGAAGGACCGGCTCACTTCTTGGACTGGGGCAATTCAGTGGTCAAGACATCTTGTAGAGCCTCAGTGGGAGCTGATCCCGCAGACTCACTGAAGGAGCTGGAACATTGAAGTGGATCCGAGCCTTCTACTACGTGGTGGTCAAGTCATGCCAGGCGCTTGGCGACTTGATTGACGACGCGGCGATTCTGACCCCCACCAAGTGGAACAGTGAGGCGAATAGCCTGGGGACCCATCTACTCGCGGGTGCCCGCCAGATTGCAGATCGTCGAAGTCGAGTCATCATCGCAGCCCCACGAGAGATGCTTCCCAGGACGGAGTTGACCAGGAGTGGTGCGATACGCCCGTGCACTTGACGGACGTTTTGACGAAGTTGGAAGCGGGGAGGGGTGACCTGACCATGGCAGGGAAAGGTGGGCGCGTGAGCGTGAAGGTCTCCGCTGAGGCGGCCTCGCTTCAGGAGGCCATCAGGACGGCGCGCCACAGGCGTGCGGATGTGCGTCGGGCCTGCGATGCTCAGAGCAACACCGACAGGGTGGATAATCGCATAGCAGCAGGCGGATTACGTGTTAAGCCCTTCCGGCCATCTATTGCGGCGCCCCGCGCCACTTTGTCATAACGAAGCCACAGAATCGAGGACGGGCGTTGACATGCACCAGCAAGCACGCTTCTGCCAACATGTCTCCTGCTGCTGCCTGCTCCCATCTGCCTTTTACAGAGCTCTCGAGTCTACGATGCGGAAAACCTCAAAGACCAGATACGCGACGGCCTATCACTTGAAAGGACGAGGAGGAGGAGGAGTAGGAGGAGGAGGAGGAGCAGGAGCAGGAGCAGGAGCATGACCAGGAGCAGGAGCAGGACTAGGAGCAGGAGCAGGAGCAGGAGCAGGAGGATTAAGAGGAGCAGGAGCAGGAGGAGGAGGAGGCAAATGAGGAGGAGGAGGAGGAGGAGGAGGAGGAGGAGAGCCGTCTGCCGGACCACCCCCGCCCCCCTCTCCCCAGGACCCCCCCCCAGGGGGGGAAAGGACAAAGGGAAGCAGTTCCCCTTCGACGTGTTCGATCCCCCTTCTTTGTTCGATCTCGATTACGACGACGACGGTTCAACTGAAGTTGGCGTACTTCAGTTCGGGATGAGGTGGCGTTGCGCCGACGAGCCAGTCACGAACGCTGAGTGGGTCGGCGGGTTCCCTGCAGAACGTAATGGACACAAAGATCAAGAACGTTGCCAATACGCATGTTGTTTGCTGGGGTGGGAAGATGCTCGCGCTCTATGAGACTGGTCTCCCCTACCGTCTAGATGGGAGTGACCTGGCGACCCTCGGACCGGAGACCTTCGGCGAGGAACTTCGAGAAGGCACAGCTGCTACTCTAGGGTTCGAGCCTCTGGATTCGGTGCTGGGATTCGGGGACGCTGTGACGGCGCACCCCCACATCGACCAGCGGCAGAGGCGCCTCATCATATGGTCTACTAAGAACAATCCTCTGGACGGCGTCGTCGAGTTCGCCGTGACCGAGCGGGACGAGCAGTGGCGGGCGCGGGCGCGGGTCGCCTTCCGCACGAGAGCGGGCACTGCGCCCCACGACTGCGCGTTCACCAACAGCTTCTACGTCTTCGCCGAGAACAGGATGGAGCTCCCCCCCGAGGGTCTGGCGAAGTACCTGCTCGGCCTGGCTGGCCCCGCCGAGGGCATCCAGGCCGATCCAGACGCGCCGAGCAGGATCCACCTCGTCGCGCGCGACGGCGCGCGGGACGAGGCGGGCGGGCCGCGCCACCTGGTCGTGGAGACACCGCCGTGGTTCTCCATCCATCACTCGCACGCGGAGGAGGAGGTCTCGACGGACGGCACGGCGAGGCTGGTGACGCTGTATTCCGCGGGGTGGAAGCGCGAGGGCCTCGCGCGGAACGGCGGCCGCTTCCTCGCGGCGTGGGTCGGACGAGCGCCAGACTTCGACGCGATCTCCCCCACGCACTACTGGCGCACGAGGATTGAGGTCACGGGCTCCGGCGCCCGCCTGCTGGAGCACGCCGTGTTCCCGGGCCTGGAGGCCGTCTGCATGGACCACCCGCACGTGCTTCCTGCAGAGGAGGGCGGCGCTGGCGCCTCATACGCCTACATGACGTATTCGAACTGCGACGGGCTGTCCTCCCCGGCCACGGGCTGGGCCCGCCTCGACCTCAGGTCGGGGGGCTTGTCCGTGTGGCAGGCCCCGCGCAGGGGCGGCTGCTTCGCCCAGGAGCCCGTGGTGGTGCCCAAGGCCGCGGGCACAGGCGCGTGGATGCTGGGGGTGATGGACGACCACAGGAGGAACTCTAGGCCTCCTCGATGGGGTCCGAGTAGGTGGGGTCGGAGGATCGCGCCGCATCGCCGATGCATCGGCGATGCGGCTCGATGCGGGGCCCGATTTGCTTCACGCCGGCGTCGCCGATGCACCGCCGACGTCGACGACGCATTGCCGGTGCATCGCCGATGCATCGCCGATGTATGGGCGATTCGGTGCGATCCTTCGACCCCATCTACTCCGACCCCATGTAGGAGGCCTCTAGGAACGCGACCTGCCTGTGTGTCTTTGACGGGGACGACATGGAGCGTGGTCCAGTTTGCCGCATGTGGCTGCCCGTCAGGCTTCCATATGGGCTCCATGGCTCCTTCCTGCCTGCAGGCTCGCTCGGTGACTGATCCGAGCAGTGGTTCTTCCCAGCTGCGTTGCTTCATGCCGATCATGGTTGGGCCAGTTTGTAGCACTGGCACTGGAATGAGAAAGCGGCCTTGCTGTCGCCAGTACCCGCAGCCCAGTCGATCGCCAAGCGCGCACCACGACTTCGGCTTAACTTTTTCGTGTCATTCATTCGGGCGCAATTTTCGTGACAGAGCTCAACTGTTGAGCTTTGAATGCGCGGGCCACGGAAGCAATGTCCTTGTCTTGTTACAGTATTAGGAAGAGATCTGCGTACCCTCAACTGCCATGCGATTCAAAGAATCGCCAGGCAAGCTTGGTGCAACCCACGAGCCGACCTACGACAGGCAAATTCATGAGGTGAGCCGTGGCCTGAGAGAGAGCGAGCGCGTGAAAAATAACGAATTTCTCCCCCGGCGCCAGCCGCAGTCCAGAGGACACACAGAATGGCACGGTGACGCTGGTGCACAGAGATCCCTCTTTCTCTACGCCAGCGCCGGAGGAATGCGAGAGTGATAGAGTGCATCGCCATTTGTGCAATAACAAGCTCCGCAGATCGTGAAGCCAGTGCGCCCGCAGTCCCGCCGTTCACTGGACTTCCTCCCCTCCTCCGTCCTCCCCCTGCTCCCCGCTCGAGCCCCCGTCCTTCGTTCTGCCCTCCTCGCTCCTCCTCTCCTTGCTGATCCTCCTGTTCTTTCATCCTGCCTCACCACTTCCTCATTTCTCTTCCGTCGTCATCCATTCCCCTCCTCCCAGCTCGCCCTTCTTCCGCGCTTCCACTCTCCACCTTGTTTACTCGTTCCTCTTCCTTCCCTCCTCCCCCTCGGCTCCGCACCGTCGCAACATTCACATTTGGAACCCCTGCTCTCGCGCTAAACTGCAGGCGCGCGCCAGAATGTCACGGTCAATGCTTGCACCTAGGGGTCATTGTCTGCGTCTCTACGTGATTGGTTGGGTGTGTGGTGGGGTTGCGGCACGTCGCCGTCGGTGGGGGCCTCGTGGGCGCCCCGTGAATTGGCTTGGTGGTTCGGGGTTTAGCCACGTGTTCGTGGGCGCCTCGTGGGCGCCCTGTGCGCTGGCAGGGCGTGTCGATGTTTCGCCGCGTGCCCGCACCTGGGCGCCTCGAATGCTTGCACCACAGTTTGCACCACGCGCAGGCAGCACTACACCATTGCATGTTACAGTTTGCACCACATGGCTTGCGCAACCAGGTTTGCCCCTCACAGCTTTCACCAAAGAGCTTGCATAACATAGCTTTCACCACGTAACACGTAGCTTTCGCTGCATAGCATGCCCCACACAACTGGCACTACAGAGCTTGTAGCACATTGCTTACACTGCATAGTTGGTGCAACGCCTAGCAGGCGCGGCATAGCTTGCACTACATAGCTTGTACTACATTGTTTGCACCACGAAGCATACCACATAGCCTGCAGCGTGTAGTTGGGACCACGCGGCTTGCACATCCAGAGTGCACGAAGCCTGTGTGTGGAGTTCACGTTGGCAAACATGTTCTGGTGGCTCAGTTGAAGACCTTGTGTCCGAGTCGCGCCGCTGGTAGGAAAAGTGGTTGGGGTTGGATACGCATCAAGTTGTTCGTCGTTTGCGGCCGTGTTCTTTCGTCCTTCATGCGGAACACGGGACAGACAGATGTGCGCTGAGCTGGGCGACCACCTGGGCATTGAGTAGTTAGGCCAGTTGGATTTGCATCCTCACCAGCGTCCCAAGCTCCTTTGGGACCTGGGGCTCACACAGGCGCCTGTGCTGTCCTCCCTGCGGCTCATCCCGTTCGCCCGCGCAAGGTCACGCTCGAGACCTCGCTCCAGGGAAGCCTTGAGGCCCCTCGGTGAAGACGAGGAAGCCGAGGATGAGAAGGGTGGGGGAGAGCAGCGCGTTCGAGCTTGATTCCAGATCAAGGGTACCATCATGTCCACTGTTTAGCGTCCCATGGCTTCTACATTCCTGCGGAAATGTGCCCCTCGGAGGGGTCTCGTATCCTTTCACATGTCCTCTCCAGTCCTTCTCGACTGTAGCAGGAGGACTTGGAGGAGAAGGTCCTCTTCCTCCTCCACGTCCTCCTGTCAGTCCCCCAGCTGTTCCTCCTGCTCCCTCCTCCTCCTCAGCAGAGCAGGGGTGTCCCTTCATCCTCTTTGAGGGGGGGGGGGGAGCAGGAGGAGGAGAGGGCGGGAGCACAAGCTGGAGGGGGAGCACGAACGGGGGGAAGGGCAGGCGGGGAAGGGAGGAGGATGCTGGCGGCCGGGGGGGGATCCGAGCGAGGACGAGGAAAAGGACCAAGAGGAGGGTGAGGCGGAGAAGGGCAGCGAGGATTGTAAGGATGAGTGAGGGGGAGGAGGATAAAGGGGCAGGAGGTGGAGCAGGCGGACCAGGGTGAACCCAGGATGCATCAACGATGCTTCAGTAAGCACGCCCCTCTGTCCCAAGTCCCCTCCTCACAAGTTCGTGGAAGTATTCGTATCCACTGCGGGAGCGCGCCCCCCCCCTTAGACAGACGCACGTCCCGTGGGCCTGCCCTTCAGGCGAGATCCTGCTGTGTCAAAAAAGTTGACGCTCAAGGTGCTGCCCAGCGAGAGCTCCGGTTTGGAAAAGGATCTTCTCTCCACCAGCGTGGCGTTGCACAAGTTCAACATGATTGACATGGAATGTCTGCAAGCGCGGATCCCAAGCAGTAAAGTATTTAATCGCTTCGCTTGTTCCGCCGGTCCTTAGTGCGCGCCTTGGAAGTCCTTGGGGGTTTCCTAGGGGCCACTTCGGTCTCAAGGCTCGAATTGTCGGTTCGTGTTCCCCCTCTTGGGCCCGTCTTTGGACTGTTTTGGAACTCTGTTGGGCTGTGTTGAGCGCCTCTTGGGCCGTTTCGGGGCCGTCTCGGGATGTCTTCGATTTTTCTTGGGGGCCTCTTGGGCCGTCTTGGGGCGGTCTTGGAGGTCCCTGGGGCCGTCTTGGAGCTTCGGATGCTCGAAAAGGCGATAGCGTGAAAAACATTGAGAACACGATCGCGATCACAAAAGTTTGTGTCTCTGAGGGCCTTCTTAGGAGATCTCTTAGAACGCTCTTGGGGCTTTTTGGGAAAGAGCGCGTTCTGTGGTCGCTTGGCGGGGGGGGGGGGTGAATCCGGACCCCCCCCCTCCCTTTCCTCCCTTGCTTCCCCTCTCCTCGGGCCGGCGCTTGCGTCGGCGGCGGCTGGTGGCGGCGGCGGGGACGACGATTTCCTTTTCTGGGCCGGCGCCGGCGCTTGCGGCGGCGGGCGGCGGCGGCGTGGAGTGCCGACGAGGACGACGGTGGTGGTTATGGTGGTGGGTTGTGGTGGTGGTGGTGGTGGCAGTGGTGGTGGTTTTGGTCGTGGTGGTGTGGTGGTTTGTTGTGGTGGTGGTGGTGGTTGTGGTGGTGGGTTGTGCTGGTGGTGGTTTGGTGGTGGTGTGGTGGTGGTTTGTGGTGGTGGTGGTGGTGGTACTGGGTTGTGGTGGTGGTGGTTTGGTGGTGGTGTGGTGGTGGTTTGTGGTGGTTGTGGTGGTGGTGGTGATGGTGGGTTGTGGTGGTGGCAGTGGTTTGTGGAAGTGGTGCTGGTGCTGGTAGTGGCGGTGGTGGTGGTGGTGTGGTGGTTTGTGGTGGTGGCGGTGGGTTGTGCTGCTGGTAGTGGTGGTGGTTGTGGCGGTGGTGGTGGTGGTGTGGTAGATTGTTGGTGGTGGTGGTAGTGGTGGTGGGTTTTTGTGGCGGTGGTGGTGATGGTGAGTTGTGTTGGTGGTGGTGGTGGTGGTTGTTGTGGTGTGGTGTTGGTGTGGTGGTGGTTTGTGTTGTTGGTGGTGGTGAGTTGTGGTGGTGGCAGTGGTTGGTGGAGGTGCTGGCGGTGGTGGTGGTGGTGGCGGTGGTGGTGGTCTGGTGGTTTGTGGTGGTGGCGGTGGGTTGTGCTGCTGGTAGTGGTGGTGGTTGTGGCGGTGGTGGTGGTGTGGTAGATTGTGGTGGTGGTGGTAGTGGTGATGGGTTTTGTGGTGGTGGTGGTGGTGTTGGTGGTGTTGGTGAGTTGTGGTGGTGGTTGTGGTGGTGGGGCGGTGGTGGTGGTGGTGGTTGTGTGGTGGGTTGGTGGTGGTGGTGGTGGTGGGTTGAGGCGGTGGTGGTGGTGGTAGTGGCGGCGGTGGTGGTAGTGGTGGTAGTCGTCGCTGCGTCCCCGTCGTCGCCGGCAACTGCGACGGCGCTGCTTGCCGCCGCCAGCGTCGGCGCCGGCGCCAGGGCGGGGGTTTGAACCCCCCCCTTTTGGGCTGCCTCTGGTAATCGTCGCTGCGTCCCCGCGATCGGCGCTGCTGGCGGCCGCCAGCGCTGGCGCCGGCGCCGGGGGGTGGGGGGGTTTTGAACCCCCCCGTCCCCTCCTTTGGGAGGGGAGAGGGGGTGGGGTTCGGTAGGGACGGGGTGTGGGGGAGGAGAGGGGTTCCCCTTGGTTTTGATCGACGACGCCGAGTGTTGGGGGGGGGCCCGCCCCCCTTGTCGAAACGCGCCGCCGAATGTTATCAAGGCAAGAGCCCGGGAAACGCGCCGTCCTTCTTTGGGGCCTCTTCGGCTGTCTTGAAGGCAACTTCGGCCATCTTGGCGGCTGCGGTGGCCTCCCAGCTTCGTCTTGGAAGCCACCTTGGTCATCTGGGACCCACCTTGGGCGCATTGAAGATCGCGTGTTGGGGGTCAGAATCGTCACGAATGCTCGTGGCGAGCGGGAAGGTAGAGGAGGAGGAGTAGGTTGAGGAGGAGGAGGGGAGGAGGAAAGGGAGGAGGAGGAGGGGTCCTCTCGATCGCTTCTCGGGGTATTTTGGGGCCAAATTTGATCGTGGACAAGACGCATGTTTGGGAGGCTACTTGGGGTCCTTTGGGAAGCATCTCGGGGCCCTCGTTGCGTTATTTTGGGGGCCTCCTGGGGCCTTTGGGGGGGCGTTCTGCTGCAAGCGTGGAAAGCAAGCAGTAAGATACTGCGCCGTGGAGGTTTAGGCTACGTATGTGGCGCAGGGTCAGTGATGCAAACCACGTGGTTCAAGCCACGTAGTGGTACATATTTTATGCGGTGTAAGCTAAGTGGGGCAATCTACGAGGTGTATGTTACTTGGTGTAGACTGTGTGGTGAACCTATGTGGTGCAAATGTGTGGTGCAAATCGTGTGGTGTAACATGTGCGGCGTAAGCTATGTGGTGTAGGCTATGTGGAACAATAAATTTGCGGCCGCCCAGCGCACGAGGCGCCCGCGAGACGCCTACGAGGTCCCAACGGGCGGGCACCACGCGAAACCTTGGCACACACACGGTGCACCAGACGCTTCACGGCGAAATCTGGCAGACACACACAGCACACGAGGCGCCCGCGAGGCGTCAACGGGCGGGTACCAGGCGAATCTTCGAAATTTCGGCACACACACAGACTTTTGCGTCGGCGGCTCGGCGTAGTCACTGCGCTAGCGGATAGGGCGGTGGTAGGTCGTACGAAACGCGGAGTGCGTCACGATGCACGAGGAGGAAAGAGGGGGCGCCCAGCACACACAAACACACACACACACACACACGCATACACATACCACACACGCACTTGTCGAGTGTTCGCGGGTATGGATGGAGATATAGGGTAGGATAGACAGGGATGGGGACACAGGGGCAGGAGTGGGTACGGCAATGGGAGGCCACGGGAGGCAATGGGAGGCGCCTCCCATTCCTGGTGCCGTCCGTGGCGCCACGGACGGCAACGGGAAGCCACGGGAGGCCACGGGAGGCAAAGCCGCGCGGAGTCCGCGCGCGCGCGTCGAGCAGTGGTAGGGCAGCAGTCGGCGGGCCCAGCGGCCACTGCGTGGGGCGGCTGCGGCGCCGGCGGCGCGCGCGGTGGCCGCTGGCGCCGCGGGTCCCCCGCGCCGCCGACAGGGGCGCCCGCCATGGCACCCGAAGGGGGCAGGGGCCAGGCCGGGGCGCCCCTTCCCAGCGCCCCCCCGCCGGCATGCCGGAGGTCGGGGCCAACCTCCGGCCCCGCGGCAGCGCTCCCCTCCAGCCAGAGCGGCTGGAGCCAACGGGCCACGGTGCGGCACGCACGCAGCAGGCACAATCACACTGCTCGGGTGCCCACGGGCGGGCGCAGCGCCGCGCCGTGCAAAGACGTGGCCGGCGAGCACGGAGAAGAGAAGGCGAGGACAGGCAGGGCCGGCCCCTCGCGGGGCAGCAGCGGGCAGCAGCGGCCGGGGGGGGCAGCGCGCCGAGGCGGAGAGGGGGCGCCGGGGCGCGGGGCGGGGCAGCCGGGTCGGGCGCCGGGCGCGCCAGCGCGCTGCAGCGGAGGGAGCGGGGAGCGAGGCAACGCCAGGGGCGACCGAGGCCGCGCCCAGAGATCGCAACGATTCGGGCCACAGCTCGTCAAGGCCCCCAGTCCGCACGTGCCTGGCAGGCCTTCCCCGCAAGGCAGGGGGCGCCGCATATGGTACAGGGGCGGTGGGATGAACTCCCTCCCGGCGCAGGTTACAAAGGGTGACTGCCTACCGTTTGAGCCTGGTGACCCCTGTGGCGGTGTTCTTCAGAGTCGGCGTCGGCATCGTCGGTCGGCCGTCAGGCACTGGTCTGTCGAAGTGCCGGTCGTCGCGCCCACGCGTGGACTGGCTGGAGTGCAGGCCTGTTGGCCGGAAACACCGTTGAGGTTTATCGGACGCTCGGCGGAGGGGTCACGGTGGACTGCGCTGGCGGACGCTCGCGCGGAGGGTCGCTGCGGACTATGCCGCGAGTCGTCGTTCGGTTCGGCGGACAGTCGTCTGGCGTCGGCGGGCCGTCGTCGGCGGCAAGTGGGTAGGCGAACGGTCGTCGGACGTCGTGGGGTCCGTTGGTATTGAGCGTTGAGCGGCTGATATCCTCGGGAGTCGGCGGCCACTCACGCGGAGGATCACAGCGGACTGCCAGGGGGGACAACACGGAGCCTGGCTGGAGTGCTGGCATGGTGGCCACACTGAGCAGCGCCGCGCGCGGTCGTCGGACACCTCGGCAAGGTCGTAGCGAACCGTGGCGAGTGGTCTCGCTGCGGCAAGGGTCTCGTGGCCCTGTTGGCAGCGCCAGTGGTAGTCGTCGGACTCTCGTGGGGGCGGCCCTGGTGGACAACGATGTCGGGGCTGTGCGCCTGGTGGCCTCCCTGCACTGCGGGTGGAGGGGCTTCTGCTTGAAGAGAGTCTGGAAGGTCACGTGGGGTTTCTGGTAGGTGATCCCGGTGATCCTGTAGGTCTCCTTGAAGATCGCCGCGACGAGGATGAGAGTCACCCTGCAAGTTGTGCGGAGGTCTCAAGCAAGACGCCTGGTTTGCCCCGAGGGCACGCCTTGTGGAACGACATGGAGGAGCTATCTATCAGGGAGAGCGATGGCGGAGCAGGATGCCCAAACACGCGATGTGCCTTTGTAGTCGTTTTCTGATATATTGTTTTGCCGATCGGCTCTGGCCCTCGCACCCTCCCCTTCCCCCGCCCCCGCGGAGTAGATCTTGGCTGTTTTTGACACCTGTTTCGAGCAGGTGGAGTCTCCCCCATAGGACGCACTGCTGCAAACAGTCGCATTTAGCAGAGGTCTGGAGCCAGACCCCCCCCTCTGTCCAACGTCGGAACGCCGAATAAGAGAAGTTCACTTTTCAGTGCAGGGCCCCCCGAAGTCCCGACCCTTTTTCTCCCGGGGCCGGCTTCTCGTTTGGACTGCCCTGGGCCTGGCGGCGGCCCCCAGCGCCCGACGATTGCCAAAACCGCCCGCGGCGAGCCTTCCACGACGCCAGCATGTTCGGAGGAGGCCGAGGACGACGACGGCGGGGCAGACGCCGCCAGCCCGCAGGCCCTGTGGGCGACGTGGCCGACGCAGAGCCGGCTGCGGGCCCTGTGCCGCTGCGCGGAGCACCTGCTGCACACCGCCGGGCGCGCCGAGGCGACGGCCGAGGGCGTGGTGTGGGAGGACCTCTCCTGCAGCCACGCGCAGAGAAGGTACAGTCGGGGCCTTGAAGAAGGAACGCTTTTCGTTGGGGAGGGGCTCGGTGTTCCTTGATTGTTTCACAGCTTGCCTTAGGTTGTCCTTAGGTTTTCGATGGGAAATCAAACTTTAACTGATGGGAAAAAGGGGCCTCGTTCCTTATTTAGCGTTCCTTAGGTCAACGCCCCCACTGTATGGGGGGAGGGGGGAAGGCTTCTTAGAAGCACCCCTGCGTCTCAGAAGGTGCGGGCCTCCTCTATAGATGCAAGGCCGGCGCCTTCTAAGAAGCAGCCCCCCCTCCCAAGAAGCCTTCCCCCCGCCCACTACCCCCCTCTGCGCACCGCCAATCTCTCCCTCCTCCTCTTCCTCCTCCTTGATCCGCGGCGTTGAAATCCCGAGGACAATGTTTTTGCATGCTTCAGGGTCTTCAAGGGTGTCTTCCAACGAGGCAGTTCCTCAATGAAAATGAACCGTTGTAGGGGCGTATGAAGAGGGAGCTTGGAGGGAGGGTTCATTCCAACATCGTTGATGACTCTTTGGTTTGCACTGGTTCTCCTCCTCCTCCTCCTCCTCCTCCTCCTCCTCCTCTTCCCCTCCTCCTCCTCCTCCTCCTCCTCCTCCTCCTCCTCCTCCTTCTCCTCCTCCTCCTCCTCTCTCCAGGCCTCCGAGATGGGATCCGAGCGGATGGGGTTGGAGGATCCTTCCGCATTGCCGATGTATCACCGATGCGGCTTAATGTGCAGCCCGCTTTCCTCCACACTGGCCTCGCAGATGCATCGCCGGCGTCGCCGATGCCTCGCCGATGTCTCGCCGATGCAACGGCGATGCGTCACAATCCTCCGTTCCATCTATTCGGACCCCGTATTGGAGGCATATGTCTTCGCGCGAGGCAGAAGCCGGGAGGGATGCCCAACGTTGACAACGTTGACAACGTTGACGCCCCGAGGGGGCGCCTCACCTGGGGCCCTGGATCCTCGCTGGCAGGGGGGGGGGGGCGAACGTTGACAACGTGGACAATGTTGACAACGTTGGCGCCTTGGGGGGCCGCCCAACCTGGAGCCCTGGGTCCTCGCTGGCAGGGGGACAACGTTGACAACGTTGACGCCTTGGGGGACCGTCTGTCTGACGTAAGCAAGCCTCAGTCCCTCAAAAGACGACGCCGTGACGGCGAACGCAAGGAAACCTCAGTCCCGATGCGTGAGGCTGAACAACACATGGACGCAAGCAAGCTTCAGTCCCTGAAAAGGAACTCTGGGAGCTCCAGGAGTTCCCAGACCTCCCTGTCCGGGAGCTCTGGGATCTCGCTGGCAGAGGGAGGGAGGCCCAACGTTGACAACGTCGACGACGTTGGCGCCTTGGGGTGCCGCGCCATCTTGAGCCCTGTGCTCTGGCTGACGAGGGAGAGGGAGGGAGGAGGCCCAACGTTGACAACGTTGACAACGTTGACAACGATGGCGCCTTGGGGGGCCGCCTCACCTGGGTTCCTATGTACACGCTGGCAGAGGGAGGGAGGCCCAACGTTGACAACGTTGACAACGTTGACAACAATGTTGCCTTCGGGGAACCGTCTGTCTGACGCAAGCAAGCCTCAGTCCCACGGCGAACGCAAGCATGCCTCAGTCCCTGAAAAGGAGCGCGGGGAGCTCCGGACCTAGAGCTCCAGGAGCTCCGGGACCTCGCTGGCAGAGGGGAGGTAGGGAAGCCCTACGTTGACAACGTTGACGACGTTGTTGCCTTGGGGGGCCGCCCCATCTTGAGCCCTGTGCTCTGGCTGACGAGGGAGGGGGAGGGAGGAGGCCCAACGTTGGCAACGTTGACAACGTTGGCGCCTTGGAGGGCCGCCTCACCTGGGGCCCTAGGTACACGCTGGCAAAGGGAGGGAGGCCCAACGTTGACAACGTTGACAACGTTGGCGCCTTGGGGGGCCGCCTCACCTGGAGCCCTGGGTCCTCGCTGGCAGGGGGGGGGCCTAACGTTGACAACGTCCACGATGTTGACAACTTTGGCGCCTTGGGGGGCCGCCTCACCTGGAGCTCTGGGTCCTCGCTGGCAGGGGGGGCAGGCCCAACGTTGACAGCGTTGACCACGTTGACAACGTTAGCCCCTTCGGGGGCCGCCTGTCTGACGCAAGCAAGCCTCAGTCCCCACGCGTGAGGCTGAACAACACATTGACGCAAGCAAGCCTCAGTCCCTGAACGGGAATTCCAGGAGCTCCGGACCTGGAGCTCCGGAAGCTCCCGGAGCTTCCGGAGTTCCCCGTCCGGGAGGTCCGGGCCCTCCGCTGGCAGGGAGGGGGAGGCCCAACGTTGACAATGTTGACAACGTTGACAACGTTGGCGCCTTGGGGGGCCGCCCAACCTGAAGCCCTCGGACCTCGCTGGCAGGGGGGGGCAGGCCCAACGTTAACAGCATTGACAACGTTGACAACGTTGGCGCCTTGGGGGGGCCGCCCAACCTGGAGCCCTGGGTCCTCGCTGGCAGGGGGCAGGCCCAACGTTGACAACGTTGGCGCCTTGGGGGGTCGCCTCACCTGGAGACCTGGGTCCCCGCTGGCAGGGGAGGGAGGCCCAACGTTGACAACGTTGACAACGGGAGCTCTGGGAGGCCCAACGTTGAGATCATTGGCGCCTTGAGGGGCCAGCCAACCTGAAGCCCTGGGTCTTCGCTGGCAGGGTGGGGAGCCCCAACGTTGACAACATTAGCAACGTTGACAACGTTGGCCCCTTGGGTGGTCGCCCAACCTGGATCCCTGGGTCCTCGCTGGCAGGGGGCAGGTCCAACGTTGACAACGTTGACAACGTTGACACCGTTGGCCCCTTGGGGGGTCGCCTCACCTGGAGACCTGGGTCCCCGCTGGCAGAGGGAGGGAGGCCCAACGTTGGCGCATTGGGGGGCCGTCCCACCTGGAGCTCTGGGATCCCGCTGGCAGCAGGAGGGGAAGGAGGGAGGCCCAACGTTGACAACTTTGACGCGCTACGGGATGGGAGTGGCGCCGTGGCGAGTGTCCAACAGCCTCAAGGCGCACAGCGTCCCTTTCTCTTCCTGTCGAGGCCAGAGGTCGCGCCTCCCGCAATAGGCAACGTGGCCCGCTCCAGACATGGGCCTCGTGTTCGAGGGCCGCATGAGTTGTCAGCTCTTCCTCGGCGGTATGCGGCGGAAGGGCGTTGGAAGCTGGCGGAATCCACACAAGGGCGCCCCCGCCGGCGGAAACCGGGGGAATGCCCGCATGGGGGCGGCGGAAATACAACGTGCACCCAGAAGAGATGACAACATTGCTGGATTCATGGTTTTCAGAGCGGCCCACACAGAGTCTAGGAAAGAAGGCCTAGCCACACTCCATCTTCTTCATGCATCGGGCCCTCTCGACCTCCAAAGTATCTGGGGCCCAAGCTGGACCAAACAAGAAGACCAGTGCGTCAGCGATGCATCGGCAATTTGACTCAATCCTCCGACCCCATCGGTTCGGGCCCCACTCGGGAGGCCCGAAGGTATGTCCTCCGCTGGGTACAAAGCCCAGGAGGACCGAGTAGGCCTCCGACGGAGCTTCCACCAGTCGTCGGATGTGCTAGCTACCCCCAGCAGGATTCGGAGAGCTGCGCGGGCGAGACCAGCTGCGGCTTTTTCGGGCTGCTCTTCATGCGCGGGGCCCAGAAGCCCGTTCGCCCGTCGAGGAGGGCGGGGATGATCGAAGCGGGGAAGACTGCATAAGCATACAGTTTCGGAGTCTTGCGCGGGTCTGTTAGATCGGCGCTGGACCCCGCTTGCGGCACCTCTGGCACCACCCCTGGCGCTCGCCAGGGAGAGGGTTCAGCTCCAATCAGTCAACTACACGCGGCCCTCCGAAAGTTTATGCTCATGTCGTCTTATGAGGACAAGCGGGAGGAGTTGACGCTGCGGGGGACCCCGATGACATGCTGAAGGAAGAGGGGGCGGAGGCGGATATTGAGGTGTTTCTGATAGGTTCCTACAGTGTTTGGAGTAATCAGTCGGTCCGAGGAGGGAGGGGGAGGAGGAGTTAATGGTGAGGACAAGGAGGAGGAGGACTGGAGGACTGGAGGACTGGAGGACTGGAGGACTGGAGGAGGGAGAGGAGTCGAGGAATGGGAGGGGTGGAGGAGGACTTGGGACGTCGTGGTGTTTCTCGCCCGGCGGTCGCTCGCCTGCCGAACGCTCCAGCGCGCAGGAGTTCTTGTCCCTCCCTCCTCCCCCTCCTCGTCCCCTCCCTCCCTCCCTCCTCATCATCCCCTCCCTCCCTCCTCATCATCCCCTCCCTCCCTCCCTCCCTCCTCATCATCCCCTCCCTCCTCATCATCCCCTCCCTCCTCATCATCCCCTCCCTCCCTCCCTCCTCCCCTCCCTCCCACCCTCCCTCCTCATCCCCTCCCTCCCCCCCTGCTCATCATCCCCTCCCTCCCGCGCCGTGTTCCCCACCGCGTCTTGTCGTCGCGGTGGCGACCACAGCGAGGATGTTCAAGGTTGAACGCCACAAGTGCGCCGGCATCGACCCGCATCAACGATCTGCGCTGTCGGAAAGTCGGGATCGTTCAGTGTTGAACGACCCACGCAGTGTCAGAAACCAGCGCGCAGGTCGTCACGGCACGACTTTGCCGTCGCATGGTGGAAGCATGTTTGGGGAATGGAGCGATTTTACAACAGACACCTCGTTCTTGCAAGCTCGCGCAAAGTCATTGTATATTGCCACAGCATTGTCAGTACCCCCCGCATGTTTCGGCGGCGCGCCAGGGGGAAGTGAGAGGGAGCAGGCCTTCTCAGAAGGCGGCGGAGCTTCTCAGAAGCCCTCGCGCCTTCTGATCAGTTTTCGGTGTGTTTGGGGAAGGCTTAGAACACGTCTCAGAAGCCCCGAGGCCTTCCGAGCCTTCTGAGAAGGCCCGCCCCCTCTGACATCCCCCCCTTGGCTCGCCGCCGAATGTTGTTATTTCGGGCTGCGAATGCACAGCAGTGGCCAAGCGTCCTTACAAGTTACTATCGAGCTGCATGTTGCTCGTCTCGGAGGTGCGCGTCTATCAACTACCCTGGAGTTTAGTTTCAGAACTTCAGCCGTATAATGTGTGTCAGTGCATTTGCGAATAACGAAAGGAATGGAGCTAGGATGCACTTCCAAGGCCGCTCTCTTCCGATGCCCGCGGAAGCGCCCATGAGGCAGCGTGTCGCCAGCAGCGGACACGAACCGACGTGCACGTTCCCAGCGTGAGGCCCACGCCAGACTTACAAGTTCACATTGCAGTCATTTTTGGCATTGGATCCAGCCAGGGCGTGGCACTGTGGTCTCGACTTCCCTCCTCTCCTCCTCCCCTCCTCCGACCTCCTGTCGCCTCCCTCCTCTCTCCTCCTGCCTCCTGCTTGTTTCCTGCCTGCCTCCTGGTGGGTTGCGATCTGCGAAACCGTCGCCTTTTTTAATGAGCTCTTGGGAGGGCCAGCGCAGAAACGCCATGCGCGGATCAGGCGAGACCTCGCGGTTGCCTGGGGGGCTGCGCAGTTCACTATTGTCGCTTTTTGTCGTGAGCTCCTGGGAAGGCCAGCGCAGGGACGTCATACGCGGATCAGACGAGACCTCGCGGCTCCCTTGGGGGCTGCGATCTGCGCAATTTCCGTTTTTTTTCGTGAGTTCTTGGGAGGGCCAGCGCAGGGACGTCATGCGCGGATCAGGCGAGACCTCGGGGTTGCCTGGGGGGCTGCGCAGTGCGCACTTGTCGCCTTTTTCCTGAGCTCCTGGGAGGGCCAGCATAGGGACGTCATACGCGGATCCTGGTGAGACCTCGTTGCTTCCTTGGGGGTTGCGATCTGCGCAATGTTTGCCACTTTCGTGCGCTCCTGGGAGGTTCAGCGCAGGGACGTCATACGCGGATCAGATGAGACCACGCGGCTACCTGGTGGGCTGCGATCTGCGCTTGTGTCGCCTTTTTTCGTGAGCTCCCGGGAAGGTCATCGCAGGACGTCGCACGCGGATCAGGCCCGAGCTCGTGGCTCTCTGGTGGGCTCGCGAAGCCGGCACGATTAGTTTGAAGTTGAGAGTTCGCCGCGCGTCAAGGCTGCCGGCAACAGCCCGGTGGCGGGAGACCACGGATCGTTTGACGCTTCTCGTGGTTTTGGCCGTGCAGGGCCGCAGCAGAGGCCCGCGCGCGACGCCTCGCGCCGCGGGCGCGGTCCTGCGGGCCCTTCAAAACACTTGTTTGAGCCTCGGCCGGTCCCGACCGCAGCCGCCTCCGCTGCCCCTTTCGGGCGCGGCGCTGTCCTGTCGCACAGCGCGGGGCGCCGTCACGTCGCAGAGCACGCGGCGCGAGGGCGCCATCCCGCGCGCGGCGCTGCACGTCGGCACCTGCCCGCCGCCATGCAGCGCTCCGCGCTTCGCGCAGTTCTGTTTGAGACATCGCGCTCTTTGTGCAGCGCTTGGCGCTGCTTCGCATCGTGGGCGTAGCGCGCGGCGCTGTTCGGCGATGTGCCTCGTGCTATCCATTCCTCTGCGTCGACGTCTTCCCCCCTTCCCCATGCGCCCATCCTCCTGCCCCGCGGTGCATTCATCGTCATCGTCCCGCTTTCATTCTGGATTGCCATCGTTCTCCCGAGGGCGGGGGACATTGAGCGTGGTGATGCGTTCCTGTGCGAAGCGTTCGTGGGGCGCACCAGTCATGTCCATGAGTTCTTTTCAATGTAGTGGTCCTGCGGTGGCTTCAAGTCTGCTTTTTGTTCGCAGATGTTGGTCTCCATTGAGCTCCATCGGACTCTAATCTCCATTGGACTCCATTGCGATCCGTTGGACTTCACTGCGCTGTATGAGACTTCTATAGAGAGCCCATACGACTTCATTGGACTCCAGTGGGCTTCATTGCGCTCCAATTTGATTGTGATCCGTTGCGCTCCTTCGGGGCGCCCATGTACTCCAGTGGACTCCGTCGGACTCGATTGGATTCAAGTGACTCCAGTTGGTTCCGTGGGGCTTAAATCGACTTCTCAGGACTTCATCGAAATACAATAGAACATCATGGGGCCCTATATCATATTTATACATATACGCAAGTATCCGTCGGACAAATTAGACCCACAGGATTCCATAGGCTCCCTTTGGCATCCATTGGGATGCGCATTGGAGCCCATGGAAACCTCCAGGGGATTCCAGTGCACTGTACGAGTGATTATTCTGGCGTGCCACTGGGATCCATGGGAATATGCATCAGAAGCCATGCGAATGCCCAATCCCCTGCAAGGCAGCAACATAGGCGAGGGGGGCATCATACCCCGTTCGACCCAACTCTGTTCAACCGAACTCGTATAGGCATGCCTATTTTTAGACACACTGATCTATGACCTCGCCACTTCGGCGCCGCCCAAAACAATGTAAACACGCGGTGGGACCCAGTCGCGCCAAATGTAAAGCACGCCTTGACCGTGCTTGAAACGCGTGTCACGTTCATTACCTGGCGCGCGCACCGACGTGGTTTAGCGGACTGACCAGCTGCATAGCTGCATCGATGTTGCCTTGCACATGGATCAGCCATTAGAAATATTCAGCGGACATGGTCACCGTTACGATCAGGAACCATGTGCCATTATTATCAAGCATCTTACAGTCTCACCCCAGTGGTTCTCCTCGTCATGATTCATGTCACATTCTCTGTGTGTCGTTCTAGATTCCAGTTGTGCTCCCCTAGGGGCCCCCTTTCTCTACTCCCTTCGTAGTTCCTTCCGCGCTCTCTCGTACTCCCTCACGTGCACCCTCACACCTTCCTTCCAGGCTCCATTCATACACATTCTTGTTCATCCCGCGCTCCATTTGCACTCCGTTTGGAACCTTTTCCGTTGACTCTTCGCATTCATATCGTGATCCATTCGTGGTCACGTTGTATATCGCTCCCCGTCGTGATGCATTATTGGTTACTTTTTGGGGTCTGCAAGCCGGTGTTCCGTCCTATCACGACTGCATGATCACCAGGCACTCCAACAAACATAATATTCAATGTTATTGTGGTGTCTTGTTTTTTGTAGGTTGCGCAAACGCGCTGGCGCGTTCTGCAGCGACGCGTGCCTGCGATTGTCGAGCTCATGTAAATTATTTGCCCGATGCTCAGTCACGGGCCTTGCGGGTTATGCATTTCCCGGGGTTCATTTTTACCGCGTGGCGGGGGATAATCGTGCAATGTTTTTGTTCGTGACCGATCCTCCACATCTGAAGTTCAGATTACAGCCGTCTGAAATTCAGATTGCCTTCTTTGAAAGACAGATTGTCCCCCCTGGGGGGCTCGCAGATGATTCAGATCAGCCCGGTCTGGAATTCAGGTTGGCCTGGCCTGCGTTCCATCTTGCCGTGGCCTGAGCTTCAGATGCGGTGGCGGCGCGTGGCAGAGTTCCCGGGCCGGGCGCCGTCGTCCGCGGGCCGAACGGGGTCGATGGCTGCTCGCCTGCGCGGCTGCGCCATGTGACGCGCGATCGGTCTGGCACTTCGGCAGGGGCGGCTCGCGTTCAGAGCCCAGAGGTTCCCTTGGACGTGACGCGCCTGGCGGATGCCAAGAGGTCGGACGCTGACGTTGCGTGATTGGGGGTTCCCTGCGACGGCTGAGTCGAGTCGTTTTCATCCGAGGGTCACTTTTGTTTTCGTTTGCCCCCCTGCCCGCCGACCACATTCGCTCTCCACTCGTGCCCACGTCTTGCTCGTTGGTGCCGGCCTCTCTATTCGTCTTCATGCTTTTAGAGGAAAGAGAACTGTGCACATGCACCGATTCTGGCCAGGCCCATCCTGAGCCCAGGATCGGTGCATACGCCCTCTACCTTGGCCAGGAAGGTATATGCACCGACCCTGGGTCAAGGACGGGCCTTGCGAGGAGCGGAGGCCCAGGAGTCGAGGGAGGAGGAGGAGAAGAAGGAGGAGGAGGAGGAGGAGGAGGAGGAGGAGGAAGGAGGAAAAGGAGGAAAAGGAGGAGGAGGAGGAGGAGGAGGGAGGAGGAGGAGGAGGAGGAGGAGGAGGAGGCCGAGTGCTGCGCTCTTTTCGCCATCCCTTCGGACGCCCGTCGCTGCTCCCGCCGCGCGCCCTTTTCGCAGCCCCCTCCGGCTCCCTTCTTTCGCGCCCCCCCCTTCGTGCTCCCCTCGAGCTCCCCTGTGCGCTCCCTCGCGGTGCGCGCGCGCTGCCCGTGCGCACTCCCCTCCCACTTCTCTCGCGACCGCGTCGCGCCCCTCTCCGTAGTCTTTCTCCGCTTGCCTCGCAGTTCCATCGTGCCCCCGTCGCACTCCAGTCGTCTTCTCCCCCCCTGGCTCCACTTGATCGGTTCACCTTTGCGCCCGCGAAGTCGTCCCTCGATGATCCCTTCGTCGCCATTCGAGCTCCCATGCTCGGGCGTTGATAATTCAACATGTTTCGGCTCTGGCCCCCATAATGGTCACAGTGTCGCAAGCAGCATTCCATGCGACCCTCGCCTACCCTTGCCTCCCCCAGAGTCCTCTTTTTATATATTATCCTGCTTCCCCTCCCCCCTTCTTTCCCCGACTGCCTGTCAGCGCCCCTCCTTCCTCCCCTCCCAGCCCTTCTTCCTCCCTTACTGCTACCCTCCTCTCCTTCCTCCCTTCCTGAGGTACCTGGTGTCCTTGAACCTCCAGGCCAGGAGCGCATCGGTTGGGCTGTTGTTTCCTGCGAATAGTAGTTGGCACGGCGTGTCGCGTTCTGCCACTGGAGTTGTATATTACTTGGTCGGCCAGGCAGTGAAAGGGGGCACGAACTACCAGAAACCAGGATACGCACGACGCGGCTGGCCTGACTGATAACTGGGACCACATGTGCCGCATGCCTTATCCAGCTGTCGGCACTTGAGTGTATTGGTAAACCAACAATGCGACTGTGTATCCAGCGCGTTGTCTTTTTCCAGCTTCGACGTATTTTGCATCGCAGGGTGCGTGTGTGGGGCTTGCGGCGAAAATGGCACAGCGCACGGGTGTCATCAGAATCCTGGCCGCTAGCATGTTCCCAGTCATGTGCCGTGCAAACTGTTGGGCCGTAGCGGGATCGGTCGTCGAGCCGTTCGATGGGGGAGATTGCAGTTGACGGAATCGGACTTGCCTTACCCGCCGATCGTAGCAAGAGTTCCCATCCCAGTAAACAGCCTGCCGGCAGTCAGAGCCCGTTCTTATCATCAGACGACAATGTTGGCGACAGGAGGTTCCAGATCGGAAGCCCAACGCGTACATATTGTATCTCTCAATGGTCCGACTGAGACGCCATCACATTCCTTCTGATTCATTTTTGCATGTGATGTCGCTTCGCTGTGAGTGAAGCGGTTCGGCGGCCTGGACTGGTTTTGATGTCGTCTCGCTTGTGATTTGAGCGGGGATGGATGTAGAGCCCAGTCTGAATATGTGTTTTTGTGTTCAGGCCATATCCCTCTTTCTCTCTCCTTCCTTTGTTTGTTTCTCTCTCTCTCTCTCTCCATCTTTCTTTCTGTATCTCTCTCTCTCTCTCCAGTTGCGTGTCTCATCCCTTTCTTTGTATGCTTACATTCATAGATGTATCGCCCTCTCGCTCTGTACATCTCGCCCTCTCTCTCTCACTACCCCCTCCCGCTCCCTCTCTCTCTATATATATATATATTTATATGTATATAATTCTTTTCAGTTAATTCTTTCTCCCTCTCGCTCTCTCTCTCTCTCTCTACCTCGCTCCGCGGGAACAACTGGATCAGCTAAATCATGCTGCGCCACTCCCTGGCGCGCAGAACCAGCCCCGGCCGCGGCCTCGACGGACACCCACCACAGGAACGGCACCGCCCCACTCGCCAGCCTGGGTGCACAGCGCTGGGATGTCCCCATCGCGTTGATTCCGGACTGGGCGGAGCACGGGGCATCGCACACCAGCAGCATCTCCCTTTTTGCACGCTAGAAGAGGGCAACCGGCTCCTGCAGCACATCCGCCGACAGGAGGAGCCCCTTTCGCTAGCCGTCCTGGGGCCAACCGGCACCGATTATCCAGGGAAGGATTTCCTGTAGTCCGTGTCCTCCGTAGGACGGCTAAGGCCACCGCGCCCACGCCAGGCCGCATACCGGGAGCCATCGACCAATTGGGCCGCACAGAGGTCAAGTGCTTGCAGAACGTCGTCCAAGTACCTCCTGACCCAGCAGACAGCGTGACCTGATTCGTAAAGCAGACTGCGAAACCGATGCTATCGCCGTCGCGCCAACACTGCAGTAACGATTTCCTGGCCACTTCTTCGGGAGCAGCCCCCCCAACGGCACGCGACAGCCAGGAGATTCAGACAGGTCACATGAAAGGGCCAAGGAACGCCAGAATTCGGCGACACTTGACCATGCACGCAAACAGATCGATGACGACCTCGCCGACGCTTTCTCTGCCTCTTTTGCCTCGCTCTCCTGCACCGCTTAAATACAGGAGCCCATGAATCGACTGGGGCGCCACGGCATGGCAGCGGGCAGACGTAGGCTCACCGCCACTTCTGGAATCGAACCAGCCGACGTCCAAACCGCATCGGCCGCCGCAGACCAATGTGGCATCCAGTGTGACATCATCTATGACGGCACCAATGACCCTGTGCCCAGTGAGGACATCACGGTGTGGTACCAAGACAGCCAACATATCGCGCTCCAAGAGGCCCACCAGACCCACTAAAGGTTCCACACCTTGAAACGACTCGCGCCGACAAGCGAGTAGTCGTCCACCGTCAGCTCCCTCCCAAGACCCGAATCCATTGTCCATCTGTATGTCTCGTCCCACCTCATCCTCTTCTCCCATCCCATCATTCCTCATCCTCCCCTCTCCCTCTGCCCCCCACGTCCCTCCCCCCAATTCCCCTGATCCTCCTCCCCGCGTTCTCCTCCGCCCCATTTCTCCAGGCCTGCCTCCTCGGAGGCAGGCCAGCTCCTCCCCTCCTTCCTCCCCAGCCCCCACCCCCTCCCCTTTCAAGCTTCCCCCGTTCCCTCCTCTGCAGCGTCGGTCGCCCCCCCGTGGTGCGCCGCCAGGGAGCGGCTGGGCCGCAGGCGCGTCCGGTCGGCCCCTTCCCCCCCCCCCCCCCTTGTGGCCGGCTGCCGCTGCCCCCTCCGCCCTCGCCCAGTTCGGCCGCCACGGCGCATCCAAGGGGCCCCTCTTCTCCTCCTCCTGCTCCTCCTCCTCCTCCTCCTCCTCTCCTCCTCTCCTCCTCCTCCTCTGCTCCTCCTCTCCTCCTCCTCCTCCTCCTCCTGCTGCTCCTCCTTCTCCTCCTCCTCCTCCTTCCTCCTGCTCCTCCTCGTCGTCGTCGTCTTCGTCGTCGTCGTCCTCCTCCTCCTCCTCCTCCTCCTACCGCTGGGGGGAGCGGGGCTGGATAGTTACCATGGCCGGGGACATCGATCTGTGAGGCGTCGTTGCCCCCGCTTCCTCTTGCAGTGCGTCCCGTGTTCCCCCCCTCGTCCGCGCACATGGCCGGGGTCACGATGGGCTATGCCCCCCTTCTTGTCCTCTTGTCGCCCCCCTTCTCCGGCGCTTCTCGTGGAAGAAAGGAGAGCAGGCAATGCCAGGTCACCAGCTCCCCTTGGGGATGGAAGTCCGAGGATCCAGGGTTGAGGAGATTTAGAATGATTCTCAGCGTCTCGGGATGTTCTGGCGGGCTTCGGGGGCCCAGGGGGTCGTCCTCAAATGGTGGCGACTCCACGGGGCAGGAGGAGGACGGCGAAGGCAACGACGACGACGACGACGACGAGAATGGAGGGAAAGAGAAGCGGAAAGGGGAGAGGGAAGGTGGGGAGGAGGAGGGAGGTGTATTATTGTTGTATTTGTGAAACCTGTTAATCGGTATTTTCACGAGCTCATTGTGGTGACGTCTGTCGACGATGGCCTGCCAGTGTGGACTCTTGAGATGCGTATGGCTCCGCTAATCCCACGGACGCAGCAGTGGGGGGGCGTCATGCTTAGAACTGCAGAAGTGACCAGGGTCACGGAGAGGTTGGCGAGAGTCGAGAAGGGGCATATGAAGGTTGACGAGTGCAGCAGCAAACTGGAGGAGGGGATCTCGACATGCACCGGTTCCTCGCTCACACCATCTGATTCGATTACTCCTGATTTCTACGCGTAGAAAGTCAGGACCCCATTTCGAGGGTGCAAGCCGCGAAGACTTCCGCGCACGCTTGATGGCGTGTTTTCCGCCAGCGGCTACGTACGAGCATGGTCGCGGTATCCAGGAAGCCTCAGAAATCTTGCTGGAAGGCGTCCGCCAATTATTCCAGATTTCTGAGCAATCCCCGAACGCCACAGCAGCCGAGCCACTCCCCGAATCGCCACCCCACGAAGTGGATTCCTCCAACCGCTCTCCGTTTCCAAGGAGTCTTCACTGTCGCGCCACCAGGCGTGCCGGCAGGGCAGGTTGGGCGATTCGCTCGAGAGCTCCGCACCACTCGTGCTTCTGAAGTTGGGGTCTGCCAGCAGCTGCACGGGTGGAGGGTCTGTGGTCTCCGAAGCGCAGATCTCGCGTCGCCGCCGCGCGCAGCCGCTTCCCCAAGGTGGCGTCCATCCGCTGCACGGGTGGAGCGCTGGTGGCTTGCAACATCTGGTTCTGATGCTCCAGCTCTGCGCACAGTCGTGTTTGCACGCCTACAGCAGTTCAGCGGTCGGAGGGCCCGGAGAGCAGATCGTTTCCAAAATGTGGAACTCGCGTCAGTGTGTCGTTCACTCACCTCGACGAACATCGGCTGGGCTTGAAGGAGCGCAGACCACCTTGATGCGCAGAGGGCTTGGACGACCAAGTGCGAAGGAGCGCGAAGGATGCCCTCGAGCCACAGCTGCTTTCAGTTCGCGCATCACCGACCGCGGCCTTGGGGGGCCCCTCGACAAGAAGCTCGGAGCCCACGCCGTGGGCGCAGCGCAGAGCGCTGATGGGGCCCCGGGCAGGCGCTGCGCGCCGAGTGGCACAAGCGCGCGGCGCTGGCAAATCAGCGAGGGGCCGCGGCGGGCGCAACGCGCCGGACAATTGTGTCGGGGTGGGCAGCGTAAGCGCTATATTTATACATACGCACGTACGTACGTACATACATACATGGACTTATGCATTTTGAGAATGCGATATATCTGTGTACTATATATATACCCTTTTCTGTATATACATATACATACATACTCGCAAACAACACTACATTTCCGACCGGCCCCTCGCCCCCTTTTCTGCAATCCCCATCTTGGCCCAAAGATGCGATGCCAAGGCGCGGGCCCCGACAGAACGCGCGCCTCTCGCCTGTGAAGCCTCCCTCAGCAACCCGTTGCTTCACGTGTCCTGGTGGGGGGCAAGGGGCGCAGCTCACAAATCGTCGGCGCGGGCACGCAGTGTGTTTTTTCGGATGCACCCCCGCCGTCCTGGTTGGAACTGTGCGCGTCGTTGTGCGTGCGGTAGGCCGCGCTGGAGTTGTCCATGGCCCCCTGCACGCCGCGCGGGCGCGCTCGGTCACCTTGTCAGACGCGGGCGAGATCCAGCGCGCATTCGCGCTCCTGCGCCCAGCCAACCCATCGCCCTCGGGAATCCCCGCCCGGACGGCCGAACTTGACAGGGGAGGGGCCGAGCTGCTTTCCGACCCCGCGGTCGCGGCAGCGCCCCAGGCCGCCGCGGCAGAGGCGCCCCCGATGCCAGCCTCCACGGCAGCCTGCGCCCTCACTGCCAAGCCCCTTGCCAGGGCCCAAAGCTCGAGGTGCGGTTTCTTCAGGAGGTGGGCGGGCGGCCTCGCATTCGGCTTCCGCGGTCCCCTTTTTCGCGCGCTGGGTTCCAGTGAGGCATCTCCGTCACGTGGACTGTGCCACTGCTGGGGCGGTGTCGCGATGGATGCATGGGGCATGCGGCAGCGTTGGAATGGTTGCTTGTCTGTAAACATCTCACAGGGGGGCCTTTGGAGGAGTCCCAGATTCAGGGCAAACAGTAGCCGCATGCGCTGCAACCAGCCAAGCGGTTCGCGTTGTGATCCATCTAACCAGCAAGCGCAAGCGCCTCAATGCATCGCATCCCACACTACCACTTTCGCGCGCAAGTGCTTCGAGCAATAACGATGGTGGAACCCAGGAAGAGGCAAACAGCAAACGCACGCGTTGGACACAATCAAGCGCAAACCCTTCAATTAATTATTCAAGCAAGCGCGAGCGCTTCAAAGCATCGTAGCCCACACTTCCAAGTTAAATCGCAAGCGCTGTGCAAAAAAGTATGACCGCATGCGTTGGAGCGAGCATGAAGTTCGTGCGTCAAGTGCGACGTCTTGCATTCACCGAACACAGGAATGCGGATATGTGTATGAACACGTTTACGGTCAATGTGTGGGCGGAGGGGTAATGAGCGAACGTTGGCCGCATCAGAATGCATGGCAGCCTTTGTGGATCAGGGCCTTGAGGGCCTGGGATGCCCCCTGCTTGCGCCACCGCGCGCTTCGCCGCCCCGCGGGCCCAGCAGCCTCGGATCTGCGGCTGGTGCACCGGGCGCCTCGCCGAGGGCGAAAGTCTGGCCCTCGCGGAAGGCGGCGCGCTCCTGGAGGTGCGCGAGTTGCGCTACCTCCTCGCGCTGGCGCGGCAGGGGGCGCGCGAGGCGCGGCTGGCACCGCAGGAGCGGGCGCTGCTGGTTGAGCAGGCGCGGCTGTTGGCGGCGCAGATTTCGGCTCTGTCGACCTTGTCGCCCGATGCCGCCTAAGGCCAAGGCCAAGGCTAAGGCCAAGGCCAAGGCGAAGGCGAAGGCTCTTCCTGTGCTTCCCGCTGCCGCCTGCGGCCGAGGCGCTGGACATGGCGGAGGACGGCGCGGTCGCGGGCGCGCAGGTGCGGCTGCTGGAGCGGCAGGTGCGCCCGTCGGCCCCGGAGGCGGCCTCGCGCCCGCGGGTGGAGGTGCAGCTGGCGGAGGCGCTGGAGGCGGCGCGGCTGGTACGCCGGTGGTGCCAGGGCTCGGCGGCTCCCCTGGCTTGCCTGGAGCCCTTGGCGCGGGCGCCGCGGGCGCGCCCCCCCCTGCCCTCGGGGCGCCTGGCGACGGCGCTGGCGGCGGCGGCGGTGGCGGCGTCGGAGCGGCGCTGGTTGGCGCGCTGGCCGCTGCTGGCGCTGGCGGAGCTGGAGGCGCGGGCGCGCGGCCAGGCGCGGGGCCCGCAGGACCGGGCGCTGCCCTCGGCGTGTTGGGAGGTGCGGTCGCCCCAGCTGCAGGAGCGCAGCTTGGCGGGCTCGTCGACGGGGCCTGGGCGCAGGCAGCCGCCCTCGTCGGGGCCAACTGGCGCCAGGGCCTGGCCGTCGAGCTGCCGACCCACGACGTGGCAGGGGCGATCAGCGGGACCGCACTGTTCGAGATCGACGAGGTAGGCGTGCCCGGTGCTGGAGGCCAGTATCTGAGCGCGCAGTTCAGAGGCGCGTCCCTGCCTGCTGAGGCGATGCGCTTTGACGGCGCCTTCCCTCCGCGCGGCGGCGGTCCTGCTGGGCTGCTGCACCTCTGCGCGCAGGGGCCTGCGCGGTGTGACGAGCCTGCGCAGGCAGGGCGCGCCGTCCTGCACGTGGAGTGGCTTCGGCTGCGCTCGACGCACGGCCTGGTGGAGCCTTGGGTGCGGCCGAGCGCCTTCGGCGGCCGTGGTGGTGGAGCTGGTCGAGGCGGCCCCGCTCCCATCCCTGGCGGACCCGCCGCCGACCGCCTAGCAGCCGCAGCAGCTGCCCGCGCGCTTGCGGTCGGAGGCGGTGGCGGCCGCGGCGTGGCTGGCCGCGGCAGGCGACGGGCTCGCAGCGAGTCTGGCAGCCGCAGCGACGGCGAAGGCGAGCCGCGTTTTCGAGATGCCCCCTCCCGCGGCGGCAGCGCACGGCTGCTGGCGGAGAGACAGCCCGGCGCGCTCTACGACGAGGCGATGCAGAACATCGCCCGCGCCATGGGCCTGCGGGAGGGGGCGGACGGTTCCGAGACGAGGCCGAAGGTGGTCGGCTACTTGCAGGCCATCGTGTTCGGCCACCACGCCGTGTCCCAGCTGCGGATCAACACGGTGCGCGAGCTCCAGACCTTGGCGACAGCGCTGGACCAGTTGGAGAGCGGCGCTCTGCCGCAGTTGAGAGCGACGTGCTGATGCAGAGGTTCAAGGCGCTAGAGCTCTCTCTGTCGGACGCGGGCTGGCAGGTTGCGAGCGAGCTCGAGATTGTCCCAGACGCGAGGCCGTCGCTGGCGTCGATGGACGAGCAGGATCTGGCGCGGCGCTCGGCGCTGCTGCGGAGGCGCTTGGAGGATGCCAAGAGCCGCGGAGCCTTCGGGGCGTTCGGCCGCGGCCAGGGGCGCGGGTGACCCGAGGGGGGGGCGCGGGAGGGCCAACGGCCGCGCTCCCCCTCTCGACCCGCGCCTCAGCCAGCGCGGGAACTCTCGCGCGGGAAGGGCAAGGGTCGAGGCCGCGGACGGTTCCGCTACTTCCCGCTCCGAGGGGGCAGCCCCGCTCGCGCTCCAGGGTCGCCAGCCGCAGCGCCTCGGGCCGAGGAGGGGCCCGCCGCAGCGCCCTCAGGCCCCCGCGCGCGGACTCCGCCCCCTCAGGCGGAGCGGACCCCCCGAGGGGACAGCCCTCACCCGCGCCGAGTTGTGCTGGCGGGGAGCCCCGAGCGCCACACCTTCAGGCAGGACGAGCCAGCAGCGGCGGCGGCGGCGCCCCAGGGAGCAGGGCGCGGTCGCCCGAGACGCCGCGGCGGCAGGGGACGCAACGCAGGGAGAGCCAACGGCTCGCGGCCTCGCCCGCCTGGCGGCCGCAGGGCTGGCCCCCCGGCGGCGGCGCGGTGAGAGCGCATGGCGACGATGCCCCTGCTGATGACGCCCGGGCTGCAGCGGCCGCTCCTTTGCAGGCTGCTGCGCCGCGCGGACCGCCTGGGGCCTCGCCGTCTCGTTCGCTACCTGACCACTGCGCTGCTGCCCCTCTGGGATCGCCATCTCCCACTGCTGATGATGATTTTTCTCGACACGATCCTCTGAAGGACTGGAGAGAACTTGCTGGCGCTGCTGGTGATTTGCTCCGTGAGCCCTATGACGTGGGCCCGATCTTGCTCAACCTCGTCAGGGACGTCCCCGGTTCGTTCGGTCGCTACGTCCGCGACTCCCTCAAACCTCAGCTGCGCGAGCATATGGCCGCCATGGGAGGTCGGCTGCAGTGTGACTTGCTGCCGTTACCGTACCCTGCCATCGTGAAGACCGACGTCGTGCGCGACGGCGACGACCTCAGCGACCTGAACTGGGAGGCACTCCACTGCAGGCTGGTTGTCACGGTGCTGGCGCTCAACTGGGAGGCAGGCTTTCGCTCGCTGAAGTTCGCGCGCCATTGCCGCAGGCGCCCGAACGCTGCTCAGCGGGCAGCCTTGGCGGCCCTGGGCCGCCGCCTGCACCTGGCGACGCGCATCGAGACCAGCCTGCCTGCGGAGGACCGCCTGAAGGACTGCGAGATCGGCTACGGTGGCGCCGAGATCACCGCGCCTCACAAGCTGACCTTGGAGCAGGTGCTGGACGGCTTACCGCCGCCTGGTGTGGCGGCCTCGATTGAGGCGGCCGACGTCGCGACGGGCTTCGTGCGGGACGCGTTGCTGGATCCTGGGCTGGTGCTGCCGCCGCCTGCGCTGCGCCGCGCGGCGCCGACTTCGGCGCGGGTTTGGGCCTCGGAAGGCGAGTGGTATCGCATCGTTGAGGCCCTTCATGAGCGCGGGATGGTCGGCCCGATCTCCGCGCCTGACATCGCGTGCCGGGATGGGTCGCCGCTGCTGAACGGAGCTTTTGGCGTTCCGAAGGCCCACGACGCCCCTGTCAAGTGCCAGGACGGGATGCTGAGGCCCGTGCTCAGGCTCATCACCAATCTGATCCCGTCGAACGCCTGCCAGGAGTGCATCGATGGCGACGCGCCCGAGATGCCGACGATGAGCCAGCTGAACGGCCTGGTCTTGACGGAGTCCGAGGACTTGCTGTGGAGCGGTGCCGACAGGAAGGCCTTCTTCTACGTCTTCCGTGCACCGCCGCCGCGGTGGCCGCACATGGTGATCGGGCCGCCCGTGCCGTCGCGCCTACTGGGCCTCAAGGACGGCGGCACTACCCACATCTGCCTGCGGGTAATCGGCATGGGCTGGATCAGCGCGGCTGGGGTCACGACTCACCTTCATCGCAACATGCTGCGCCGCAGCGGCGCGGTGCCTCGCGGCCTGAGCCCCAGCTGCGAGATTACCCGGCGCCGCCGCCTGCCGACTGGCGCAGAGAAGCCCTGCCCGCCTGCTTGGATGGTGTACATCGACAACTTAGAGATCGCCGAGATCGTCGACAAATCTGAGGCCGACAAGTTACGCGGGACGGTCCCCGAGCTGCTCACTGACGCTCGAGTCTGCTACGAGGCAGCAGGGTCACCTGGCTCCCCGGGCAAGGACCTGCACCGCGTGGTGCGCGCCACCACTCTGGGCAAGCTTGTTGACAGTGTTGAGGGTGTCCGTCGGCCACCTGCAGGATGCATTACTGAGATGGCCAGCCTCACGCTCTGGGTTCTGGGCAAGAGGCGAGCCAGCATGCGATTGATACGTATTCTTCTTGGGCGCTGGGTTCGCGCGCACTGCTTCCGCCGCCCGCTGGCCGCGAGCTTCGCTTACACCTGGAAGTGGCTCAACGACCCGCGCTGTGGAGGCCGCTTCAGCGTGAGCGTGATCGAGGACTTGCTGATGTGCCTAGCCCTGTTGGGGCTCTGCGTGGCCGACATGAGGCTCGATGTCGATCACCTGGTGACGGCGTCGGACGCGTCGGAGGCCGCTGAAGCCGTGGTGTACAGCACGGCGCTTACCGAGCGCGGGCGCGTCGTTGCGGGCAGGCGCCAGCGGCCCGCTAACGCCGCCTGCGAGGAGGAGACCGCCCTGATCACCGTCTTTGATGGTATCGGTGGCGGACGCCGAGCCTTCGAGATACTGGGCCTGGTACCAGCGGTGCACCTGTCGTTCGAGGTGGACCCGCAGGCGGTTCGCGTCGCGCGGCGCGCTTACCCTGGCACGCAGCACCTCGGAGATGTTACATCTGCTGACCCTGCTGCCCTGGCTGGTCTGCTGCGGGCCCGTGGCCGCATCGCCCGCGCGGTGGTCACTGGCGGCTTCCCATGCCAGATCTACACGAGCTTGAACGTCGACCGCAAGGGCTCGTCGGACTCGCGCGCCTCGCTTGTCGATCACATGGCGAGGGTCATCCGAGGCCTGCGCGCGGCCATGCCCGAGGTGAGCGTTGACTTCCTTGGGGGAAATGTGGCATCAATGGCAGAGTCCGACGTCCTTCACCTCAGCGGGTTGTTCGAGCGGATTCCCTTGGAGGTTGAGGCTGGGGACATTGGCTGGGTGAGGCGTCCTCGTCTCTACTGGCCGTCCTGGGACCTGCTGCCGTCGTGCGAGGCCAAGACCGTGATGGTACTGACCAAGGACGGCGCCTCTCGCCGCCTGTGCCGCGTGTCGCTGGAGGTGGAGCGCCCGCCGCTCGAGGAGTGGCTGCCGGCTGGCGCGCGCTGCCCTGGAGCGGAGGGTGACGAGCCCCTCCCTGCGTTCGTTCGCTGGACGCCGCGCTCGCAGCCGCGCCCCAGGCCTGCGGGCATCGGGGAGTGCACGGCTGCTGAGCTGACGCGCTGGGAGGAGGCGGCCTTTGCGGCGCCGCCATACCAGTTCCGTGACAGGTGGTGCATTCACTAGCCTGACGGACGGATCGCGCCTCCTGACGCGGTGATGAGGGAGAAGCTGATGGGCTTCGCCGAAGGCCACACCGTGCCCTGCATGACCAGCAGCGCGGCGAAGGCTGAGCCCGGCAAGTACGAGGGGCTGAGGCGTTCGCTGATCGGCAACTCGTTCCAGTGCGAGGTGGTGGCGTGGCTGCTGGCGCACTGGGCTGTTGCGGCTGGGCTGCTTGTGGCGGTGCCGCCCTTCTCCGAGCTGCACGAGAGCGCTCGGGCCTGGGCTGGCGGGCGGAAGCTGTGGGCTGGCGACGTCACCTCGCTGCGACGCAGCCGCGTGGAGGTCGACGCGGAGGTCCGCGGCGAGCTGATGGCCTGCAGCGCAGCCGCATCGGCCGAGCAGCAGCAGGCGGGCGAGGAACCCGCCGCAGCGGCGCCGGCGGCGGCCAACAGGCTCGTCTACGTCGGCCGCGGCTCACGGCGCTGGGGCCTCGCCCCGTCGTGTTTCGGCAACCCGTTCGCAGTGGGCCCGAGCTGCTCCCGCGAGGACGCGGTGGCGCTGTTTGCTGGATGGCTGCGCAAGCAGCCCGAGCTGCTTCGCCGCCTGGAGGACCTGCGCGGTGCCAAGCTGGTCTGCCACTGCAGTCAGTCCGAAGCATGTCATGCAGATGTGTTGCTTGCAGAGCTGGCCAAACGCGATGCTACGTCCTGGCGTGATGCGGATGTCTCGCGTAGGCTGGTGATGGGCCTTGTGATGGCGAGCCACAGCAATGGTGCGGACCGTCGTGGTGACGGGAGCTCTGAGGAGCTCAGCAAAGTTTTCCCTCGGCAAGAGATTGATGCAGGTCTTTGGCAATGGCGTGAGGCGCGACAGCTGGTGTGGGATGTTCCTGCGCATATCAATGTACTGGAGTGCCAGGGCGCGCTGATGATGATTCGATGGCGTGCTCGATCGTTGGGCCGACAGCAGCGCGTCTTCTTGCACCTCCTCGACAGCATGGTCAACATCGGTGCGCTCTCAAAGCACCGCTCAAGCAGCAGTCAGCTCAACAAGGTTGTGCGCAGCTTCTCGGCCTGGGAGCTGGCGATGGGCGCGCGGGCAGCATTTGGGTTCACCTCATCTGCTCGGAACCCCGCGGACGCGCCGTCGCGCCTGAAGGAAGGGGAAGCGGTCTAGCCCCGCCGAGAGACGCACGGCCAAAGCTGGCCTGGGGAAGCTGCAAGATGCCCAGATCGGCGCTGCCGCTCTTGCTAGATTCCGTCGAGCAGCCAGCAGTTTGTCGGCCATCTTAACGCCATGAATCTGCCGTTGCCGTTCAATGGGAAGACGCGGATGTCACATTACAAGTTTACCTTGCTGTGGGCCGAGGGTGCCACCAGGAGCCAAGCTAACGTTGCACTGAGTTTGGTGCAGCACCTGGCGCCAGCAGTACTCTGGCGCGCATGATCTCAGCTCTAGCCTTGCGTCAGAGCATAATGTCGTTGCCATAGACAAGGACAGCCTGTCAAAAAGGGAGCACGAGAGACGATGTAACTAGATGGCCCGCTTGAGGGAGCGGTCATTCGCATGCAGCTGCAGCGTGACGGGCGTTCATGGCCCTCGTCTCCTCGTGCCTGTCATTTGCTTGTTCGCACTGGCCTGCGAGAATCGGGCGCGTGCATCTCGGCCTAGTCTGTATATGCGCAGAGGCGGTGCTACGCATGAATACTTGCTGACAGGCTACTTGCCTAAAGTGTGCTCCGAGGTCATTGGAGCTCATAAAGACAGCAAGATTTACATTCAGGTGGGGCCACGATTTTTGGCCGACATGCGTTTCCTGCCGCCGCCCGTTCCTCGCTCCAGTCCTTCTCAGGACTTTGATTGCCCGTGCTCGGGCATGCTGTAGAGAGTATCCTCGAAACCAGGCCAGGTGCGACTCTGAAGAATGTTGTGGGCGGCCTTCGGCCATATTTCGGAACGCATTGGAGAGCTTTTGGGTGTTCTTGGAGTGGACAGCTTCTTCATCTCGGGCTTCTGGGCACAGCGTGGTGCGAGTCTGCTCCCCCTCGAGGCCCTCTTGGGACGGCTTTCTGACCCCGGTCGTTGCACGACGGTGGCACACTCGAGGTGTGGATTCTGCCGTGGCCTCGGGGTGAGCCCTGTGGCTCGCACATGCTGGTGCCGTTGTCTCGAGGCACTCGAAGCTCTGTCAACAGCTTTGGCCAACGAGTAGAGGGAGTAAGAAGGGGCAACGCCCAGTTTGAGTGATCATTGCATGTTGTGGCTCCCCTTCATTCCCTATGAGCTACCGCTCTAACCCCCGCCTGCGCACACATGAACACGTGTACGGTCAATGTGTGGGCGGAGGGATAATGAGCGAACGTTGGTCGCATCAGAATGCATGGCAGCCTTTGTGGCCCGCCCGCAGCCCGCCCTGTGTCGCGCCGTCCAGGCTCCTTCTCTGCCTGGCCGCTCTTGCCCGTTCAACGTCTCGCGAGAGTTTCGCTTCTTCTTCTCGGGCTTCTGGGCGCAGCGTGGTGCGAGTCTGCTCCCCCTCGAGGCCCTCTTGGGACGGCGTTCTGGCCCCGGTCGTTGCGCGACGGTGGTGCACTCGAGGTGTGAATTCTGCCGTGGCCTCGGGGTGAGCCCTGTGGCTCGCACATGCTGGTGCCGTTGTCTCGAGGCACTCGAAGCTCTGTCAACAGCTTTGGCCAACGAGTAGAGGGAGTAAGAAGGGGCAGCGCCCAGTTTGAGTGATCATTGCATGTTGCGGCTCCCCTTCATTCCCTATGAGCTACCGCTCTAGCCCCCGCCTGCGCACACATGAACACGTTCACGGTCAATGTGTGGGCGGAGGGGTAATGAGCGAACGTTGGTCGCATCAGAATGCATGGCAGCCTTTGTGGGCCGCCCGCAGTCCGCCCTGTGTCATGCCGTCCAGGCTCCTTCTCTGCCTGGCCGCTCTTGCCCGTTCGACGTCTCGCGAGAGCTTCGCTTCTTCTTCTCGGGCTTCTGGGCACAGCGCGGTGCGAGTCTGTTCCCCCTCGAGGCCCTCTTGGGACGGCGTTCTGGCCCCGGTCGTTGCGCGACGGTGGTGCACTCGAGGTGTGAATTCTGCCGTGGCCTCGGGGTGAGCCCTGTGGCTCGCACACGCTGGTGCCGTTGTCTCGAGGCACTCGAAGCTCTGTCAACAACTTTGGCCAACGATTAGAGGGAGTAAGAAGGGGCAACGCCCAGTTTGAGTGATCATTGCATGTTGTGGCTCCCCTTCATTCCCTATGAGCTACCGCTCTGACCCCCGCCTGCACACACATATATGTGTATCCACACATCTCTACGTGTGCTAGCCAACGCAAGCGAATCGATAAACGATAGTGGCCGCTGGAAGTGTTTTTGTTAATTGGTTGGAGTGGAGTCAACGGTCGATACCTGTAAGCCATGATTGAGTTAGGTGCCGTCAGCAACTTGTAGCAACGTGCATTAAACTCGGTTCCGATGTTGTTTAAGCCGACGTAGATGTACAGCACATGCCAGAATTTGCTTTGAGTATCTCGGACTTGGACGTTGTCACTGGGGCTTTCAGGGGAGCTTCCTATGGGGCCAAGAAGCGTGTGAGGAGTGTGCCGATCTGGTTGACATGCGAAAAGCAGAAGTACGAATCAGAGAAGGAAAGAGGAACACTAACAAAAGGAAGGACGCCGGGTAATGTCTTTTCAAAACCAAGTCCCGTTACCACATTATGGTTCGGACAAAAATTCGATCGGCTTTGGACCACCAGCCCTGGCGCGCGGAGCGCGCCAGGGGGGGCGCTGGAGGTTCCATTCGGGGGGTCCTGCGCCGATCCAAGACATTACGCGGACCTCCGAAAGTTCATGTTGATGTATTTGTTTTGTTCACATTGTGCGCGGAGAGCGCCAGGAGGGGTGCCAGAGGCGCTGCCAGGGGGGTCCCGTGCCGATCCGGCAGCTCGACTCCGCGACCCCGTGGATACGGAGCGTTTTTTTCGCGGATGCCCCACGCGGAACGTATCTGTGAGACCGCGTATCGGTGGGATTTCGCCCCGCGGAATCCGGACCGCGAGGACGCGAGTACGGATTTGTTCGCCGCTCTTGAGCAGGAGCATCTATCCCACCGTGTTCGTGCCGGTTTCTCGCACTCTCTCTCCTTTCCCAATCCCTCCCTGGCCTCTCCGTATACCCCTCCTCGCCTCCTCCTCCCCCATCCCTTGTCCTCCCTTCCCCCCTCCTCGACTTCCAGAGCCGCCCCCCAGATCGCGCCCCATGAGCTCGACTCCCTGCTGTGCGCGGCGGTGCTGTCGGGGTGCCCAGCGGAGCCGCTGGCGCCCCTGGCCGGCCACGCCGAGCAGGCGGCGCGGATCCAGGAACGGCCCCTCTCCTGGGTATTCTTCCCCCGTTTCTTCCTCCTCATTCTCCTCCGCCTCCTGCTTTACCTCCTCCTCCTCCTCCTTCTCCATCCCCTCCTCCTCCTCCGTAGCCATTTTGGCTCAAGACCACGTTTCCCCCGTGGACCAGAATGGAGACCTCTGGCCCGAGGCGGGCAAGACAGTTCTGTTTGGTATCCTCCTTCGGCCTCTACCGCGGGCCTCGCCCCCCGCACTTTCAGTCTGCGCTCACCCATTCTTGCAGTTGCGGTAGCGGGTAAGCTGTGGAGTTTCCAGTTCCCGCCGCCCCGTTTGCTGATGAGATGCCACCTTCGTCCACCAGCTCGAGATCCAGCAACTCGCAACATGTGGAGGTTCGCAGCCACAGTCGCAGGGGCCGCAGTGCTGCCGACTCTGATCCTCACCCTCATCAGCGTCGGCCCCGTCGAGTCAGCAGCGTGATCAAGAAACTCCCTGACGTCCTCGAGCTTATCGCCGCAAGCAGCGGAGCTCCTGTCGTCAGGCCCAGGATGATCACCGCGCTGCCGCCGCCGCCTCCGCCCTGGACGCCATGGTCGCGGACGGTTCCCTGCTCGCCGACTTGGAGGCCGCGCCCACCTTCCCTCCCAGGAGGGATCACGACCTGCAGTTGCTGCCTCTTCCTCCTCGGCGCCGCGTGCGTCTACGTTCCCCATGCAGTCACAGGCGCACCAACAGGACTTGTTCCTTCGGCAGGACCCGTGGCGACAGCACTCTGCGGATGCGGCTAGTCCGATCGGCGGCACTGCCACTCCTCTTCCTGCTGTTCCTGGCGGTGGCTCACTGGCATCCACGATTCAGCAGATGGTCGCCGCCCAGCTCGATTCCACGAAAGCGGCGCTGGAAACATCGGTTGCAGCAGTTGTTTCGTCCTCTTTTTCCTCCGTGCAGAATGCGCTTCGCTCCAACTTCTTTTCCACGGTGCGAACGGAGATGGCCCCGCAGCAGACGAAGCAGTCTGAACTGGAGCGCAGCATGGCTGTCTGCCAAGCGCCGAATACCAGGATCTCCGCGCACCAGGTCCACATGCGAGACTCTCTGTCCAAGGTGGAGGAGCTGCTGTCTATGGCCGGGTAACGCAACCCCACATGCTCCATCCAGCAGCTCGCGGAGTGGGACAGGTCTGCAGCCGCCACGGTGTTCACTTGCGGCTCACCCGGCACCTTTACCTCGAGCGCGCTCAGAACTGCACCGGCTCCATGGTTCGAGGCGGCCGCTGTCCCCTTGGATGCTCTGCAGGTCGTCGGCGCCGACACCCCAAACCGCCGCTTCAACATCCAGATTGAGGGCGGTGCAGCAGCGCCTGCGCGCGCCCTTTTTTTGGCTCGTGCTCTTAAGTCAAATGGTCAGTGGAGGGAATTCGTCATCTCTGACGTCAGCGGCCACCCGAAGCCCCTCTGCATCAGTGGCGACGAGTCTCCTAAAGACACGGGTAGGGGGGATCCAGACCAAGCAGCTCCACGCCATGCTCAGCAAGGCCAGGCCCGACCTCGCCTGGCGAAGCCAGCGCGGCCGTGGTCTGGTCACAGCCGAGGCCATCCCAGCGCGCGAGCTCGAGGCTGGTTCAAGCAGTACCGAGCCCACGCAGATCGCGTGGAACCCTGATGCTCTGATGTTGCCCAGCGCCTCAACATCGACATCGTTCATTTCGAAGCTACGTTCGCCAACTCATTCGAGGGGGCCACGCCTGGCGCCCTGCCGCGGGGGGGCCTGACCTGGGCGCGCAAGACGCTGCGATCGCATCGCGCTCAGTCATCTGGGGGCTCCAGGGTGCCCGATCCGGCGAAAAGTCGCTCTTACTTTTGGCCGGAACATGCGCGCGTCGCGGCGGCGGCCCCTTGACCCGCCATGCAATGCGAGCGGATGGCGCGTCGCCCCGCGTTGCCCGGCCGGAGACTGGGGAAGGGCCTGTGCCGTTGACGCCTGGGGGCCAGGACGTGGCGAGCGCGCCGCACCGAGGAGTGTTGGGCCAGAACCGGCGGAGCGACGCGCTAAGAAATCGGTTTTGACCGTGGACCTGAGGATGCCGCGCAGGCGCGGCCGGCGGGCCGAGCATTCCGATGCCTGCGCGGGGCCGCGGCGGAGCGGCGCACGACGCGCCATTGTCGCCGCCCGCCATGCGAGGGCCTGGACACCACCGGGTGGCATCTTTGACGCGAGATGGTCACCGTGGGATATTGTGGCAAAGGCTCGCGACGTGCATAGCCTTAGGGACGTCTCTTGGAATGCAAGATCGTTGCTATGCACGCGCCGGCATCCACGCCATCGCAAATTCCGCCATCTTCTTCCCTCCCTTCGCCATCGGGCGATTGTCTCCCTCCAGGAGGGCGGAGGTTCCGAGCTGCGACTGCGCGAGACGCTGAAGTACTACTAGGTTTGCTACGACATACTACTCGGGCTGCGTAGGTGCCACGGCCAACTCTGGGGGATTTGCCATTTTGATCCCTGCCACTGCGCAGACCTCGTTAGCGCGCATCGCCATGGCCGACAGGCCACAGATTACACGCGAAATTATGGCCCATGGTCGCGTTCACTTGGCGCGGATGTTCAATCCTCTCACTGGCCTCGCATTATCGTTGATGAGCACCCGCAAGTTTGATCTTTCTCGCGGGCAGACCAAATGTGTGGCTGATGGGTGGCACGCCGCCGCCCGATGGGCCATGGGGGTCATGGACGCCGCGCCTTCGCTGCCATTGGGGGCCTCAATCTCAATGCCACAACGATGACGGAGCACATGCGTCCCTTAGCGAGCCAGGCGGTGCGCACTGCTGAACTATATCGTCGACGCCCTCCGCAATGGTCTGCGATGTTCGATGACGGCGTGTTGGGGATCGTTGGTGGCCAACCCATTCGTTTAGCTGAGCACGCTGCAACCGCCACTACCATCGACGGAGCATGCATCTCCATTCCCGCACGATACATTGAGCAGGTTATATGTGACTTCGAGGTTCACAGGGAGGCTGCCGAAGACTCCCCAATTGTCTAGTGAGCGGTCACTCCACCACCGCAGTTAGTTGAAGCAGAGCAGTTCCTTCCTACGCGGATCTTCAAATCTGAGAAGTACGCCCAGATGTTGCGCGCTCTGATGGAGGAGCTCGAGCGGCCGGCCCTGGCGCCTGGGCTGCGGATGTCTGAGACAAAGCGCACGATGCGGATAGCCACGCGCTTCGCTCGCGATGCATCGATTCAAGCCCCCGATGGACGCGGCCTGTCGGCTCTCGAGGCCAAGCGCCCGACAATGCGGGGCATTGCGAAGTGCATGTGAAGACGGAGCGTCAGGTCTGCTCGCGAGCTTCTCATGCATGCGGAGCTTGGCCAGCTGAGCCTTGTGATTGATGGTGATAGAGTTTCTCTCATTGGTCCTGGGGAGTTCGCTGCTCCCCACGAACGCCTCAACCACCAATGGCATGCACATCAGGTCCTTCAGGCTGCCCAACGCGCCCAGCGCAGCCACGCCTCTGGATGTGAGGCTGCTCTCTTTCGCCGAGAGCACGCGGCGCGGGGGCGGGCCGCCCTGTGGGCCCCGTTCCGCAAGCGTCTCGTGCTGGACGGCATCCAACTACACGCCGCTTGCCCTGCTGGACCAGTTGCAAGGGGGCCTGGCTGTATGTATTGCTGAGGGGCCGTCGGATCAGTGGACACCTGTCTTCCTCAGCATCGGCGCTTTGGGCGTCGCCAACTCCACGATTGATGAACCCTTGGGCGTATCGGTGCCGCAGCACGAGAAGCGAGGCCTCCCCGTGCCGACGGACGGGCATGACGAACGATCAACACGCACCCATACCCATAAGGGGGACGGAATGAGCCATGGGCGCGCGTTGTCGGATGGGGGTCTCCGCTCGAACGGGAGCCTTCCCAGGGGTCCGACAACCCGCACCCATGCCCATAGCCAGTCCTTCCTCCGACCTCCCTATGGGTATGGGTGTGTGTTGTTCGTTCGTCAGAGCAGGTGCACCAGGCCTTCCTTCGTGCTCGGCACGCTGCGCCTGGCCCCGACGGGCCCCCACGCCTACCCCCCTTCGTCCAAGGCCATGGAAAACGCGCACGCGCTCACGGTCAAAAAATGTTCGACGGGTCATCCCTGGCTGCTGGCATCAGTGGCAGTCTGTTCGCTGTCGTGTCCAAGAGCGACGCGGGGCCTGGCGGGTCGGGCGAGCTGGGCTGCGCCAGGTCACCCGGTGCCATCCGGCCCCTCGCCCTCAATCATGCTGACTCCAAGGCGACCGCCAGCTCGGTGAACCGCTTCCTGAAATCAGTTGCTGAGGCTAGCGTCGAATCATCGCAGCAAGGTTTCATCCCGGGCAGGAAGTCCACAAAACACATTCGTTCTCTGGGCGCCGAGGCCCGAGTTGCCTCGCTGGACCCTCGCGCGCCCGACATGTGCCCCGTGTTTATCAGCTTTGACTTTGTCTCGGCGTTCCCTAGCCTGAGCACGAACTTGTTTCCCGTGTTCTGGGGCGTCTCAATACGTCTGCTGGCTAGCTGAATGTGATGTGTACCCCCTACGAGAAGATGGTCGGTTGGATCCGCGTTGGTGGTGAGACCTTTCTCTCGATCCCCATCCGTTCTGGAGTGGCTCAGGGCTGCCCGCTTAGCAGTTCCTTGTGGGCGCTCGGACTCGACCCCTTCCTCCGCCTTCCCGCCCGAGTCCTCCCCTCCCCTGAAATCGACACGATGGGAGCCTGCGCTGACGACGCTGGCGCTGTTCTCGCGTCGCTCCGACTGGTCGGAAGTCCTCGAACCCCTGTTCACCCGTATACAGCATGTGGCGACCTTGAGATTGCACCCAAGTAAATGTGTAGTAGTCCCGCGGTGGCCACAGCTTGGCAGCGCCCTCGAATCCAGAATTCGGCTTATGCGTTCCGAGTGCTCGCCTCCTTGGGCCACCTTCGGCATCCGTGAATATGTTAAGTACCTCGGAACGTACATAGGTCCAGGCGCCACTATCGTCGAGCTGATTTGGGATGGCCCCACTCAGAAATAGATTCGGCGTGGCAAGGAGCCCGGGCTCCTCCAGGCCTCTGCGGATGTCACGTCTGGGCTGTACAACTCAGCGGTCATCGCATGCCCTTTCGTACCAGAGTCAACGCTACCCTGTAAAGAGTGCATTGCAGCGCCGTGAGCTGTGGGGCGTGCTCAACTCGTTCGCCCTCTCGGGGGTCCTGTCCCTGTCCGCTTGGCCCCCCGCCCTCCTTCGCCCATCTCCATGTCGTGTTCCGCGGTCGCGAATGCCTGGCGGTCTGCCTCGCTCACGCTCGACACTGTCTGGGGTCCTCTCTTTCGTCGCACGCGTGATGCTGCCAGCCCGATCGGCGGGACTGTGGACCACGTGCCCCTTGTGGGCTTGATGAAGCAGCAGTGGTGCGCCCCGTGCTGGAGGATGAATGCGGCAGCTGTACAGTGCGACGTTTCCTTCCACCGTGCCGTGCCCACGGCGCTACCGCCACTGGCATCCGAAGAAGTTCGTGCTGCCCAGCTGGAAAGTCGCGTCGCCGCCCCGGAAGCGTTTGCTCTGGGCAAGAAGCTTAACATTCAGAGTAGTTTCTTGAACGTGTATTTCCCAACAAGTTTTCTCCAAACGCCTCCACCTCCTAATTGGGCGTCGCGTGCGGTCTTGGTTTGGCGCCACCCCCACACGACTGCAGGAGCGGTGGGATCTGGCTCGAGAAATCCTGCTCCGCGCTCCGCCGTCCATCCGCTGGGTGTGGCTGAAGACTGTCGCTGGGGGGTGGACTACGACCGACCGTACGTACGTGACGGAGCAGTGTTGGACTTGCGTCTTCGGGTGTTTTCGCTGCATTGCTCACTATCTTAAGTGCCCTCGTCTGTTCCACCTCTTGTGCCGCCCCCGCGCCCACGTCCCTCCCTGCCCTCTGATTCGCCTCGGTCTCGGCCTCCCTGTCCAGTATCCCGCGTTCGATCTGACGAGGGAGTTGCGATTCTCTCGACGGCGCTTTCGTTTTACATCTACCACATTTCCCCAAAAATGGTTGCCCGTCAGCGCGGGCGGCCTCTCGATTTCGAGAAGACTTTGGTCGCTTTCAGAGCAGCCCTCTCCAAAATGCCAGATAATTAGCCTATCATGCCTCCGACGCCTCAGGAGTCACGGCCTTACAAATGGCTCAGGCCCAGGCCCCGCGCATAGCTGAATGACGTTGCCCCCAGGTGCTGGCGTTCCTCCTCCTCCTCCTCGTCCTCCTCCTCCTCTTCCTCTTCCTCCTTCTCCATCACCCTCCTCCGCTTCCTTCCTCTACCTCTCCTCCTCCTCCTCGTTCTCCTTCTCTTCCCCGGAGGGGGCGGGTGAGACCGAGGAGAGCGGATCTGATCGATTCGGCGGGAGGAAGCGTCATGTTCCGCAGCGCCGTCTGGGGCATTTTACGCCACAACCGTAGAGCTCTTTGCTCTGAAACAGTCTTGGCAGCATTGAGATCCCGCCCTGCCTGGCGACCAACAACCGCCGCGGCCCGAATTGTCCACCCTGGCCAGGGGCTGTAGACTTGAGCCGCCGTCAGAGTTTGTAGCGAAGCTTCCCACCTGGAGGAGGGCTGGTGTGAGGGGTGCGGGGTGCGTGCTGGAAATTGGAGAGATCTCGGACGTTCGAGGTCCGAGGTTCTCGGACGTCTTCGCCCGGTCTCTCGGCGGCTTGCCAGCCTCTGTGCGGCCTCCAGCGGCTGCGCCGTGTCGAGAGCGCTCTGGGCGTGCCCAGAGCGCAGAGAGCGGATGTATGGTCCGACCACCATCGGGCAACGAGCCGGGGTCTCCAGAGAGGCAGGTCCGAGGACTGGAGAAGCGGGGGCGAGTCCTCATGACGGTGATCTTCCACACCACCGTTCCCATCAGCAGCACAGTCGCCAAAAGACAGCACGGCAAGCAGGAGGGAGGAGGACTGAGGAAGAGAGAGGGGGGCAACATGTGTTCGGAGAAGGAGGGGGTGTTGTGGAAGTTCTGAAGACTTCGGTGGTCGGATGGAGTTGCCCCACGCCCTCCTCGAGATCGAAGGTCATTGAGAAAGTTCTCCCTCGTCATTCGTTCCGCCAGTCGCGACGTTTCCGTACGCGCCCCCAGAGGGTGACTAACGACTTCGTCGGTTCACCAACATTACAATCATTATTGCCGTCCCCCCCCCCGCCGTTTTTTGTTGTTGTTCTCTCTATCTCTCTTTCTTTATCACTTCCCCCTTCGCTTTCCCTTTCTTTCGTTTAAGGTTCTTGAAGGATCAGGAATCTCCGCCGTCCTCCTCGTACGCTAGCCACCGCTGACGCTGAAAGTAACGAGAACCCTCTGAGCCTTGAGCGCCTCAGAGGGGGGATGGACGCAACTGCTGCTATTACTGCTGCTCTGGGAGGTCGTAAAAAGGGATGCATAGGAGCGGCCAGGCCGTCCAGATGATCTGTTACCAGTTGGTACCGCTGCAGTCGGGTACCTTTGTTGACAATGCTACAGACGTCAAAAGAAGTCCGGCAGTTCTGCGCAGGTAATGCAGAATCCGACGTTCGACAGTTCCCGTGCCTAGATTCCTACAGCACTTACAGCACTAATGCCGTATGCTGCGATGATGGGCGTTACCCGTGTATGCTCGTGCACGGTGAGCCCCTCAGCATGTGGCGCGGGCAGGGCAGTCTACAAGCCCGATAGACGCTAGGTCCTCCAGCGGACGAGTCCACAGGATCTGCCACGCCTCCTGGGCGCCTCGGATGCAGACCCCACGGGCGAAGGGCGAGCAGCTGAGCAAGAGGGCATTTCGCGGGAGGAGCCTCTGGTCAAGGATCCCACCGACGACGAGCGAGATCGCGACTGAGAGCACTCAGCGAGCGTGGCGGCTGTGCGGCGTCTGCGCACCCTCCTCATGGTCCACGCTTCCTTGCTCCCCACTCTCGCACTACCGGGTCAGGGCTGCTCTTCTCCCGATCCTCGAACTGGCACGACTCCGAGCTTCAACTTCGCCGGGCAATCTGCTGCAGGCTTTCGGACTTTCCGTCCGCAGTTCGGAGTCCACAGGCACCGACACGGCTCTCTGTGAGCACACCCACACACATTCGCGATAGTTGTGCCTAGTGTTATTCGTAAGAGCACGGCTGAGCTCGCAAGTGCAATCGGTGAGCCCGCCATCCGCCCAGGTCGGCGCCCTCCAGATGGCGGCCGTGTACCTTGGATGGGTTGGGAAGGTGCGCGGGGGTTGGACAGATCTGACTTCCTCTTTTCTCGGCTTCACTGCTCCGCCAGGGCTGTTCGATCGCCCACGCAATCCCGACTCAAAGAGGATGACCTGTCGCCGTCTGGCTCAAGCGCCGGCGCGTACACACGCATGTCTCTGAGAAGGAGAAGAGCTCCTTTGTCACAGCTGTCGCCGCCATGTTCACCGTCTGGTTTTCACCACCACCACCCGTCATTCTAAGTCCTCCTCCCCCTCCTCTTCCACGTAGTCCTCCTCCTCCTCCTCCTCCTCCTCCCGGGTTTTCCCCCCCGCCTCTTCTAACCCTTCGGTGCGTCAGTTGCCACAAGGCACGTTCGGCGAGCGCTGTCGACTCGGGTGGCTGAGCACGCGACCGCACGAGAGAGAGAGAGAGAGAGAGGATGCAGACGAGGAGCGGGAGGACGGCGACGACGACGTCGACCAGGAGGTGGAGGGTTTCACCGAAGGGCTCACGCGACCTGTCCTCCTCCTCCTCCTCCTCCTCCTCCTCCTCCTCCTAATGCTCCTCCTCCTCCTCCTCCTCCTCCTCCTCCTCCTCCTCTTCCTCCTGGTTGACCAGGAGAGCGGATGGGCTCAGAACGTCATTTGGTATCCAGACAGTCTCGCTTGGAACGGCGACGGTGTGGTAGAGCACTGGAAGTGGAGGTTTGCTCCATCGATGCACGACTAAAAGAATAGTTAAATCTTATCCTAGCCCAATACTAAACGTTCTAAATATTTGGTTTACTAATTATGCCTACTCATCTCATGATTGCGTGCTCATCATATCCGCGCGCGTTTACTTGGGTTCATAGTGCTGTGTACCTCATACTCTTCATTCCTAAATCAGTTTGGGTTCCTACCCTATTGTCTCTGTTTTCTTCAGTTCATCTGTCAATGGCTTCTGAATGCTGGGTCCCTCAGTTCAACGTGATTCATTGTGATTATGATTATGATTCCCATTATTCAGCATTATTTATGGGTTTCAATTTCAGCCCAATGGGATGTATTTCAGTTCACTGCGGATTCTCTATGTGCTTGAAATCTGGGTTCTTGGGAGACTCAAAACGAGCGCCGCCTTGAGGGCTAGCTTCAACCCGGGTTCTGCTTATCCGCCTGTGTTATCTGTTGTGTTTTTTGTTTCTTTTTCCAACTCCATCTCCTCTTCGCTTTCCTCTCTTCTGTTATTTTTTTTCCCACGTTCTGTCGAAGGACGGCTGGCGGTGGCGCTTCTGAGACGTGCGGATCTCGCGAACCCGTCTTCAAGGGCGTGCCATCATCATCACCATCATCATCATGATCATCATCCTCCTGTTCCTCATCCCTCCTCCTACTCATCCTCTTCCTCTTCCGCCTCCTCCTCCGCCTCCTCCTGCTTCTCCTCCTCCATCTCCTCCTCCTCCTCCTCCTCGTCCTCCTCCTCCTCCTCCGGCCCCGGGGGGAACCGTGCGCCAGGAGGAGGGAGAGGGGGTGAGGAGTTGTGGTCCCTTGACGTGCGCGGCTTGCCCACGGATGCCGACGGAGGCCTTGAAGCAGGTGCGCGCGCAGGCTTGTGCGAGGGCACGCGCGTGAAGACCAGGGCGAGAGGTGGCCAGAGCGAGGTGGAACAAAGGGGGACAGGGTGGACATGGCGGAGGAGGAGGAGGAGGAGGAGGAGGAGGAGGAGGAGGAGGAGGAGGAGGAGGAGGGGGAGGGGGAAGGAGGAGGAGGAGGAGGAGGAGGAGGCAGGAGGCGTTTCATCATCTGGAAGAGCGTCGCCCCCCCCCTCCACCCCCAAGGACCTGCGCCGACAGGTGGGAGCCGCAGCCCAGAAGCTGCTGGCGCGCAGTGGCCTCAGCTCGAGTTCTGCCCAGGATCGGCCCAGCAGTGTGGGAGCATCGACCCTCCCGGCAATGGGGGGTGGCAGGGGAGAGGAGGTGTACGAGTAGGAGTAGGAGGAGGAGTAGGAGGAGGAGGAGGAGGAGGAGGAGGAGGAGGACCAGTGTACACCCAAGGGTCACCAACGATGTTGGAGCAAGCCTTCCCCCCAAGCTCTCTCTTCACAGGCCCCAACAAGGGTTCGTTTCCACAGAGGAACCTGCCTCGTTGGAAGACAACCGTTTGAAGACCCTGAAGCATGCCAACACATTATCCTCAGCATTCTAACGCTACGGATAAATCTGAGCGTTGCGTCTTGACGATCCTGAATCGTGCCAGAACGCCATCCCTAGGACTTCAACGCCGGGGATCATCGTAACTGTTGTGCCCACATAATCGCGAATCCTTCAAAAGCATTCTTTGTGGTACGCCAACCATGGGAATCCGTGAAACTCTTGCAATTTGTTTAACAAGAATGTGCGCGCTCAGGCGAGAGCCACATTTTGAAAAGGAGCCGCCCTCAATCCGGCGGATTCTATGAATATTTTAACACGTATGTACGCGGCGCTCAGGCGAGAGCCACAGTTTGAAAACGACGCGCCCTCAATCCGTGAAGCCCTTGCCATTTTGAAAACGAATGTACGCGGTGCTCTGGCGAGAGCCACATTTTGAAAAGGAACCGCCCTCAATCCGTGAAGCTCTTGCAACTGTTTATGACGAATGTGCGCGGCGCTGAGGCGAGAGCCACGTTTTGAAAACGGCCCACCCTCAATCCGTGAAGCTCTTGCAAATTTTGAAAACGAGCGAGCGCGGCGCTACCGCTAATGCGAGAGCAACATTTTGAAAACGGCCTGCCCTCCATTTGTGAAGCCGTTGCCATTTGTTAAGCTTCAATGTCATAAGTGGAGAGGAAGTCTCAGTCGAAACGCCCGGCCCGCCCTAAAAACTGGCCCTGGGGTGCGACAGGGGTAAGTCATTTGTAGGGGGAAGGAATGGAGGAGAAGGAGGCGGAGGAGGGAGGAGGAGCAAGAGCAGAAGGAGCAGGAGGAGACGAGAAGATGTTTCTGGCAATGCGGAACTCCAGGCCCATATCCCATGCTGCAGTTGCACTGCCAACGACCACTGTGTATTGAGAGCCTTTCAGGGCAGCGCCAACCACTGATCGGTTCAGTGCCCCGCTGGCTGCAGTTCTAGGGCGTGGCGCCTGAATAACTCGAAGGGAAATCCCACGCGAGAGCGCGATTCCTGGGCATGTTGTAAGTAAGTCCAAGGAGGCCAGACTCGGGATGGACACTTCGATTGAGAAAAGCACATGGGCACTGGAGGGGGTAAGAAAAGGAGAGTTCAAGAACAACAACGACCACGACAACAACAACACCAGCAGCAGCAACAACAATCAGTTGAAATTTGGTCGGCGTTATCTGCCCGCGTGCCATCCAACACGTATACCCCGAACCCTCGGTACCCGCTCTCTTTGTCTTCGCTCGTACCCCTTGACAGGTATGTCTTTCGTACTTGCAACGTGTGTTTCGCACGGCCCCTAAGGCAGGCGAAGAGTCTTCGCGAAGAGAGAACGGATGGAAGAAGGGGACAATGGGCAGGCGGGTTGCTGAAGCGTACGTCCCGCATGAGTTGCGAGGACGTCTCGAGCGACAGCGCGATTCCCCAATTTTAATCGTGAGGGAATCCACAGCGAGAGCGTGATTCTTGGGTGTCGAGGGTGCGGCGATTGAACAAATTGCGAGGACGCACCACGCGAGAGCACGATTCCTGCATACAGTGTGAGGAAGTTCCGCGCGAGAGCGCGATTTGGGAATACACGGTGAGGAAGCGTCATGCGGGAGCCGTTGTTTTTGTAAACCGGGGGCAAGGGGCCAAGTTTGTTGAGATTTCATTTTCCATTGTAAAACGGGGTGCGAGCTTGGGAGAGGTACTTTAATTGAAAGGTGCAACGGTTACCGGGCAGGGGGGACCAGCAGTAGTTATTCGATAGAAGGGAGAACTCAAGAACACCAGCAACAACAACAACAGCAGTAACAACAAAAACATCAACATCAACAACACACAACAGACAACATATCACAGACAACAGACAACATCACAAGCAGAATCCGCGCAGCGGAATCACACTTCAGCCACGCACCCAGGGACAATGATCGACCGCTCGGCCCCCTCACTCTCATGATCTTTGCAAGGGCTCCTGGACTGACTGCTGACTCTGAAGGTCCGCCCCCCTGGTGATGTGCTGTTTCGTATCGGGCCGTTGGGGTTCGAGGACACATCAGGGTAGTTACTTGCCACGTTATGCAGTGCACTCCCTCGCCATTACCTTCTACGTAATCCACGACATGGAAGGATGAATGTCGGCGCTTCCCCCCACGTTTACAGGACCCCCCCCACGTTTATGGGAACGGCCTAGTCAACGATTCAGGGAAGCGAAGCCGAACACGTTTGGTGACGCCTCCTCCCACCTCCTCCCATCCCCCATCCCACTTCTCCTTGCGGACTCCTCGCTCATCGTCATTCTGCTGTCTCCTTCACCCTCTCCCTCCTCCACCTCCTCATCTAACTTCCAGCAGGCCGCTCGGTCCGAGGCAATTTTATTGGCGAGCAGCCGCACGAGCAGCATAGACGGTGGCTCCTCTCGCGAGATGTCGTGATCTGGCGAGGCCCCGAAGGAGCAGCAATATCCAATAGTCTTCCCGAGAGCCACACTGCCAGGCCACGAGGCCACTCGACGTTGGAGCACCCGCAGCGGCTTCTCATTTTCTCGGATCCTCCTCGACCTCCTCGACCTCCCTCCCCTGCCGGCCTCCCCCCTCCCTCTTCGGACTCTGGGGATGGGGACGGGAATCCCGCGCGCCACGCTTGGGCCCGTTTTTTCTGGTCTTCGCCCCCCTCCGCTCGGCGTGTCCCTCCTGTTTCGTGCACGCCCCAGGCGCCACGACTCGAGAGCCACACGCGACGGGGTGCGCGCTCGTGCTCCCAGCGTGGACCCCAGGAGGTCTGGACCCCTTCGCCGGGACCGGTTTCTCCTCCTGGGCAGTTTTTGACGGCCGGGCCTGCTCCGCGCCGTGTGGAGGGGGATAAACCAAGCGAAGACATCGGGCGAATGTTCTAAGAACATTGTTCTAACACATCGGGTTCATGTTCTAAAGACATTGTTGTTGTTCTCAGATCCTTTTGTTGGGGTTCTAGGAACAGTTCGTGGTAGGACTATAGGAATGCCCGGACGGTCGGTCCCTGCTCAGAGAAAGGGCCATCCCTCTTCGGGCGAGGCCCTGGCGCGCTGGTGGTGCCGGCCAGGGCGGGACTGCTGGCGGCCCTGCTGCAGGGCGCGTGCCAGGCGCCGCGGCGGCTGACCTGCCCCCTCTCTTCCTGCCGCTCCAGCCGCCTGCCGCTTCCTCTTCTTCGCCTCGTGCACGCGTCCAGGGGCTGCTCGAACTCTTGCCGCAGTAGATCTTCTCCAGTGGACGCCAGGGCTGTCCACCGTTCGACCGGCCGGATGATGCGAGCCGATGCCCGCGAGTGGCAAAAGGAGAGGATTGCGCACCCCCAAATGGACGAAATCTCTCATGCGCGGTTGGGGTTCGATTGGATCGACTCGGTCATGCCAGCGGTCCGATCGGTTGACGATCGAAGTGGGTGGATATGGAAAGGGGCGGGTACGAAATTTGCTGCATGTCAGCTGGTTTCGGCCGCGCCGCTCGGCGCTTTGTTTGATGTATATGTGCCCGAGCCCCAGGAAGACCAGCCAGGGGAGCTGATTGGCAACGGTCGGGAACTTTTGGTCAGCGTGTCGCCCACCTGGTGCTGGCCCACCTCGCTTCGGCGCGACGCGCGATCCATTTCCCGGTCCCCGAGCGTCAACATCCCGAGCCTCCCCAGCCTCCCGCCCCGTGGGGCGGAGCGACACGCTATCCGCTCGCAGGGCATAGCGTGTCCCCGGGGCATAGCGTGTCCCCGGGGCAGCTACCGCGACACGCTAAGTAAAAGTTCGTGACCGCATCCCCCTTTCACTGCACCCCCCTGAGGGAGGAGGAAGAGGAGGAGGAAGAGGAGGAGGACGAGGAGGAGGAGAAAGAGGAGGAGGAAGAGGAGGAGGAAGTGGAGGAGGAGGAGGAGGAGGAGGAGGAGGAGGAGGAGGAGGAGAAGGAGGACAAAGGCGAGCAGGAGGAGGGCGATTTGGGGTATCCATCTGCCTGCGGCCAGTCTGGCCGACCTGGCTCTGGCTTACTGCCGCACAGCTCGTCCAAAAGAATCCTCGCACTCGACACAAAAGACGCTACCCTAGACAGCTGAAGGGGTAGAGGAGAGCGCGGGGAGCGCTGCTCATTGGGTAGGCCCGCACCCGCGGGGCGGGCGCGCGACACCTTACTCGCGTCGCCGCGCCCCGCGGGAGCGCGCGGGTGCAGCGACACCAAAGGCACTTGCTGCACCCGCGCGCGAGGGAACACCCAACGCCGCACTCGCGCGAGGTGCCCGAAAATGCCACTCACTTGGCCCTCATCATCGTCGCTGGACGACAGGTCGCCGTGCGCTTCCCTGACGGCACCCGCCTCCAGTTTGTCCTTATCTAAAAAGGACAGGAAAGACGCAGAACGCCAGTCTCCAGCTCAGAGGATGTCTGCCAGCCGCGAACCTCGGACAGCCGTGTCCTGCGCGTGACCCCTGCGAAGATCGTGGGTGCGATACGCCTGATGCTGAGACACCCCGAGCTCTGGCAGGGCTGCGCGCAGCGCCGTTAGGACCACGTCGGGGCGGAAATGCGCGAAAGGCTGTCCGGACTCGATCTCGGCGCAAAACTTGCCCAACGTGTGCACGGGACACGTTGCTTTACAACGCGCGCACCAACAGGTCCACGACATCGCGATCGGCGAAGCGCGGCTCTTGCGCCAGAGGCTGCCACGAAATCGAATTGACATCAATTGTCAATCCCAGGTGCTTTCCTGGGCTGCCCGCAGGCACCTCCCAGGTGCTTTCCTGGGCGGCCCGCAGGCACATCGGAAGTGCCTTTCCTGGGCTGCCTACAGGCACCTCCCCAGCGCTGTTCCCAGGCGCCCGCAGGCACCTCCCAAGTGCCTTTCCTGGGCTGCCCGCAAGCACCTCCCAAGTGCCTTGCCAAGCGGCTCCTGCGCCAGAGCAGAGTCAGCGAAGTCGAATTGTCATCAAATCGCTGCCGCGGCGGCGCGCCGACGCCGCGCGGAGCGCGCAGGCCTCGCGCTTGGCCGTTGCGCGCCCACGGCGCCGCGCGTCGTGCGCGGGGGTATGTTTACCTTCCCCCCGCAACCGCGGGGAGGGAAGGTCTCACTTTTTTTCGTGTCTGCCTACAGAGGCAAAAGCCGCTGATTGCGGCGAAAGCTAGCACCAGCCAAGAGAAGCAGCGAACCTGAAAAAAAGTGGGTCTTCCCCCACCGCGGGGAGGAAAAGTCATGAGGAGGACCAAGGCCCGGAGCACGAAGAACAAGAGGACCTGAGCGCGCGCCCCCCCTTACCCAGCCTCTCACCCAACCGCCCTACTCGCCCCCCCCCCCGCGGGCCCCGCGGCGATTCGCGGTGCCCGCGGCGGGGGGGGAGGGAAGAACGCTGCCAGGTACGCGTTTTGGTGGCAATGAACAGAACTGCGTAGTCTTCTTCTGCGGCGCTCTCAGAGCGTTCCTGAACGCTCCGAAACGGCAGCGGCGCCCCATACATTTTCCAAACCCGCCGATTTTCATGGGTTCTCGATTTATATATGTCCGGTGTTGTCTCCATTATATCTTCGTCTTAAGTTCGGCCAAAACGCCTCGGCGGCGACAACCCGCCAGCCTCTCGGCAAGATTCGGGGGGGCCCCCGCAGGTGCCAGAGGTGCCCGGTGCCCACGTTCTCCGCTCGGACCCCTCCGAGCGTCGCCAACGTCGCTAGTGGCGGCCAGACCGACTCCCCCGACTTCCGTCGATGTATTATACCCCATGTCCTAAGGATGGTGTTCTTGTGATTCCCCATATCCAGAAGATGGGGCTCTTGATATTCTCCGACCGCGCCTGACCACCCATACCATGATGGTGACCATGGTATTGTGAGAATATAATGTCAGTATGATGGTGATGGTGAATGATGGTTGAGCACACTGATGGTGCTGATGATGATGATGATGATGATGATGATGATGACAATGATGATGATGATGATGATGATGATGACGACGACGACGATGACGATGGCGATGAGCAGATGATAAGGATGTCTCGAGCGGCTTGCTGGTTTTAGCACTCCTAGGGGGGGGGGGGCGCCAGGGGGTATCTCACGGCCTCCATTCGCGACAATATGGCGGGGCTGTCTCGGGCGGTTTGCTTCTTTTGGTCCCCTTCATCCTCCGCTTTCGGAGCAGATTTTGAGGATGTCTCGTGCGAAGCGCCTCGTAAGGGGGGGCCGCCAGGGATATTGCACGGCCTCCGTTCGCGCCCAACTGGCGGGGATGTCTCAGGCGGTTTGCCTGTTGTGGTCCCCAACATCCTCCGCCTTCGGAACAGTTTTGGAGGATGTCTCGAGCGAGGCGCTCATTTTCGCCCCCCAGGGGGGCCAGATTTTGAGGATGCCTCGATCGATTTGCCTGTTTTGGTGGCCAGACTCGTGGGCACACATTCTCCTCAGGATGCCACAGGAGGCTCCAGCAGGCTTCAGGAGGCCACGGGAGGCCACATGAGGTGCCAGGAGGCATCAGGAGGCCACAGGAAGATTCAAGAGGCCACGAGATGTCCCAAGAGGCTCCAGGAGGCCCCAGGAAACTCAAGGAGGCCTCAGGAAGCCACAGGAGGCCCCAGGAGGCCGCAGGAAGCGCCAGGAGGCCCAGGCAACAGGAGGCCCCAAGAGGCCCCAGGAGCAGGAGGCCTCAGAAGGCAACAGGAGTGGCTCCAATCCCACGAGTTTTACGTATGCTCCTATATATTGGGCCTCACCTGGAGCACGAATTCTTGATGCTATACGTATGTCTCTATATAGTGTCCTTATCCTGTGTATGCAATCCTAAATGTGTTACGTCTGTTTCTATATATTGGGCCTCCCCTGGGGCACGAGTCCTTGGTGTTTTACGTGTGCTCCTGTAGACTGCCCTTCTCCTGTGGCTCCAATCCGCAATGTTTTATGCACGTCTGTTCCTATAGATCGGGCTTCTCCTGGGGCACGGATCCTCCCTAGGAGGTCCTAGGAGGCTCCAGGGTGCTCCAGGAGGCTACGCGAGGCTCCAGGAGGCCTTAGGAGGCCACTCGAAGCCCCAAGAGGCCCCAGGAGGCCCCAAGAGGCTCCTGGAGGCCTAAGGAAGGCCCAGGAGGTTTCTGGAGGCCCCAGGAGGCCGCAGGCTCATGCGCAGAGACGCGCTCGTACTACCGAGACTCATTCGCGCTCCAATCCGTTCGAAGTTAGATTCATGACCAGACCGTCACAACTCAAGCCCGCTTAGATTCGAAAACTCTTGCGCCTAGACTCTCACGGCGGACAGGCCCACGCGAATAGATACACATATGGGGAGCCCCACGCAGTGAACAATTATGTTGACCGCGCGGAGAACGAGAGAACACCTCCCACCTTCAGGTCATCATTCGCTGACTCACTCACTCATTCATATTCAGATTCATTCATACTCAGATGCACTCGCTCTTAGATTCCTTGTACTCAGGTTTCTCATGCCCGGGATCACTCATATGCAGACTCACTCACGCTCTTGGTACTTCCGCGCTCAGACTCACACACACACACGTTGTGAGGATGTCTCAGGCGAGGCGCTGGCTTCAGTACTCCCAAGGGGGGGCGCCAGGGGGTATATCACAGGCCCGTTCGCGTCCAGATTGGTTGGGGGGATGTCTCAGGCGGTTTGCCTGCTTGGGTGCTCATCATCCTTCTCTTTCGGAGCAGTTTCCGAGGATGTCCCAGGCGAGGCGCTGGTTTCTGCACTCCCAAGAGGGGGCCGCCAGGGGCTATCTCACGGGCCCGTTCGCGTCCAGATTGGGGGGATGTCTCAGGCGGTTTGCCTGTGCGGGTGCTCAACATCATTCTCTTTCGGATCTGTTTCCGAGGATGTTCAGAGAAGAAGGACACATAGGAGGAGGACAAGGAGGAGGAGGAACAATGGAGGAAATGCCGAGTTAGAGTCGTCGTAGTCGTCGGCGTCTCTCTCGGCTTCGTCTTCCACACGGATTCGCTGACATTCAGATACTAAATTGGACAATGTCTTCTACCGAAGCATTCCATCACTATGAGATGCACAGGTGGGAAGACTCGCGTGGTGTATTTGTTTATATCATCGTTTTTCCTCGGGGCCCAGACCATCAGGGCTTGGCTCGGGACGGACAACTCACTACCCCCCAGGGAAAGGGTCGGGTCGTCTGGGGCCGCGGATCGAAACATTCATATTTGGGGCGGAGATTGCTTCTTTATTCTGTGAATCCGTACCCCTCCCCCTCCCCGTACCGATACCGATCGTAGTGGGGGGGTCGGCTCCCACATAAACACGGCGCGTTGCTCACAAGCATGCTGTGGCGTTCGCAGGCTCTCCCCCCGTCCTCCCCCATGACGGACGTTACGGGGGGGGGGAACATATTCCATTTCGCGGGCAGATCGGCCCCGGCAGACAGACCCTTTCCATGACGACCCTCTCGCCTCGCTTCAAAGTATGGGCAGTGCCGAGGAGGGGGGGGGGGCGGGGGCGAACCTCGAGGGCGAGGGAGGTCGTCCCGACGGGGGTTCGTCGACGAGGGGCCCTCTGCCTTCCAGTGCCCTGGGGGCCGCCCCTCGCCTGGAGTGGCGCAGCTCGGCGGCCGTTCGGGCGCGTCCCCGACGTCGGGGCACGGAGCTCGCACCGCAGGGGTCTCCCTGGCAGCACCCGACGTCGAGCGCCGCCGCGGCACGCGGCGGTGTCGTCGTCGGACGACGCCGCCACCCCTCGCCGCCGACGTCGAGCCCCTGCCGCCGCCGCCGCCGCCGCCGCCTGCCGCCGGCTCCAGGGCGGTCGGCCCCGGGGGGGGGGGGGGGCGGCCATGCGGCCTCTCTGCTGCGGCGGCGGCGGCGGCGCGTGGCTGCTGTTTGGGCGGGAGCGGGCCTCGCACGCCGAGGCCGGCTCGAAGGCGGCGGGGGTGAAGGATCGGCGGAGCAGGGAAGGGCCCACCTCTCCCTCCCGCCTCCCCTCCCTGCCGCCTGGCCTCCCTCCCTTCCGCCTCCCCTCCCTCCCTCTTCGTGGGCGACCAGCGTCTCCGTATCTGCGGCCTCGCGGGCTGGGCCCTCGGGCCGCGACCCCGCGGATGCGGAGTAGTTCTGTTCGCGGATGCCCCGCGCGGTATCCGTGCGGCCGCGCATCCGCGGGATCGCGCCCCAGGATCCAGACCGCGAGGGCGCGGATACGGCCGTGTTCGCCGCTCGTGGCCCTCCTCTCCCGCGCCCTCCCCCTCCTCACGCCTGTCGGGCTTCCGCGGGGGCGGCCGGGAGCGAACGTCCAGCGAGTCCACAACGTCACCACTCTTCGATGCCAGCCCGCGTGCGCCTGCCCGTCTGCGTCCTGCGGACTCGTGCCCCCCCCCCCCCCCCTCCTTGCTCGCTGTCCACCCGCCTCCTTCTCGGAGGAGGGAGGCGGGAGGGAGAGTGGGGAGAGGGAGATGAAGGAGGATCGTGGGGAGGGTGCGAGGGTGCACGAGGAAGGTGAGGAGGAGAAGAGTGGAGAGGAGGCCGAGGAAGTTGATGAGGTTGGCCACTGGTGGAGGGTGAGGTAGGAAGGGGGAGGGAAGAGACTGGGAGGAAAGGGCGGGGAAGAGGGGGAAGGACGGATCAACGAGGGAGAACGGAGGAGGTGAAAGGATGAGGAGGGGTCGAACCCGCATTCCGAGGGAGATGCCGCGGTGACCACTGTCGTGCCCAAGGGGATCGACAACGCGCAGCCCAAGGACGCCCTGGCTGGCCACGACGTCGTCGCGCCCAAGAGCTGTGGTTGCTTGGCCACCCTTAGGGCCAAGGGGCCCCAAGAAGAACGGTTCGAGGATCGAGGACCGCGGGCCGAGGACCTAGCATCGAGATTCGAAATTCGAGGATCGAGGATGGAGTTCAGAGGATCGAGGGCCTGGGATCGAGGATCGAGGAAAATCCAGGCAGAGGCTGTGTCCCAGAGCGTCCACACTGGCCGCTCCTCGGTCCCCGGGGCTCACAGGGTGGCCAGGCGATCGCGGCCCGAGAGAGAGGATCTCGCCGAGGGCGGGGCGCCAAGCAGCACCATCGGCGTGAGCGTCGCCTGCGGCCTGACCACGGAGGGCCCTCCCCGGGACGTCACCTGGAAGGTCTGTGTCACCAAGCGGACGGGGTGCTGCGTCTCGGGCACCCAGCTCGGCATCGAGGTCGTCCCCTACCCGGACGACGACCCGACTGGGCACACTGGACACGCGCTCAAGGTCGCCGCGATTCGGAAGGGGTTGGTGCAGAAGTGGAATGCCGAGCGCCCTGGCGAGGAAGTCCAAGTGGATGACGTCATAATGGAATGTAACGGCGTGTCGGGCAAGACACTCGAGATCTTGACGGCGATGCGGACCAGCAGTCGTCTCCATTTGATTATTTCTAGGCCTGACCGCTGTTCAAAACATACAATCACAGTCTTCCTCGACTTGAACGCCGCTGGAATTGTTGGACATTGCCTCGTCATCCTCACCAGCACCGTCGTCATCATCATCGCTAGCGTCATCATTGCCACCGTCATCTTCATCAGCACTCACCATCGTGTTCGCCATCATCAGCATCGCCGTCATCATCGTCATCGTCGATGTCGTCGCCCTTGTCAAATTTCTGCGCGCGTGCACTGCATCATCATCCTCGCCAGCACCATCGTCATCATCGTCGCTAGCGTCATCATTGCCACCGTTATCCGCATTATTACCCACCATCAGCTTCATAACCATCACCGTCGTTATCGTCGCCGTCGTGCGCACCGTCGCCATGAACAACATCACCGTCATCGCTATCATGGTTGTCGCCGTCCAGCTGCACTTTACCGCCCATGTGCGTTGTCACCTCTCAGCTGTTTCTTCGAGCATTGAAGATGGTCACGCGCGAATCCATTCACAATAACCTGCATCCATCCCGTATGTCCCGCATGAGTTGTACTACAGAGGTCGCATGCGACACAACCAACATCCTTGTATAGGCCCCACGCTGGCAAACATGTATGTATGTGGGTAGTTATGTTGTGCTCTTGTCGAGAGGGGGTCTCAGGAGAAGCAGGAGCACGGAGCAGGGAGGGGAGGAAGACGAAGAGGAGTCAAGTTCACGGCAGTCGTGCTCCTGGAAGCCAAGCTCTTGGCAGGCAGCTCCACGGGCTACTATACCCTGCGCAGTCGTCTGGGCGGGGTCTCGCCGCAGCGCGGGGCCAGCGAGAGCTTGCACTCCTGCAACACCAGCCGTGCCCTGCCTTATCGGCTCTGGCCTCGTGCTCCCTCTCTGCCGCCCTGGTCACCTCCGGCCCTCCGGCCCCGCCTCCCCGATCCCTGCGCCCGCCTGCGTCCCCCGCGGTGCAGCCGAGGCCAGGGGATGATGGTGGGGGGGGGCAATATTTATATTCATATCCAGGGCGTCTTGGACTTTCGTGGAAGGGGCGCCGTGAGGCCGAGGCGCACTGGATATGGATAAAATTCGAGCCTCTAGTAGGGGCCTGATTTTTACCCATATCCAGTGTTCCTCGGTTTTCGGGGGAAGGGAGCCCGAAACCCCAAGCTGCAGTGGATATGGACACAAGTTTTGCCCGCAGATGGGGGAGGGGGTCGGTTGAATGGCCTGGTGGTCTCGAGGAGGATGTTCTTCTCGGAGGCTCTCGGGCACAGGGGGGAGGGGGGGGGCGACGAGGAAACGGAGGAAGAGGCGGAAGAATATGCGAAGCAGCGAAAGGGAAGGAAGAGGAAGAGCAGGAGGAGTAGGAGGAGGAGGAGGTGGATAAACTTATCGCCGATTGAGGTCTGCTCTAAGGACAATGGAGGAGGTGGAAGAGAAGGAGGTGGAGGAGGCAGGCGGAGGAGGCGAAGGACGAGCACCAGGAGGTGATTGCTGGGAGAGGCACAGGGGGAGGGGGAGGGGGAGCGGATGGAGAGGAAGACAGGGGGAGGGAGGGACATGAGATCAGATTGAGGGGGCCGAGCGGTCATTCATCGTCCTTGGGTGCGTGGCTGAAGTGGGGTTCCGCGGTGCGGATTGTTGCTGCGTGGCGTGGCGTTGGGTTGCGTTGCGTTGCAGGGTGGGTCGCGACCCACCCGCGACCCACCCCGCGCCCGCCCCCTCACTCTTATCCGCGACTGCGGGGTGCTCTCTCTGTCTCTCTCTCTCTTTCTTTCTCTTTTTCTTTCCTCTCTCTCTCTCTCTCTCTCTCTCTCTCTCTTATACACACATATATATATATATATATATATATATATATCAATGCAAATAAGTTCATATGGAGCTTTGCGGGTTTGCGAGGGCCCCCGGCTCCCCGAGCCCCCGGTAAAACCCGAAACGGCACCCGAGGGCGCCCGGAGGGCCCCGAAACGGCACTGCATGGAGCTCCCCAGCAGAGCCGAGACGGCCCAAGGAGGCCACGAGGCGACCAGAGACAGCCCCGACATGGCCCAAGACCGCCCTCAGACGGCCTAAGATGCTCCCAAGACGGCCCCTTTGGCCACCAAGACGCCCCAGGACGGCTCCGAGGGGACACCCTAGAGGGCCCCAAGGGGCCGAAATCGTAGATTTCCCGCATGTTTCCTACGGATTCTGAGATTCTCGCGCTCTCAACCGTCTCGACCCCCAAGACGGCCTAAGATTGGCGACTACAATCGGTGCGGTTACGCCGGGGTGCGGTTTGCGAGTAGCTTTGTGGCGGCCTTTCCGGGACCTTTGTGAGAAACAACGTCATAGTTGTCGTCGTTTCGAGCGACATTGTCATCCTCGATGTGTGCTCCATTGCACTAGAAGGAGCGACAGTGTCATGTGATTCGGTCGCATTGGGTGACAGTGCCATCTTTTTTCCGGGGGCGGGAAGGGCAGGTAGGACGGGAGGTAAGCCGCACCCTTCGCAAACCGCACCCATTGTAGTCGCCGACAAGAGGCCTGCAGGATCGCCCGAGACGGCCCAAGAGGAGCCCAAGAAAGCCCCAAGACAGCCCCGGAGGGGCCCAAGGGGGGCCCAAGAGGCCCCCCAGACGGCCCATCAGACCCCCATGAGGCCCCCTTTGACGGCCCAACAAGCTCCCAAGAGGCCCCCAAGACAGGCCAAGAGGGCCCCGAGCCCGCCCATAGGGACCCCAAGACGGCCCCAGATGCTGCGAAGACGGGCCCAGAGGGCTTCACCCGGCCCCAAAGAGCCTCAGGAGGACCCCCAAGAGGGCTTGAAGAGGCGAAAGTCATCGATTCCACGCTGGCTGTCGCTCGTACACCGCAGCTTGCTGGCATTTGCGCGCCGGAGACAAAACCGCGCGTCGGCAAACCTCGACTCACGCAGCTCCGTGGATTTATATCACGGGTCCACACTAGTATACATATAACGGCGCACCGGGCTCGGGGGCCGAGGGCTGGAACCTCGACCACAAATGTGGGCACCTGGACCCGGGCCCGCCTTTGGGAGGCTTAAAATCGCCCGGGGGAGCCCTCAGACAGCAATCCCGGCGGCCCCAGGCGGTCTCGAGACGCCCCCAAGACGCCGTCCAGGGGTCTGTAGCGACACACGATGCTTTTAAGATTACCCTGGAGGCCTCCAAGACGCCCCAAGAGGCCTTTAAGATGCCGCCCAAGAGCGCCCCGAGAGGGCAAAATCGTTGATGTTCATGGTTTTTTGTTTCAATGTGTTTTGCATTCTCGCTGTTGCATGTTTCCGGCGCTAAAGCACCGCCCAAGAGGCTCCCCAAACCGCTCCAAGACGGCCCAAGGGGCCCCAAAGAGGGCCCCAAGACGGCCCAAGAGAGCCCCGAGACGGCCTCAGAGCCGCCCAAGACGGCGCAAGAGGGTCCCAAGAAGGCCCTAAGAGGGGCCCAAGAGAGGGAACGCGAACTGAAAAACCAAGGTCTCTGGCCCAGATGCCCCCTAGATGCCCCTAGGAAGCCCCCAAGAGGCCCCAAGAGGCCCCCAAGAGGCCCCCAAGAGGCCCCCAGAGGCCCCCAAGAAGCCCAAAAGAGGCCCCAACACGGCACCCACAAGGCTTCAAGATTCTTGCTAAGACGCCCCCGAAGACATGCCAACAAGGTCCCATGACGACTTCAAGAAGCAGTCTGGGATGCTCCGAGGAGGCCCCAAGAAGCTAGCTAGAACTTGAGCGCTTCGCGCGATGTATCTAGTGCATATATATATATATATATATATATATATATACATATATACATATAACGGCGCACCGGGTCCGGGGGCCCGGGGCCGGGACCTCGACCACAAATGTGCGCCCCGGGGGGCCCGGAGGCTCGTCGGGGCTTGCCGGAGGCCTCCCCGTCAGACAAGACGGCCCCAGAAGCGCCCAAGACGGCCCAAGAAACTTCCAAGAGGCCTCCAAGAGGGCTCCGAGATGCTGAAGATGGCCTCCAGACGTCCAAGGACGCCCCCAAGAGGCCCCAAGAAGCCTCCAACATGCGTCCCAAGAGGGCCCCTAGACGCAAAAATTGGCCCATTCCCTTCGTAAAACGTACATTTTTCAACAAAGTTGCTTTTTGGGCTTTCCGACGTTACAGGACGGCCCACGAGGCGCCCAAGACCGCCCCAAGACGGCCCAAGAAGCCCCCAGGACAGCCCAAGAGGGCCCCAAGACGGCCCAAGAGGCGCCCAAGATGGCCCAAGAGGGCCCCAAGACGGGCCCGAGAGGGGGCCCAGAGGGTGACCACGAACCGCAAGCTCGAGCCTTCCGCCCCAAGAGGCCGCCAGGAGGCCCCCAGGAGGCCCCTCAAGAGGCCCCAGGAGACCCCAGACGTCCAAGGACGCCCCCAAGACGCCCCAAGAAGCCTCCAACATGCGTCCCAAGAGGGCCCCTAGACGCAAAAGTTGGCCCATTCCCTTCGTAAAACGTACATTTTCAACAAAGTCGCCTTTTGGGCTTTCCGACGTTACAGGACGGCCCAAGAGGCGCCCAAGACCGCCCCAAGACGGCCCAAGAAGCTTCCAAGAGGGCCCCAGGACAGCCCAAGAGGGCCCCAAGACGGCCCAAGAGGCGCCCAAGATGGCCCAAGAGGGCCCCAAGACGGGCCCAAGAGGGGGCCCAGAGGGGGACCACGAACCGCAAGCTCGAGCCTTCCGCCCCAAGAGGCCGCCAGGAGGCCCCCAGGAGGCCCCTCAAGAGGCCCCAGGAGACCCCAGACGTCCAAGGACGCCCCCAAGAGGCCCCAAGAAGCCTCCAACATGCGTCCCAAGAGGGCCCCCAGACGCAAAAGTTGGCCCATTCCCTTCGTAAAACGTACATTTTGAACAAAGTTGTCTTTTGGGCTTTCCGACGTTACAGGACGGCCCAAGAGGCGCCCAAGACCGCCCCAAAACGGCCCAAGAAGCTTCCAAGAGGGCCCCAGGACAGCCCAAGAGGGCCCCAAGACGGCCCAAGAGGCGCCCAAGATGGCCCAAGAGGGCCCCAAGACGGGCCCAAGAGGGGGCCCAGAGGGGGACCACGAACCGCAAGCTCGAGCCTTCCGCCCCAAGAGGCCGCCAGGAGGCCCCCAGGAGGCCCCTCAAGAGGCCCCAGGAGACCCCAGACGTCCAAGGACGCCCCCAAGAGGCCCCAAGAAGCCTCCAACATGCGTCCCAAGAGGGCCCCTAGACGCAAAAGTTGGCCCATTCCCTTCGTAAAACGTACATGTTCAACAAAGTTGTCTTTTGGGCTTTCCGACGTTACAGGACGGCCCAAGAGGCGCCCAAGACCGCCCCAAGACGGCCCAAGAAGCTTCCAAGAGGGCCCCAGGACAGCCCAAGAGGGCCCCAAGACGGCCCAAGAGGCGCCCAAGATGGCCCAAGAGGGCCCCAAGACGGGCCCAAGAGGGGGCCCAGAGGGGGACCACGAACCGCAAGCTCGAGCCTTCCGCCCCAAGAGGCCGCCAGGAGGCCCCCAGGAGGCCCCTCAAGAGGCCCCAGGAGACCCCAGACGTCCAAGGACGCCCCCACGACGCTTCGCGTCACCAATTTCTTCTCACAACGATTCCTGGGTCTGTGACTCGACAGAACCTAAGCGCGCGCGAAGCGCGCGCGTGGTTCTACACATATATATATATATATATATATATATATGTATATACATATGTATATATAGTCCATATATATATATATGTATGTATACGTACACATCTCTATATATATATATGAATACACATAGATATATAGTTATATACTCACGTGGGGGGGGGGGGGGGGCGTTCGTTATGGAACGTGCCCAGGAGGCTTCAGACCCTGGAGGGTTCCTTATCTGATGACGGTGGCGGTGATGCCCATTACCAATCCACGATTGGCTTCCCACTGGCTCCCAGACCCTGGATTCCTTATCGAAGGTTTCCTCATCCAATGTCATCACCGTACATGTAGTCCAGGAGAGGGCCCTTAATCTTAAATCGGGCCTGTCCCTCTACAGGAGCAATATGCAACAATAGTCAAGAACTCGTATGGTGACGAGTTTTCGAGTATGTTCAGACTCTTTGTGAATGTTGTTTTGCTATTTGCAAGTTGCCATCCGAAGTCCGCCTGTAGGGGGACATGCCCGACCTGACCTTAACCGCGGCCACGGGTTGGCATGGGGGCCCTGGGCGGCCCGAGAGCTCCTGGCGCGGGGCCCTCAGGATTCTCGGACGGCTCCAGGGGCCGCCAGGACCAGCTCGAGCGCTCCAAGACACGCCAAGTTGGCCTCAGGAAGAGCCAAGGGCCCCCCAAGACGCCCAAAGAGTGCTCCATGATCCCCCCCCCAGAGAGCCCCAAGAAGCCCAAAGCGTCCCATTCCCGAAGGAGCACGTACATTTTCAGCATCTACGACCTTCTGGTCCGGTTTCCACCGCGTCCTCGACGGCCCAAGCGGCCACCCAAGCCGCTCCAAGAGGCCCACTAGAGAGTCCCAAGACGGCCGCAGAGAGCCCAAAGACGGCCCAGGAGTCACCCAAGACGGCCCCGAGGGCTTCAAGATTGCCTCGGAGAGCTCAGACGGCCAGCGGGCCCCAAGAGGGGCCCCAGAGACCCCAAGAGGCCCCCAAACAGCCCGTACAGAGGCCCCAAGAGGTGGCCAGACTGGCCCGAACAGGGCCTCAAGAGGCTCCCGAAGTGCTCTCAAGGGAGCAGAAGAGGTTCCCCAAGATACCCTACAAATCGTCCTAAGTAGGCCATGCCTCGAATTCAGAGTTGGCTGCAGACGTTCTTCGAGTCAAATGCTCCCGCTTCGCGGCGGCGCCAGCTGCTCCTGCGACTCAGCCTGCCGTGGTCCCTCCTTTTTGGTCGCCTTCTCTGCCTCCTCCTACGCCTCCTGCTCCGCAGCCTCCTTCTTCTCCTGGGCTCGGCCCCCCTCGCCATCCTCGCCGTCTTCAATCTCCTCTTTGTTGATCCTCGCCCTCTTTGCCCTTCGCTCCCCCGCCCTCCCTGATGTCCCATCCCCACCTGTTCCTGTGTCCGCCCGCCTCTCCTTCCTGTCCTGTCTCTCCTCCCCTTCCGGGGAGGCCCCGCGCGCGGAGCAGCCAGCCCCTCGGGCACCTCTCCCCGCTATGCGGATTCACTGCGTCTTCGGAGACGAGTAGAGCCCAGTCGCGCGCGTAGCTCTGGTAAATTACATGTATCTATATAAATATTATGTGTGTATATATATATATATATATTGTAGTGGCCTTCGGCCAGTGCCGTCATTCTGGGTCGCTTGAGGCGCCTCCCAGACTGGGCGGCGATATTTCGCCGACAGACACGCGCGCTTGCGCTCGCAGACATTACGCGCGCACGCGCACACCCACGCGCACACGCACACGCACACACACACACACACACACACACACACACACACACACACACACACACACACACACACACACACACACACACACGCAGAACACACAAACACGCACACACACATTCACACACACACACGCACACACATACACACACATGAACGCACGCACATGCACACACACACACACACACACTACACACATCCACAGACACACGCACACCACATCCACACACGCGCGCCACGTTCGCAGGCACATACACACGACGCGCCGGCAACACACACACACACACACACACACACACACACGCATACACACCACGCACACCGCACAAACACACATACACACCACAACAGACACGCATTTCACCATCACGTTCGTCTTCCCCCCATTTGTTCCCCGTTTTCCGCTCTTGTCCCGTTCCACTTCTCTCTCCCTCTTTCCCCGTCTCCCTTCTCGTGTACACGGACAAACATTACCCCGCGCACACGCGCACGCCCCCCCCTCCCCTCCTTCCCCGGCAGAGACACCCCGGCCCCCCCGCCGGAGGCTGAAGCTCAGCCTCGAAGCTGTAGCTGAGGCCCCTTCAAATTCGCACGCCACGGAGCTCCCCTCCGCCTCCCCCGCGCCATCGGAACCCACGCCACCGGACCCCCCCCCCTCCCCCAATTCCCCTTGTCCACAGGCGAGACGGGGGACAGTACCCCCCCACCCCCGACGCCACCGGAACCCACGCCACCGGACCCCCCCCTTCCCCCTACCCCGGCAAAGCCACCCGGGCCACCGAACCCCGCCCCTCTTCCCCCAACTCCCCCTGTCCAAGGGCGGGAAGGGGGACCAGACCCCCCCTCCCCACGCCACTGGAACCCACGGAACCCACGCCACTGCACCCCCCCTCCTTCCCTTCCCCCTACCCCGGCAGAGCCACCCGGGTCACCCCCTCCCCCTGAAACTCACACGCCGGATTGGCGGACATGTGGTGTAAATATACATCTACGCACACGCGCACACATCTCGGCGCCAGGTGCTCGGCGACCTGGTCAGGGTGCTCGGCCTCCACCAGGCGGGGGCGGGCGCGCCCCCCCCCCCCTCTGGGAGCGACGGCGGCGGCATGGACGGCCGCGCCGCTGCGCTGGCCCCCTGCGCTGGCCGACGGACGGACGGCCAGCCCCGGCGCGCCATGGCGCCGGGGCGGGCCGTGGCGAGGGTCCCTTCTCCTCTTCCTCTTCCCCCTCCTCCTCCTCCTCCTTCTCCTCCTCCTCCTCCTCCTCCTCCTCCTCCTTCTCCTCCTCCTTCTCTTCCCCCTCCTCTTCCCCCTCCTCTTCCTCCCCCTCCTTCTCTTCCTCCTCTCTCCTCCTCCTCCTCCTCTTCCTTCCCCCTCCTCCTCCTCCTCCTCCTCCTCCTCCTCCTCCTCCTCCTCCTTCCCCCTCCTTTCCCTCCTCGTCCCCCTCCTCCTCCGCCTCCTCCTCCTCCTTTTCCTCATCGTCTTCGTCCTCGTACACTGTTGGGCGTTAGGAGTCTGTCGCATTATGCTGGTATCAAAGAGTGTGTAGGGGGGTCGGAGATCGTGGCACTGGGAGAGAGGAGAGGAGGAGGAGAAGGAGAAGGAGAAGGATAATGAGAAGGAGCAGGAGGAGGAGGAGGCGGAGGAAAAAGAGGCAGTAGGACGAATGGGGGGCAATCAAAGGTTACTTCGTCGCTTGCCTCGCCTACTTCTGGTAGGTTGCATCCCCACGATCGGAAACATAATGTCGTAACGGAAGCCAACATGAATGACATCATGGGCTCGAGAACAGCATGGCCGACTCAAATAATGACATCCGCGGGCGTGTATGTTTTTAGTTGATCCAGTCCAGTGGAGGCGGTCGTGCGGACTCATCTTCAGATGTTGGACGAGTGGTGAAGGTCGGGCGCCGACACAGTATATGTTGGTAGCCCATCGAGTGTATATCAGGCGCGGTGTCTTCGAATCCGATGTACTAGTTGTTTTGCAGGGGCCTTGACGATTTATGGTCGTCCCTCCGTCATGTACACGTTTCCCCCTCGCCCCATCCGAAACTCGATCATCACGTTCACATCGTATCTTTTTTTCACGTTGCTGACACCTTGCGTGTCTTGGGTATTGGGAAAGGCATGCATGGAAACAACAATTGTTATCCAGCATGAGTCCTACACGGCGAGGTATTGCACTGTCGAGGTGAAAAACATGCTGTTCAAGCTATGTGGTCTAAACCATGTCTTGTCAGTGATCAGTATCAGCTATGTGGTGCAAGCTTTGTTGTGAAAGCTGTATGGAGCAAGCTATGTGTATGTAGGCTAAATGGTGTGAGCTTTCTTGCAAAGTCTATATTGTGTAATGGATGCTGTGTCAGCTGTGTGGTGTGAGATCTAATATGTGGTGCGAGTTACGTTGTGAAATTTCGGTGGCGTTCTGGTGAAAGCTACGCAGTATAAGCTATGTGGTGAATGCTATGCTGTGGTAACTGTATGGTGTTAACTATGTGGTGTGAGCTATGAGTTGCAACTCATATTTGACCGTCTTGCAGCTGTCCTCTCCACTGCTCATGCAAACATCCCACCCTGCCACACACAATTTGGCCGCAAGAAATCTTAAGACAAGACCGTGACGGTACGTATCACACGACATTTGGCCACGACGCCGACGACGACAGCGACAGCGACGACGACGACGACGGCGCCGCCGACACCGACTACGACGACACCGACGACGTCTCCAACGACTTCGACGACGACAACGACGACACCGACGACGACGACGACAACGACGACGACGTCAACGACGCCGACGACGACGACGACGACGACGACGACGGCGACTACGACGACACCGACGACGTCTCCGACGACTTCGACGACGACAACGACGCCGACGACGACGACGACAACGACGACGTCGCCAACGAAGACGACGACGAGGGAGGAGGAAGGCCGACGACGGCGACAACGACGACAACGACGAGGGAGGAGGGAGGACGGCGACGACGCGAACGACGAAGAAGGAGGAAGGACGGCGGCGCCGACGACGACAACGACGAGGGAGAAGGGAAGACGACGACGACAACGGCGACGACGACGACGGCGACGAAATAGGAGGGACGACGACGAGACGCCGACGACGGACGACGACGACAACGAGAAGGAGGAAGGACGACTACGGCAACAACGACGACGGAAACGACCACGACGCCAAAGAGGACGACGACGACGAACACGAGGAAAGACGGAGGACGACGTAGGCGACGACGACGACGACGCGGGAGGAGGGAGGACGGCGACGACGACTACGACGACGACGACGACGCAAGAGCGCGTGCGCACGCTTTTGCTGAAAATCCGTGTTGCGAAACCTTGTGTTTTTGTAGGTTTGTTGGACACACGATTTTAAAATCCTTCCAAAACCGAAGGGTTTTGACGGTTTTCGGCATACGCGCGCGACGACGCGCGCGTCTGCACTTCGTCATTTTTTTTGCAGAGCATTCTCGCGACGGCACACGCGCAAGGGCGTTCGACAGATTTTGACATGCGCGCGAAGCCCGTTTAATATAATGTTGTGTAAATCTTGAAAAAAAACCATGGTTTTCGTAAGATTTCGCAAGAGCTCGCGCAGAAGCTTTTTTAGCAAATCAGTGTTGCGATACTGTGATTTTGTATGTTTTTTGGAAACTCGATTGCGACATTCTTCTGGCACCGAAGGTTTTTGAAGGATTTCGGCATGCGCGCGCGACGACGCGCACGTGCGCACTTCGTCTCATTTGTTGCAAGGGATTCGTGAAAAAGTGGTATGCCCGGAACCACGAGGCGGGCTGCTGTCCCCAGCCACATTGGCCTGTAGGTTCCTGCCGCAGGTTGGGGCGAGCACGTCTGCAAGGTCAGTGCAATGACACTGCCCACCCGGGGGAGCTAGCCATCGTGTCTCGCCGCTGAGTGTAGGGCCTGGTTTCGTATTATCAGCCAGGGGCCTCCCCAAGTAGACAGCAGTAGCAGTAGAGGCGCAGGACTTCAGACAGATGTTCTGAGTACGTAGATATCAATGTTGGGAAATTGGCCGTATGGGGTCGTATGCCACACCCATGCCCGGCAGATCAAGACCCAACAGCGGCAGCAATGTCACCGCATGTTTTTTAAGACTATTATTACTTTCATTGTTTACACATGTATGCATATATATACACATATATATATACACACAAGGGGACCCTCAGGGGGGGATACCAGCCCCCCTTGGATAGTGTATGTTTTTTGATGGACACGTGGTCAGAATCGTAGTTGATTTACATACCCGAAAGGGGGAGTGATAACGCCGGGGGGGGGGGGGGTAGATCTTATTCTGTTTTTAGAAAGGAGAATAGATCAAGTGCAAACTACGCGACGTACGCTATTGTGAAGGCCTTGCGGCCGGTGCCGCCGACCCAGAAGAACGACGACGACCACAACGACGACCACGACTATAACGACAACGATGAGCTGATGCCCCTGCCACAAGTTCGGGACATGGGGCGGGCGGTGGAGGGAGGCGGAGGAAGAGGAGGAGGATGAGGCAGATGAGGAGTCGGAGAAGAGGGAGGAGTGGGAGGAAAAGGAGGAGGAGGAGGAGGAAGAGGGGGAGGGGAGCCGTGTGCCAGCGCGGGGACGGGGGACAGAGCCGGGGCCAGGGCGGGGGGAGGGCTACTGAGCTTTTAAACCCTGACGACAGGAGGACCACCCCCCAGCCCCCGCATTCCACAGGGGGACCGCCCAGGGGAGGGAAGGGAGGGTCGCTGGGCCCCCGCTGCAGGGGGGGCGGTAATCTGACCGGGAACCCCCCTGTACCCCCTCCTACACCCCTTTTGTTATCCGCCCTTCCCGTCAGGGAGGGGGAAAGAGGAGGGAGTCGACTTAATTACGACGTTTCTTTTCTCTGTTCGTTTCTAGATTTCCTTGGGGCTGGCGAAGACGACGACGAAGACGCCGACAGCGTCTCACACACGCCGACTGAGTCGGCGGATTCTGTGCAAGCTGTGCGGCGCGGAGCGTCCACGGGTCGCCCACGAGCGGGCACGGGCGCCAAGGAGGCGAATGCTTGGGAGACCCACCCCGCGCACAGGGCGCCCATGATGTGCCCACGAAGCGGGAACGGGGGGGCCACGTGGCGAATCCTCGGGAAACTGACCCAGCGTACGGGGCGCCCACCAGGCGCCCACGAGTGGGGCCGGGCGCTTCTGCGGCGCATCCTCGGGACACCGACCCAGCTTGCGAGGAGCTCATAAGGCGCCCACGAGCGCGCACAGGCGCCATCGTGGCGAAAACCCAGGCGCACACACACACACACACACACACACACACACACACACACACACACACACACACACAACAATTTCATACAGCCAAGTGAAAACCCCAAAGTGCAAGCATTGTTTGGGGAATCGCGGGGCATGAGGATAATGACAAGCATCAGCAGGGAGGGGGAGGAGTGACCAGGAGGAGACGCAGGAGGGAGGAGGAGGGAGGACCCATCACGGAGGAGGATGCACAACAGGGTCGATGGAGCACGAGGAGCATGAGGAGGGACCAGGAGGAGCATGCGGCGCCGAGGGACCGCTGAGGAGGGAGGCGGGAGGAGCAGGAGGAGGAACGAGGGATGGAGAAGGAGGAAGGGGCGGAGGCGGGGGAGCAAGAGGCGCAGGAAGAGGAGAGGGAGGAAGGACTGGGGGGAGGGGGGGGGGGAGGAGGACCAGCATCAGCGGGAGCAGCAAGAGCAGCCGCAGCCGCAGCCGCAGCCGCGTCGGCGCCCTGCTGCGCGCGAGGCGGACGAGAGCCACGGAGGGGATGCAGGAGGCGCGGACGCGCCCGCCCCGCCGCGGTCCGGTGAGCCCTGGGGCACTTCCTCCTCTTCTTCCTCCTCCTCCTCCTCCTCCTCCTCCCTTTTTCCTCCTTCCTTCCAGGTGTTGTGGTCCGAGGCGCCCCATTTTGGGCTAGCGGCCCGACAGACCACGACCCCAGCCCCGAGGGGCGCGTCAGGGACGGGCGCGCGCGCGCGCGATCTGTCTCGCACGCGTGGCACCGTCGGCTGCGGCGCGCAAGAGCATCGGCTCGGAGACGCCTGCGCCGTGAGCGCGACCTGCATCTGCTGCAGGCACATCACGGCAGCTCTCCCCCGAGTTCGACGGCGTGACGCAGGAGTGCTCCCTGGCGTGAACGGACGAGCCGTTGGAGCTGGCAGCAGAACCAGGCCGGTCAACGAAATCAAAGGCGTCCCTACAATGTCTGCTCCCAATGCGGCCACTGGGAGTATGCTACGTGGGGCCGTTCCAAGTGCAGCAAGTGCAATGGGCCATACCAGGCTCAAAGTAAGGAGGCACATACCGCGCCATGGGCTGCTTCTCAGAGCACACACCCCGCCGACGGCGGACAAGTGCCTGGTCAGCCGATCGCCATGCCAGCTGAGTTGGTGGAGCAGCTCCAGAAGTGGTCGGAGCAGTTCCCCGCCTTGCTTGGAGTGGTGCAGGCCGCGGTGCCCAAGCCCCAGCAGATCGTCGAGTACAGCGTGCTGGAGCTCGACCGTCTGGCGTCCCAGCAGCAGACGGAGCTCGCCCGTCAAGTTGAAGCTGCTGCAAAGGCAGAACGGTTGGCTCATCAGGATGTACAGTGGAAGCTCGACCGTGTCAACAAGACCCGCCTCCTTCTTGGTGAACAGGAGGAGGCCCATGCTGAGGCCTTGCGCCTGCTCCAGTCCGCCCAGCAGGAGAAGTTGGCCGCTGAGCAAGCCAAGGTCGCGTTCAACCCCGACCAGTTCAAGAAGGACAAGCAGGAGGATATTGCAGCCCAGCGGCAGGCCCAGGCCCAGGCGCAGGCGGCGGCCGCTGCCCAGGCCGCCCAGCGGGCGCAGGCAGCAAAGGCCCATGGCGCCGTGCCAGCCAAGCCTGGCCCTGTCGCAGGTGGCCCAGTCGGACGTTATGCTGATGACAGTTCTCCAGACGTGGCAATGGCAGATGCAGCTGATGACGGCCCTCGTGCTCATGATGTTCCTGCAGGAGTGCCCGTCTTCCCCAAGAATATTCAGTGCTGCGTCCGTGATTCTCGAATTGATTTCAACTATTTGGAGTCTCACTTGCATCTGCTGGATGATGCCCAACTGGAGTCCCTCGCCAACTGCACCACCATCACGCTCGAGCAGTGGAAGCAGTTCCGAGTCCATGTCAACCGTCGGCAGGGCGGTGACGCAGACCTTGCGAGTGACGCAGGGAGCGATGCAGGAGACCTCGGCGAGAGGGAGGAGCTCGCCAACCTCAAGAAGCGGGCCGCGGAGCAGGGGCTCGACGCCACCCAGGCGCAGCGGTGCCAGGCCCTGGTCACCACCATCGTGGAGAACAGGGCTGCGAAGCGCACGCGCCGCTCTGAGGCCCAGACTTGTGAGATGTACCGTGCTTTCTGTGCTGCAGCTGCTAATTATCTTGTCCCTGGAGCAGCCGCTCCACCGCAGCAGCTTTAGCGCTGGCCCAGCCCCAGGTGGGGAGGCGGATGCACGTGCACGCGTGTATTTCCAGTTTGTAAATATCACTAGATGGTCTAAGTTGGCCCAGGACTTCCTTGCTATTAAGGTGTCTGAGGTTGATGGTATATTTATGGCTGAGCATCATCTACGGGGTGATGCTGATATATTCCGTGCTAAGAAGCTCTGCAGGCAGCTTCGTTGGTCGCCGTATTTCCAGGATGCGTTGGCGTCTCCAGGCGGGGGCACTCATGGTGGCTTCTGTGCAGTTGTCCAGCCAGGATTATGCGTCCAGAAGTTTTTGATCCAGACCAGCAAGGTTGTCCAGGTCGGCTTCGGAAATTGTTGGTTTTTCCTGGAGATGCGGTTTTGGTCCTGTACTATCGCCGTGGGGGTGATTTACTTGGTTGATTCCATCGGTGTCTCTGGGGCTAATACCCATCGGCTCCGTGCCGTCGCGGAGTTCGTCAATGCCCTATCGGTGCCCTGGGTCCTCATGGGGGACTTCAACGTGGCACCAGAGCTGTTAGAAGAGTCTGGCTTTCTTGGGCCGGTTCGCGCCCGTACGATCGTGCCAGATAACGTCGCCTTCACCTGTGATGTGGGGGAGACCATGATTGACCATGTTGTGTGTAGTGAGAGTTTGTATTCATATGTTAAAGTATCGGCTGACGCCCGATCTCCGTTCAGGACCCGTGCTTGTTTGGATGTGGCGTTCTGCTTCGATGCGCTCTCTACTCCCGTTTGTCAGAGGCGCATTCCCATGAAGATCCCAGAGGCTTTTGGTCCTGACAATGTCTGGCTTTCTTATGTTGCCGAGGCCTCCTCCACCCTGTTGCCTCAGGATATGCAGATTCCTGGTGACATCATCGCTGCCATGCCGCAGCATGCGGTGGAGAATTTGCCCCCCCCCCCCCAGCTTGGAATGAAGTACCTCGTGTGGTCCCGACCAGTTGAACTTATGTTGCTTTCGCGTGCCTGTGCGCTGGTGGACGAACCGCGCCAGTTCTTCGGTCGTGGGACCATGTTGCAAAGGCGAATTGTCTCTCTTGCTCGGAGAGGACCTGTTGCTTCAAGCTTCCGCATGTTGGTCCAGGGTCTCCGCGAGGTTGCGCGAATATTGGAAGCTCCTGAAGGCCCCGTTCAGCAGCCACACAAAGAGGCATCGTGAGGTCCTCGTCAGCTTTGTTCCTATGGTGGGATCTCATATTGGGCCTCTGAAGGACCTGGATGAGGCCAAGGCTTGGGGGACTCTTCTGGGAGACCCTCCATACAATCGTGAAGATGCTCGGCTTGTGGTTGATCGTGGCGCCGATATCACTGCGCGCGCGTGGGCACAGGTATATGAGCAGACCCGTAAAATTATACGTACAGGGTTGCAGCAAGCCCTTCCGCGTGGTGGTACACAAGTACACGCATATCTTAAAGCTGAAGATAAAGTGCACGTTGCATATTACGAGACTCGTTCGGGCGTTGCGTGCGACCCTGTGGCTATGATGAAGCACCGCGAGCAGTTCTGGGGATGCTGGTGGGCGCCAGACCCTCAAGTCCAGCGGTGCCTCAACGCTGGGTTAGATGAGCTGCGGGCACTGGCCCAATTTTCCCTGGTCGAGGTGCAACCCTTCGAAATGAATGATATTTCTCGTGCGTGCGTTCGTTTTGGAGAAGGCACCTCCGCTGGGGTGGACCAATGGCCCCCCAGATCCCCTTTGGCTCTGCCAACCGCCGCGCTGGAGCAGCTCACAGGCATCTTCGTGGGGATCGAGGAGTCCCTCACTTTCCCTCCCCGGTGCTTGTTTTGCTTCATGGCCATGCTGCCGAAGTCTGTCAAAGAGGAGAGAGCGATCACCAAATGCCCTACCTTGTATCGTATGTATTGCAGAGCTCGTGGTTGTGATATCGACGCTTGGAATGCCTCCCACCTTGAGTTTTGGGATACCGCTGTTAAAAACTCGTCGGCCCTGAGAGCCACGCTGTTTCGAGAAGTTTGCCATGAAATCGCTCTCTCGTCTGGTATGGCGGCCGTCTCGGCCCATTGGGACATGGAGAAATTATTCGACTCCGTCTCGCCCCACAAACTCATGCATTTGGCGAATAGGCATCAGTACCCTGCCTACCTCCTCTACCTCGGCTTGTTGGTGCATACGTCCCCGAGGGCTCTGGAGGTCCCCCGAATGCTGTCGGCTATATTCAAGGCGGGGGAATCTATACTCGCGGGTTGTAGTCAGAGTATGCCTTGGCTTAAATGATACCTGTACGACGTCCTGGAACGAGCCCACTATCGGGTCCCTGAAGGTTCCCTTGGGGGCCCGATGGTCAGGGTGCCCGTGCGCTCCTACGTCGATGACATCACTCAGTTACTCCAAGGGACTCTTAAGTTCCTGGCCAGGTATTTCCCGCAGGCAGTGGCTGCTTTTCGTGACGACGGCACGGGCCTAGGCTGCTTCGTGTCGCGCAAGTCAGTGGCAGTGGCTTCAAGCATGGACGTGGAGCGTATCTTGCGACCGATGTTCGATAAGTTTAGCCTGGACCTCCCCTTCGCGGATTGCGAGGAGGATCTGGGTACAGTCACCATTTTGGCTAAGCGGCGTGCGACTTGGAAACTGAAGGTTAGAAGGGGCATAGCGTTCAAGAGAAGTCGGAAACTTAAGTACGTGGCAGCAATGTGTGGGAGGTCTAGGAAAATATTCAAGCCTGGGGTGCTCTCGGTTGGGACCTGCGGTCACAATGTCTTGGGGCTACCCTGCCACGAACTCAAGAAGGTTCGTGCTTCTGCGGCTACCTGTTCTGGATTCTGGAGTTCTGGAGCATGTACTACTACTGTGATACACCTTCTTAGTGATTCTAAGGATGACCCTATCTACCGCCTCAGGGTCGAGCAGTTATCTTCACTTGCTGACATCTGCCCTTCTCTACCGAGTGGTACACAGGCTGGTGTGCGCAGAGCATGGGCTCGCATGAAGGATCTCTTTGCTCAAAAAGCTCCTGCTGAAAGGTTGCGTTGTGTTCGTGGCCCTATCGCGGCCGTGTGCGTCACTGTCCTCGACCTGGAGTGGGCCCCCAGGGCCGTGGATCTCTTGGAGGCCCCTGGGTTCCCGAACCTCCAGATCACTGACCCTGATTTTCGGTGCCACCTCGTCCGAAGGGTTCGACATACGTGTTCCCAGCAGGTTTGGGCAAAGGCTGCGGAACATTATTGTGCTCAAGGAATAGAGCATGGTGCTGACCTCGCGGTTTTTCGGCGGCCCCATAGATTTGTTGAAGGATCACGACTACCAGCGTGCAGCCATGTTGGTGAACATTGTGGTTGGAGCCTGCTGGCCTGAAGGTCGGCTGCATGACTCTGGTTACGCTTCTAATGGTCTATGTCCGCGATGTGCAGATGAGAAGGAAGATATGCAGCTCCGATGTTGGAAATGCCCCAGTAACGGTTTTATGCAAACTGTTGCCGTTTTGACCACTTCTCATCCATGTGCACGCGCTGTGGCTGCCTCCCTAGATTCCGCTTTGTGGTCCCGAGGGATTCCGCCCCTGGCTAGTACGTGGGGGATCGCCCCCCCCACCCGTCACGCAAGTTTGGTCCTGGGGTCTGTTTGGAGCGCAGCAGGTTATTGAAGGAGGTCAGTGGGGTTTAGATGGATTAGGTGGGAAGCGTGCTCTGGATGAACGCTTGAGGAGGTGTGGATGGGCTATATGTCGGCTAGGAGAGCCGCAGGATGGCCCAACATGTTTGAGTGCTGTTTGCTCTGGGCCCCTCCCGACTCCTGAGCAGTCCAGTCCGAGGGCCGAGTTGTTCGCTTTCCTGGTCGTCCTGAATCTCACTGTTGGAGATATTGTTTGTTACACTGATTACCTGCCCTTGAGCCGTGCGATGTCCAAGTCGCGGGCTCATGTTTCCCAGCGCTCGCCTATGCTCGATCTGTGGGTCTTGATCTGGGATGCGATCGATCGTCGGGGCCCTGGCCAGATCACCGTTCTGTGGGCGAAGTCTCATCCTACTCCTGAGATGCAGGAGAAATTCGCCATCGGGTCTGACGAGTTTTTCTTGAATTGGTGCGCTGATTTCTTTGCAGGATGGGCTGCGGACGCAGTCTCCGTCCCCGAGGAAGTTGCCAGGTCTGTGCAGGAGAGCGATGGCCTTGCCCACTCCATCCTGTGCAGGCTTTTAGCCACTAGCATGGATGTGGCCACTTCCTGCAGGCCGCTGGCCGCCCAGAGGGTCGGCCGCGCGGCGGCGAGGCCCCGCGCTGTCTCCTCTCTCGGCACCCGCCAGCTTCGCCTCCTCCAGGCGGGTCATCAGTGTAGGAAGAGAGGAGAGTGTCTGATTTGTCAGATTTGCAGCCGTAAGTTTCGTTTGAGGGGTCTCTTGAGGCGTTTCCTCCCTGGGCCTTGTTGCGGTCCCAAGGCCCTTGCCCGCGAGACCCCAATGATGCATTCTTTTTTTTCCGCGTGTGCACAGTTCTCATAAGTTGGACGTGATTCGCGGTGTGCTGTTTTGTACCCAGTGCGGTAGTCACGGCGTTGAGAATTCCGTGAATCCCAGCAGGCAATGCCCACCTTCCCCCTCCAAGTCGGGGAAGGAAGTGTTCAGTCGTCTGTCCAGGGGCCTCCCGCCCAAGAGTGGGGTCCCCTGGCCTCATTGATGTGGTGAATCGTGCCCTGGTTTGACCAGGTCTCCACGCTTGCCCAACCCAACCCAATCCCTTTTTCCTTCCCTTCCCCCTCATTTCTCTCTCCCTTCTCCCTCTCTCGTTCTTATCCTCCTCCTCCTCCTCCTTCTCCTCCGTTCTCCTTGTCGTCGTCCTCCTCCTCCTCCTCCTCCTCCTCCTCCTTCCTGCTCCGCAGCTCCCGCCTTCTCCCTCGGTCCTCCTGGGCCTTCTCCTCCTCCTCCTCCCTCACTCCTCGCTCTCATCCCTTCTGCCTCCCCTTTTTCATATGTCCCGTCGTCGTCGTCGCGCATGAAGCCCCAGGCTGGCTGGATGATGGAGGCAGTGCGACCTGCTCTTGTTTGAAGCTTGCTTGCTTGCTTGCTTGCTTGCTTGCTTGGCCGGGGACGAACCACGAACGAGTGAACCACAGCGACTGTGAAGGGTTCCGCGGCCCGTGGGGGAGGACGCCGGAGAGGCTGGGAGCGAACGACGAACGAAAAAAACACGAACAGGCATACAGGGTTCCGTTGTCAAGGGGCCGCCTCCATCGGCCGTACCGGTGCGGGCGGCCCGTCGGTTGTCGGTCGCGTCGTCGTCGGCGTGGCCGTTTTGACCGCCGCCGTTGCCGTCAACGTCGGTGGCTGTTTGCTGTTCCTCTGCCTGGACCTCGCGCCCCTTCGTGGGCGCGCGCGAGGCCAGCCTAGGTTCCTGGAGTCGTGTGTGCCCCTCTCCCGCCCTATGGCCGCTCGTCCTACTTTCTCCTCTCCTGCTCCAGCTGCGAGTCCTCTCCCTCGTGCTTCTCCTGCTGCTGCTCCCACACTCCTCGTTCCTTTTCCGCAGCGGTTTGGGACGTGCCCGTCTGTGGAGGAAATCGTGCACGGGAGAAAAGGGCAGATGTGTGGAGCACTACACGCAAGCAGACATCACTCCTCTGGCAGCGCCTCTGTCGCAGCTTCACTCGAAGGAGGAAGAGAAGTGGAGGGGGGGCTTGTGGCCCCTGCCAGCTTCGTAAGCCTCCTTGGCCAAAGGACCAAGCAACCGACAGGCTGGGGCGTCCGCGTGATCCGGTCTCTGTCCCTGCTTCGCACGGCCCCTGGTGACCTCGACGTGCTGTGACGCTGTGATATTGCCTGGCCAGCATGGAAAGCACAGCAGGACAACAGCGCGAGACCTCTCAGAACGCTCTTCAAGAAGAGTGCGTAACGACTCCTGCACGAGTTTGAAAACACGGCGTGCACACGGGGCAATGCGCTACGCGAGCGCCGTCTCGCGCCGTGCACCGTGAAGGCATGGGTCGTCAATTGATGTTGGGAGACACGTTTGTAGGAACAAGCTTGGCAAGCGAAAGCTTGACCTCAGCCATTCGGCGAGTTTTCGCTCACGTGTGCGGGGGGCGATTCACCTCGCATTCTATCTTGTTGGCTTCCAAGTCCGCCCTGAACCGCTTGGGATGTTCACGTACGTATGGCAAATATTCAGCGGTTGATTGGTTGCACCGCGCATCGGTCAAACGATCTCGAATGCGATACCAAAAAACTCGAACCCACCACCACCGCATGCATCCATGATCTGCAAATACCAGCGGTATACGCCATCCCTCTCGTTCTCTCCCTCGCCGTTTCCACTACACGCCGGTCGTTGAAAGTAGGTATTTTTGGATTCCCAGATCCCAATCTACTTCAAGCGCCTTCCTACTTCAAGCATCGGCACGCTTTTGCTGTGTTTTGTTGTTCTCTGGGAGGACCCGGACCCAACCCACCTTATCCGCCTTCCTACTTCGTGTTTCTGTCCACTTCTCCCGACCGACGTGTATTTATTCATCCCTCGTCTCCTTCGCCACCTCGCCTGCCTCCCTCCCCCGACCCGTGCCTCCTCCCCCTCCCCCGTGCCTGCGCCGCCGCCAGGGGCGCCGGCGGTGCAGGTCCCGGAGCCTTCGCGCGTGCTCGGTTGCGGCCTGGCCTTCGCCGCGCTGTACTGCGCGGGCGCCCACGGCGAAGGCCCTGCCTCCGACGCGCCGCTCACCTCTCGGCCTTCCCTCCGCTGGAGGGAAGCAATCACTGGACACTGCCCCCCTCCCCCCCAAACTCCATGCTGGCACGCGCGGGGGGCACCTGCGGTCGAAGTGCACCTCATCAGACCCACCGCCGACTCTGAACAGTGGGGGGAGGAGGAGGCGCTGACGGATGAAACTGTGGCACGAGTGTCCGCTGATTTGCTCCGAGGCCCGTCTGTCGCTCCTCCACCCGCCCTGGCCTTCCGCCCTTCTCCTCCGCCGCTGTCTCTCTGGCGCCTTTCCCCCCCCCGCGCCGCTTCCTCCTGCCCGCGACTCCCGCATCTCGTGTGCCACCGGCGCGCTCCCTGCCCCGTGCATCGCCGCGCCTCCGCGCGCAGGGCAGGAGGGGTCCTCTCCCTCCTTTCTCTCCCCCATATCCCTCCCTCTTCCTTTCTCCTTCCTCTTCCTCTCTCCTCCTCCTGCTCCTCCCTTTCCTCTTCGTCATTGAGTCCTCCCTCTTCTGCTGCTTCCCCTCCCCCTTCTTAATGATACTCCTCATCATGCCTTTTTCTCTCCCTAATTAACTTGACCTGGTCCTCCTCATCCTCCTTCGTTCCCTCTTCTTTCCTCATCTTCTCTCTAGCTGACTCCTCCTCACTTTTCCTCATGCGGTTTCTCTCCCCAACTCTTTCTCTCTCATTGTCGCGCCTCACTCCTACTCCTCATCCTCGCTGCCCTTCCTCCTCCCCCTTCTCCCCCTCATTCCTCCCAATGTTTTTCATTCCTCCTGACTCGCCCTCTCTCTGGCCCTTGCAATCTCCTCCTTCCTCATGGTTTACCTCCGTCTTCCCCATCTTATCCCCTGATGGCTCCTCACTAATACTAATGCGCCTCATGCGCCTCCTCTTCCACCTCCTCCTCCTCCTCCTCCTCCTCCTCTTCCTCCTCCTCCTTGCTCTTTCTCGCTCCTCACTCCTGCTCCTCGTCCTCGTCCTTGGCTTCCTCCTCCTCCTTCTCCTCCTCCTCCTCCTCTTCCTCCCTCCCCCCTCCTCCCTCCTCCCTCCTCCTTCCTCCTCCTCCTCGCAGGTCCGAAAACCTCGTCGGCGGTGTGACTCGCCTCCGACGTGTTCCTCCCTCGTGCGACTGGCGCTTGCTTGTGGCGGGCTTCGTGGTGGGAGTAGATAGGTTTCCAAGGACGTCGTAGGTTGATCGAACAGCCGAGTGGCATGGGAGCTTCGCATCTACGCTTCAGCCAGCCAGAAGGCACCAACGCTCGCGCGACAAAGCGATCCGATCGGGAGGTGCTGCATCGGTTGACCGGTGCTGCTGCGTTCGGAGTCACGTTTACGGAGCCTTGTCGGATGGCGTATGCACGCCTCTGGCTATGATCATTGCCGTGTGTGGTTGCATCGCAGTCGGTTGTCGCGGATGCTCCAGTTTTCGATCTTGGCAGCGCCTCTAGTCACAAGAAGGACTGCCGGTTTGAGGCGGCTTTGGCGCCCAGCGTGAAATTGAATCGCTTCGCTCATTCCGCCGGCCCGTGATATGGCATCGCTGGTTTTTGTCTGTGTGTTCGTTGCCCATGTTGCGCTCTTGGGGGCGGGTGTCGTTCGGACGCGTTGCGTGGGGAGTTTTGATGGTGAAGCAGTTCCCTGGGGGTCGTCTCTCGATGGGGCGAAATAGAGTCGTCGTCAAGATGCTTCTTTGGGGGGCCTCTTGGGGTCTGTTGAGAGGCCGTTCGGGGGCGCCTGGGAGACATGTTTGAAGCCTTCTGGGGCTTCTTTTGGGCCTCCTGGGAGTCTCCTGGGGCCTCTTGGCGACATCTTGGGGCCTCTTGGAGGCCTCTTGGGGCCTCTTTGGGACCTCCTGGGCGCCTTCTGGGACGGAGGGCTCCATTTTTGAGTTCTCGGTATCCCTCCTGAGTCCCTCTTGGGCCCGTCTTGGGGCCTCTTGGTCCGTCTTGGGCGGCACTTGGGCCGTCTTGAGGGCTCTCTTGGGTCGTTTCGGCGCCGTCTTGGGAGCTTCGTGGGCCGTCTTGGAGCGGTCTTGGGGGCCTCTTGGGCCGTCTTGGAGCGTCCGGAAGCCGAAAAAGCCAGAACACAAAAAACATCGAAAAAACCAATGAAAATCAACGATTTTGGCCTCTTGGGGCTCTCTTCGGAGGCCTCTTGGAAGGCTCTTGGGGCGTCTTGGAGGCCTCTTGGGCTGTCTTGGGGGCCTTTTGGGCCGTCTTGGGGTCATCTTCGGCGTCTTCGAGCGCTCTTTGGGCGTCTCGGGGGCCTCTTGGGCAGTCTTGGGGGCCTCTTGGGGCACTCTGAGCGCGCTCTGGGGAGCCTGAGAGGCCGCACCCAGAAGGAAAACCATCTCTGAGTAGACTTGGTCGGGCGGCGGCCGGGCGTTGGTCGGGGTACTTTTCGCCGGGGGACCCCCAGGGGCCGCCCCGCGCGCGCGAACTAGAAATACTGTTAATACTGTTAACCAGTTACCGGAGATCTTAGCACGCCCTGGCCCGTTGGGCCGGCGAATTTACAACGCACAACGTCTTGGGCCATGGTTGATGGGTCTTGGGCTGCCAAGCTTGGGACGAGGTGCTGGGACTGGTGCCCGACACCCTACGCTGCTGGGTGAGCACGCTCTGCGATGCGCAGTGCGCTGCTCAGGCCGTGGGTGGGGACTGGCGCGCGTAGCGCAACCAGGCAGGCCATCATTGATCGCCCAGAGCGGTGGCGGGCTGTGGCTTGCACTTTCGCCGACCATGCGGTCGGCAGCTCTCAGCGAGGAGGGCCGGATCCCGTGCCACAGTTGCTGCTGCTGCTCAAGCCGCCCGGGCTCCGCTGGGCGTTGTGGGGCGTCAGTGGCTCGGGTGACGGCGCGCGTGCCTGCTGAGTGTTGGTGGCCAGCACACGGCCGCCGCGATAGCGGCACGGCGTTTGGCGTGCCCGCGGTGCTTGGCGCAGATCTCGGGCGTTTGCTCGGCGAGGGCGTGAGTTGCTCGCGCTTCGCGACGCGTGCGGAGGCGCGTGGCCACCAGACAGTTGCCGCGGTCCCTGTCTTTGCACATGTTGTCGTGTCCTCCTCCTCCTCCTCCTCCTCCTCCTCCTCCTCCTCCTCCTCCTCCTCCTCCTCCTCCTCTTCCTCCTCTGCATCATCAGTATCCCTTCTTCTCCTCTGTTTTTCTCCGACTCATCCCTGCCATTGCTCTTCGTTTTCCTCTTCCCCCTCGCCCTCCACCTCCTCAGTCCTCTCTACCTCCGCCTCCGCAATCCATTCCGGCACAAGGCGGCGAGGGCCGTCTGGATGCTCTCCCTTCCGCGGCCAGGCCCCGGCGGCGATGGGGCGGTCGCCCATCTCCCGCTGCCTCCGTCAGCTGCTGGCCGCACTGTGCCACAGGCGGCGGCGCCCTGGTCTCGGTGGCGCGCCCGAGGGCGGCGCGGGCGGCGCCGGCGTGCTGCACTTGGCGGCGGCCTCGGGAACGGCGTCGCTGCTGGTGCCTCCCGGTGCCGTGCCCGGCACCACGAAGCTGGCACTCGACACTGGCGGCGCACGGCCTGTCCAGTTGACCTTGCCGGAGCAGGCGGAGCGCGGGGACACGCTGCACCTGCGGCTGGACGAGGGCGGCTGGAGGTGCGACATCGTGAAGCCGTCTCAGCGCGGAGTGCCCCCCCCAGACGCGGCCAGGGAAGGCCCTCTGCGCGCCCTGGTGCCCGGCGACGCCGTGCCTGGCATAACTGAGGCAGTGGTGGACACGTTGGACGGCGGCATGATCAAGATCACCGTGCCTAGGGATGCTGCCCCTGGCGACACCCTGCTGCTCTCTCGCGCGCGGAGGCTCGCCGAGTGGAACTGCTCTGTCGAGCGGGCCGACCGCGACCTCATGCCGCCCAGGCGTGCGCGAGCCGATGAGGACGCGAGGCAGACGAGCCACAACTGGGGGAGCTGTGGTCCCCATCCCCTGGGGAAGCCATCGGATTCGAGCCCCCTCTTGAGGGACTGTCGATGCGAGGGGTTCCCCGCGGGGGGGGGCTGAGAGAGAGGCACGGCTCCCCCAGTGGTGGCCGACGAGGTCCCACGCCGCCCTCGTCAGGTCCGTGGCGCAGGCTGGTGGCGCCTGGAGCAGGAAGCTCGCCCGCGGGACCGCCGCGGAGCTCCGGGTGCCAGGCGTGTTGGCCCGTGAGGGGATCGCCGCCGGCGAGGAGCTCGCCCGGACGCCCGCCTCGCTGTTCCTGGACCCCGCCGCAGTTCGCGGCGCAGATCCGCGGTTGTGCCGGGAGATCGAGGCCCACGGATCAGAGGAGGAAGGTGCCGATTTTGCCTACCCTTGCCTCGGTTTCGCATTCTCGGGAGTCCTGGGAGGCCCTCGTCGCCACGGCTTGATTCGCCTCGAAAGCCTGGTCCGAACGCATCCTGGGAGAGGTCCTGAGAACTGCCGTATCAGTATCTTTTGGTTTCCCCAGCACGGGAGACATCACAACGTGAGCGTCTTGATCGGGCCCTCTTCTTGTCCGTGCTCCCTCTGGCTCCTCCTCCTGCTCCTCCTCCTGCTCCTCCTCCTGCTCCTCCTCCTCCTCCTCCTCCTCCTCCTCCTCCTCCTCCTGCTCCTCCTCCTGCTCTCCTCCTCCTCCTCCTCCTTCTCCGCATCTTCTTCTCCTCCTCCTCCTCCTCCTCCTCCTCCTCCTCCTCCTCCTCCTCCTCCTCCTCCTCCTCCTCCTCCTCCTCCTCCTCCTCCTATCGTTTGCGCTGTGATGACCACACCGCGTGGCGAGTCAGTCGGGATTCAGGGCCACCGCACGGTTTTGGGACTCGGGCCGTTTTCCGAGGAAGTCTCGGGCGACTGGGGCCTTCCAGGGTCCCAAAACCGTGCTGCGGCGGACCGCGCGGTGAGGTCGCTGGGGCTTCTGAGGTCACCACGCGGTCCGTCACCACACGGCCCTTGGGCCCCGAAGCCGAGTGCCTCCGCTGTGGTGGTCCCCCGCCGAGGCGCTGAGGCCCACGCTGCCCAGGGAGCTCAGCCGCCAGCCAGAGCTGCCGGCCCAGGCCGCCTTCCTGGCGCGCCTGCTCGCCGAGGCCGAGCTGCGGCGCGCCGAGGGCACGGCGCAGCCGCAGCCGCTGGCTCCCGGAGACGCGGCGCCTATGCGGAGGCGCAGCGACGGGCGCAGGCCCACGCCCGCGGCGGGGGGCGCGCACTCGGCCGGGGGCGCAGCTCGGGCGTGGGTCTGGGCAAGCTTTGCCGACCACCTGCTCTGCGAGACGCTGCCCGAGCATCCCTACCGCCGGAGCGCGCTGGACCCCGCCGGCTTCCGCGCCGCGATGGGCGCGTCGCCCGAGGGGGAGCTCGTGGAGCGGCTGGCCTGGGGGGTGCTCTGCTGGCATAGCGCCATCGTGCGTGCCTTGCCAGGGCTGCGTCCGAGCCTCAGCGCCCAGGGGTCCTTCCGGCAGCAACTCATGGGAGCCTTGTGTGTCCTCGGCATTCCGTCTTCCAAGTGCTCTGGTGCACGATGACGAAGCGCCGACTTAGTGCCGATCAGCGTCGATGTCGCGCCGATTAGCGTCGGCTAGCATCGGTTTGCAAGGGCCAGCAAGCAAGATGGCATGGGAGGCCCCCCTGAGTTGCCACAGAAGGTTTTTACACGCCTGGCTGCTGGTGGTGTCACGTGCCTTCGAGGTGAACGGCACACGTACGACCCTCATTCCTGGCCTGGACTGTTTCAACCACGCGCCGGCTGCAGCAGCGGCGCGGGTGCGGCTCGACGAGAAGACCGGCGCTATGGTGGTGGAGTCCACCCGGGCCATCGCCGCCGGGGAGGAGGTGTGCATCTCCTACGGGGAGCTGTGCAACCCCATGCTGTACCGCACCTACGGCTTCACGCTGCCGGCCCAGGATGAGCCGGGCTGGACCTTCACGTGTCTGCCAGCGGGTGTGCAGCCGATTCTGCGGGCACACCTTCCCGCAGTTGATGCGGGCAAGGCGAGAGGGGATGCGGAGGAGAAGCGGGAGAAAGACAAAGAGGGGCAGGGCGAGGAGGATGATGACAGGCAGCAGGAAGACGATGAGCAAGTGGGAGAGAGGAGGAGGGAGAGTAGGAGGAGGAGGAGGAGGAGGAGGAGGAGGAGGAGGAGGAGAAAGAGGAGGAGGAGGAGGAGGAGGAGGAGGAAGCGTAGCAGGAGGAGGAGAAAGAGGAGGAGAAGGAGGAGGAGGGAGGAGGAGGAGGAGGAGGAGCAGGAGGAGGAGGAGGAGGAAACGGAGCAGGAGGAGGAGGAGGAAACTGAGCAGGAGGAGGAGGAGGAGGAGGGGGAGGAGGAGGTCCGTAGCCATTTTGGCTCGAGGCCATATCGGGAACTCACCCCCCCGTCTCAAGTGGCCTGGCCCGCCGCGCGCGAGTGAGACCCTGGAGAGTTGCCCCAGGACAAGGGTATCCGCATCCCTTTTTCAGACACCCATTACTCTGTGTACTGTAAGCTCTCCCTCGGACTCCTCTTTGCTTTCGGGTGCAAGTCTGTCAGACAGACGTGCGAAGCAATGGATGTTCGAATTGCGGCTGCACAGGCAACACTTGCTGAACTTGATGCCTGTCCAACGTTCCCGTCGCAGGAGCAGAGAGACAGGAGTGAGGCACGGCGTTGTGCAACAGGTGGCACTGCTACTCCTATTCGTCCTCGTGGAGGGTGGCGCAGTGGCCGTCCGCACACAGAACGAGAAGATGGAGACCGAAGTCGCTCCCCTGGAGAAGGAGGGGAGGCAGTATTTCTTGACGTGGAGGAGGAGGACTTACGTTCATATGTGGACTCCACGCGTGACCAGCTCATGGCAACCATCGGTGCTCTTCAGAAGTCGGTCGGAGAATGTGCGACAACAGTTCATGCCTCTTGTACGGCCCTCAGCAAACAGGTCGAGCAGAGACTCAGTAACGCTGAGAAGCGGCAGCGCAGCACGGAGCAGAAGATGCAGGCGTTGCAGGAGAAAGTTGAAAGACTGGAAGCTATTCTGGGTATCATGCAAAACGAAGTGCCGCCAACACCCACGGAGGAGAATACATCATTCGACCGCAAGGTGGAACCCTGTGTGCTCATCTGTCGGTCTAAGAATATCATCAGCCGCGACGAGTTGGTCAAGAGCGTCGTCGGCCCTACTCTGGAGAAGAACAACATGCAGCTCTCAGAGATCGTCATCGAGAGTGACCCCGCAGCGAAGCGCTTCGTGGTACGTGTATCTGGCAGTGCACCATATGCGAGTAGGTTGATCAATCAGATTCTCGGCAGTTTCAAGATTGCAGCAGCTCAGTGGGAGATATTCTTTGCCAATGATGTCAACGGCACGCGGGCAGAAGTGTACATCTCGACGGACAAGTCCCCGTGCCAGGTACAGCGTGAGATTCTCACGCAGAAGAACAAGACTACGTTGGTCAACCTCTACCCAGACCATCACTTTCATATTAATAAGCAGTTGGGGGAAGTGTCCACGCAGTGGGAACCATTGGTGCGAGTTCCTCCGAGGGCAGGTGTTAGATCCAAGCCCATCTTCGAGTTCGATGAGGCCAACCTCGCGTTCTTTGGGATCGATCGCGAGACAGCCAGTGAGAAGCTGGAGAACCTCAACCCGGCTCCAGCGCCAGTTGAGTGGCGGGTTTAACCCGATCTTTGCCGCGTGGAGCGGCAGCGATGCAGCTCCTTCGCCGATCTCAGTGGGGACGTGGAAATGCCAGGCCTTATTCCACCACAGAATTCGAGTTCGGACGAAGAAGTTCAGGTACCTCAAAAAGCTCCTGGGCAAGGGGATGATTCTAGGTCTCCAGGAGACTCACGGGACCCTCGCTGAGCTCAGGGATTTCCTCTTCCACCTCCACGTGCCCGTCGAGGCGTTTGCGTCGTTCCTAGAGCACGGCGAGAATGCTGCTGGTGGCGTGGGCACTTTCCTCCCTTCGTTCTCCTCTACCCACTCGGAGGAACGTAGACCTTCTGTTTCCGCTAGAACTCTAGTGCAGGGCCGTGTGTTGAATGTTCGTGTTTTGTTCCCAGGAGGTGTTCAGGTCTCCCACCACGACATTCACAATCACGGGTTGACGGCTTTGGAGCGGAACTGGGTCATAGATATGATCTCCGAGGACTTAGATACAGCCTCCCAGGACCCCATGAAGGTATTCGTGTTCGTAGGTGGCGACATCAACTTTGCTGACGAGCTCCCCCAAGCGCTAAACTCACATGACCCCCCTCCTGCTTCCCCTACTTCGTCGGAGTTTAGATCTTCGGAAGAATGGAAAGTTGTTTTGAAGAGGATGGTCGAAATCGAGACTTCCCAACACACTCACCACTGCAAAGCGCAGGGAACTGTCAGCAAGATTGATAGGCTTTTTCTGTCGGCACCTGGATGGTGCACCACGCAGATGTGCTCTGGCGCTCGAGTCCACGGGCACCCCGAGATCTTGAGTGCACTGAGGGTCTCGGACCACGCCGGCGTCAGCGCCACGTTCGGACCGCGGAAGCCGAAGAGCCAGCTGGAGCGCGGCATCCATCAGGAGATTTTTCGGCGCCCAGAGTATCAGCAATTTCTAGGGAAGGTTATCCCGCTCGCTGAAGACGATGATCTCTCTCCTCCTCTTCTTCTTGCTTTTCACAAGGAAATGATGATCGAAGCTGCTCGTTTCGCTCGAGATCGTATTCTTCGGGGCAGGCCGACTGACCCGCTCTCCAGGTACATCGCTTGTCGTACGATTGCCCGTGCTCTCTGGTCTCAGGATATTCAGCTTGCGGAGAAGATTCGGCTCTCGCACCCGTTCGGGGAGCAGTCTTTGGTCACGGACCCGCTCGAGCGGACCGTCAGCCTCAGCGACCCCAATATGTTTCAAGCCGCCTCCGACGAGGCGCACCTGGCCATGTTCGCCCAGGCCCAGGCCGAGGCAAGGCGTCAGCTGCAGCAGGAAGGCACCCCCGAATCGGTGCGCCGTAAGTTGAGGAAAAGGCTTAAGAGCTTGCAGGTCAGATGTAAATTGTGGTCGCCGTTCGACAGGAAACTGCCTTTGCAAGGCACTCGCGTGTCCCAGGGGCCAGGTTCGGCGCCGAATGTTCGTGCCGATCCTGGGGGCATGATGAATGGGCTCTCTGAGTACTGGGGAGGAGCTTTCGCTCGTAAGGAAGTTGATCTTTCTGCAGCTCTTCACTATGTGAATCGTTTCAAGCCTGACGTGAACTTGTCAGATCTGCCGCCTCCGACCGAGCTGGACATTCAGAGGTTCCTGAATATGGTCCCACAGAGTGCCCCAGGCCCTGATCAGCTCCCATATGCTGCCTGGAGATTCCGCCCCGAAGGTTCCCACATCCTGTATCAGGCTCTAGCTTGGTCGTTAGAGGGCAAGGCGCTATTGTTCGGTTTCAATGCTGTCAAAAGGGGTGTTCATCGCGAAGGGCGACGACCCCGACGACCGCCTACAGATGATCCGAGAGGCGTCGAATACACGACCGCTTGGTCTCAAAAACACGGACTCGAAACTCATGGCGTCGGTTTGTGTGAAGCCGCTGACGCGATCCCTCCCGAGGTTTGCGCATAGCTCCCAGAGGGGCTTTGTTCCGTCCAGGAATTTCGGCGTGAACATCATCGAACTCGACACGCAGGCTCGGATCACTAGTTTAGAACCTGAGGCCCAACTTCGTCGTCCGATCCTGGCATCGTTCGATTATGGACAAGCGTTCCCTTCTATTTCGCAGTTCTGGGTTTTCCTGGTCCTTCGGCAACTTCAACTTCCAGGGCCGCTTCTGGAATTTCTGGATATGATATATACTCGGGTCTCCTGTTTTGGACAGGCAGGGGATGCTCTTTTCTTTATGTACATGATCGAGTCAGGGATCGTCCAGGGCTGTCCAGCAAGTGGAACTCTCTACGCTGTCGCCTCCCACCCGTTCGCTGTTCATCTATATCAACTGATTGAGGCCAAAAGCTTAGGTATATCCCGTCTATGTGCAGATGATGTAGGTAGTGTAATATATATATATATATATATATATATATATATATATATATATATATATATATTTGAAGTGTCACGGCAACTACATACTGTCTTTCGGGCTTCGAGGCGGGTGGCCAATTTAGAACTTAAGGTGCGTAAATGTAAGATGGCCCCACTGTCTGGACGGATTTCCCCTGAGCTTGAGCGGGGGTACAGAACCTGGCTCGAGCGCAACCTGCCCGACTGGGCGGGCTTTCAAATTGTCTCGAAGCTTATGTATCTTGGTTTATATCTCGGGCCGCCTGCCCAGCCATCCTCGCGGGGTGGACCCGTCAAGAAATGGATATCGCGTGCGAAGGCCATTGCAAAGAGTGGGGCGCCCTCGTCGATTGCTGCAGCGCAATACGACTCTAGGCCCTTATCCTGTTTGGGGTGCGTCGCTCAGTTTTGTCCGCTCCCCAAGCAAGTGCTTGCTCGTGAACATGCTCTCTTTGCGGCCATATTTAAGTTGCCGCGCTGCTCTCTGACGCGCCCTGCGTTCTTTTCGATGTCGAGTTGGGGTGGCCCTCATCTCCGCTCGGCTCTGGTTCTAAGCTTAGCGTCGCGAACTCGAGCGGCACCATGCACGCTCCCTGAATGGCGACTATGTTATGATAAACTTTCGGAGGCCGAGGTTTATTTCAGTTTGCAGGACATTTTAGAGCGCCGCCGATCTCCCAATTTTTGGGAGGAGCCTCCGATCGTGGTAAGTATGCATGAGGCGGCGCATGGCTTCCAGACTTTGCCCTTGCATGCCGGCGCCGGTGCGCTAGCGGCACAGTATGCTAGAACTGCTTTGCGTGAGAAGAAAAAGGTTCAGGCTGCTGCGAGTGCAGCGCTCAGAGCGTCATTATTCCCCCCCGACCTCGTTTCGACCTTTCGCGCTCGCCCCCCCCCGCCTTTTCCCCGAGCTCGAAGGCGCTGAGCTTGCGCGGATCGAGTGGACGGAAGTTCACGCCGCCACTCTTCGGCCCCTTCCTGCATGGAGGAATGCAATTATAAAGACTCTCTCGGAGGCGTGGACCACGGGTCGACGATTCCAGCAGGTGTCCCGTCGCTGTATGTTTGGATGTGAAGATGAGCCCGATGATCAATCGCAGTATTTAAATTGCCCAAAGTGCTGTGCTCTGGCAATTGGAATTAGAAGCCCCCCGCCCCCCGAAGACACCCTCGCTCGTTTCGGCCTCCTTCCCCCCTACAATATGTTGTATGCGGTTGCAAGTTTTTATTTATTTACTCTCGCCTCGCATCTCCCGAACCCTCTTAGTGAAAGTGAAGCTTTAGGTCTGATCCCCCAACTTAGAGCGTCTTTGTTTCGCACCCTGGAGCCCGATCAGCCCCGCCCAAGCAGTTCGGCGTGGACTGCGTCGCGCATAGCAAGGCCTGGGGGTAGCGACGGTGGTAGCGGCGGCAGTGGTTAGGGCGAACTGGCGTGGAGTACGAGCGCAGGAGGGGGAGGAGGAGGATGAGGGAGAGTGGGGGGAGAAGGAGGAGCAGGAGGAGGAGGAAAATAAGGAGAAGGAGGTGGAGATGGCTCAAAAGCAATTGCGCTCCTGGGAAGGCCCAGGGGTTTAGAGCTCGAAGCAGCAGCTCGGGCCACTCGCGCGACATCTCTCTGGGCAGGGCGCCGCACAGCAGCCTGTGTTTGCCATCGGTCTCGGGGCGACTGCGCGATGTCGTGGATCACTGTCAAGCCGCAGTGGTTCTGCAAAGATTGCATCCATGACAATATGGGGAAGCCATGGACCAATGGCAGTGGGAGGACGTCTTGTGCGCTCTGTGGATTGCATAAGAGGAGTCTGTTTCGGTTCGAACGCCGTCCCCACTTCCCCGTCGGTCTCGTCTCATGACAAGCCTGGTGCTGGTGCTAAGCGTGGTGCTGATCCCCCTTGGGCTGCCGGTGTTGCGAAGGAGTTGCAACAGCTGCGAGAGAAGGTCAGAAAAGCCCGAGCACCGTGAGAAGGAATCCGCTGCAGATGCCGACATATCGATGCACTCGGAGTCCCGCGCAGTCTCGGCAGCCCGTCAACGGCTTGCGGAAGTGGATCGTGAACCCCACAAGGTGGCCAAGTCCGTGGGTCTGGCATGGGATGAGTTGCGACGCTCTTTGGGGACGGAAAGGACCAAGCGCCGCGACCCCCTCCAAGCCAGTCGCCCAGTCTACTTGCAGTCGCCCAGTCCACTTGCAAGAGTTGTGTGCGCGTGCAGAGGAACCGTTTGGTGGCCGAAGGTGTGCTCGCCACCATTGGTTCCCCACTTCCCACCTTGCAGCTCAACCTCACCGAACTGCAGGAGCTCCTGGGGGAACTGGGAGTCCAGGAGGAGTTGGAGTCCAAGGCAAAGTCCCTGGCGGAGACTTTCCCGTCGATCGCGGCCAGCGCCTCTCGCTTTCCAGCGGGGACAGGTCCAGCATTTTCCGATGGCAATGTTCCTGTTCAAGCCAGCGCAGCTGACGGGGGTCTTTAACAGCCTCCTGGCTTGGCGGCGGCGACAACTCACGTCTTGGTCAAGCCATGGGACCTGACTCGCAGACCTTCGAAGAAAACGTCAGCAGTTGGAGCCGCTCAGTTTGCTACCAGAAAGCGCCGAGGATGCTTTCGTGCTCACGCGGGCGAGGTCCGTGGCCAAGTGTGGGTTCAATCCGAATCATTATCCGTTGTATCGAAGGGCCCCTGGCGCAAGGCTCGAGTCATGGGCTATGGCCAGGGGGCGGTCAGCACAATCAAGTTTTGCATCCATGTCTTCTCGATGGTGGCAAGACTGCCTTTGATGAGTGGGCCGTTTCGATTCAGGCTGAAGAGTCCGAGCAGATCGGGCGGTCGGGCATTTTCCCCGAATTTAGTTGCCAACCGGCGCAGCTTTCTTGTTTGGGCGGGTCGTCTCTTACAGAGCTCACTGCCTGCAGCTCGGCGACTGGAGCCACTGCGTTTTCGGTTTTCCTCGCGGCGGCGACTGGAGGCGGAGTGGGCACGGGCGCAGTCTGCGCCCCAACTAAGCCTCAGCAGCTGGCATGCCCCAGCTCCGCATCGCCGCCGACGCCCCTGCAGGAGGCTCCGCGTGGACACCCGTCGCCGCGGTTGGACGAATTGCAGCTGGTTCGGCGAGGCTCTGTGGGTAGAGACATCTGCAGTGCTCACGCCTCAGGCGACGAGGGATCTGATGGTCAGGCAATCTGTTTGTCGGCAGCTTTGGCGGTTGACTCTCCTCTGGAAGGGCAGCAGCTGACTCTGGCCACGCTCAATGCCAACACCTGGGCGTCGGCCAATGGTGCTATATTCTGGCTAGACAAACCCGGAGAGCTGCCACACATCCGGTGCATTCAAGAGCATCGCCTTCTTTCCGACCAATCTGAGTGTTCCGCACATCAATGGTGCCGCTCGGGATCGTTGAAACTCGCTGGTGGTCCTGCGCATCGGGCGGGGGCTGGGCATCTGGAAGTCTCTGGAGGCGTCGCCGTCACTACTTCGGAGCATCTTGGGTCCAGGAGGCTCGTTGAGGTCCCGACCCGCTGGCAGCGTTGGGTGGTGTTTCGCCTGGTCGCGCTGTCTGCCGCCTCCGCTGTTCTCATTGGTTTAGTGCATGCCGCGACGGGGATCGGGGCGACCGGAGGAAGTCTCGACTTGCTGGACTTTCTGGCGCTGGCCCTCTCGGGGCAGATTTGGCCGTTCATTCTGGCAGGGGCCTGGAACATGGACCCAGAGGCTTTCCTCAACGCTGGCTGGCTCGAGCTCATCCATGGAAGTATTCGCGCCACTGAGCGCGCGACGCGCGGAGAGCATGTGCGAAATGTCTTCGTCGAGCCCAGCGCTGTGGACGCCTGTGACTGCAGGGTGGACGCGGTTGAGGGAGCGCCGAAGTCGCCTCGCTTGCCCGCCGCGACGCCCCTCGCAGGGATCATAGAGGAGCCCATGTTTCGAAAAGAGATCGCGCGCAAGGCCTCCCCTGTTTTCCCCGCGGGGAAAGACCCCAGGGCGCGATTGGGGCATGCCCCCGACAGCGTAGGTTAGGGGCCAGCGTTCTCGCCATCACTGGACTCCACGCACTCTGCGATGCAGGGAAGGTTTCGAGAACTGGAGTAGGAGCCGCGTCGCGCTCTCAAGATTGCACAGGACGAGCGAGCCCCTTTTCTTGGGTCTGGAAGGGCCCTCGATTTCGCCGGGTGAAGCTCTCCTCTCGGCTCTCCAGGCTGAAACATTGCCAGGGTGCGGGGGGCACTTCGGCGCGGCGAGCTGCCTTGGAGATCTGGGGGCAGCTCGAGCGCTGCGGCGAGGTGCCTTGCAGTGCCAAAGGCAGGCGCCCAGACAGGCGGGATCGTCTGTTTACCAAGCTACAGGGGCCGCCCCTGCCAGCTGCGGTCTCGGACTCGGAGCTGCTTAAGACCCCCCCAGGTGGATAGGCGGTGTGACCTAGCTATTCGAGGGGGAGGTCTTTGCGAATGGTTTCACGATGTTTTAGATAAGGAAGATCGCTTACGGCAGCAGAGAGACGCCGCGGCAAGGGCCGAACAATGGAGGGAGTTTCAAAGGATGCTCTCAGTGGGCATTCCAAGGTGGCGATTGCAGTCATTCGTAGCAAGCCGAAGGAGGAGGAGGCGGTTGCATCTGCTGGACTTGCCAGGACTGGGAGTATTGCAGTTGAACAGATCACCAGGGATTGGGCGGTTTTTTCGCCGCCCACCTGTCCGCGGCCTAGAGCAGCACCCTTGCGCTTGTGAGGCCGCTCGGTCTCTGGGAGACATCTCGGCAAATCACATTTGCAGCGTTCTTAAATGCTTCCCGCCTGGCGCTTCCTTGGGGCGGGATGCGTTGCACCCTCGGTCATGGATGTATGCCAGCAGGACGTCCGCGGAGAGACTTGCCGGCATTCTGTCTGCGCGGGAAAAAACCACGCGCGCGATGTCCTCGCCACGGTCATCATTATATCCCCCCCGAAGCTCGCGGGGGGCGTTCGCCCCATGGGGCCCCTCAACACGACGGCCCGCATTTGGGGTCGCATCCGCGAGCGCGCGATCCGCAGGCTGCAGAAGAAGGTCGATAACTTTGCGTTTTGGGGGAAGTCGGCTTGGATTTCGGCAGATAGAAGAAGTGCGCAATGCATTGGTCGGTGGTTGGGGGGTGAGATCGCAGCGGGGCGGAGACCCCCAGCTGGGAAATCGTTTCGTTGCGTTCGCGTCGCGCGCGCGGGCGGGGCGAACCCGCGCGGGCGCGCGAGAGGAATGAACCCGCCGCTGCTAGGGCGAAGCCAGGACACATGATTGTCCCCCGTCAGTTTGGCCGTATGGCGGTGGTCCTAGCGGTGCCCCGCGGCGCCCCGCGGCGCCCCGCGGTGCCCCGCGGTGCGCGCAGCTGCGAGGGCGGAGTCAAGACAAATCATTATCCCCCGTCCGTCCGTCCGTCAGGCGGCGGCCCTAGTGGCGCTCCGCGGTGCCCCGTGGCGCCTGGCGGTGTCCCGTGGTGTTCGCCGCTGCTTGGGCGAAGTCAAGACAAATTATTCTCCCCCGCCCACCCGTCCGTCCGTCGGTGGCTCGCGGTGTCCCGCGGTGCCCCGTGGCGTTCCGTGGCTTGCCGTGGTGTCCGCAGTTGCGAGGGCGAAGTCAGGACAAATGGTTATCCCCCGCCCGTCCGTCCGGCGGTGGCTCGCGGTGTCCCGCGGTGCCCCTTGGTGCCCCGTTAGGTGAGATCGAATGTGAGATCGACAGTGAGATCGATAGTGCGATCGATTGTGAGATCGAGAGTGAGATCGATACTGAGATCGACGCGGTGCCCCGAGATGCCCCGCGGTGTCCCGTGGCGTCCCAAAATGTGAGGCCGATAGCGAGATCGATAGTGAGATCGACAGGTGTCCCGTGGTATCCCGCGGTGCCCCCATGAGCGAGATCGATAGTGAGATCGATAGTGAGATCGATGTGATGTCCCGAGGTGTCCCGTGGTGTCCCGCGGTGTCCTATGCTGTCCCGTTGAGTGAGTTCGACGGTGAGATCGCTAGTGAGACCGATAGTGAGATCGAGAGGTGTCCCGCGGTGTTCCGTGGTGTCTCGCGGTGGCCCATGGTGTCCCGCGGTGCCCCGTTGCGTGAAATCGATAGTGGGGCCGACAAGCGCCCCGCGGTGTCCCGTGGTGTCCCGCGGTGTCGCGTGGCGTCCCGTTGAGTGAGATCGCTACTGAGATCGATTGAGTCAGACGTCGCCCCCCCCCCCCTGCGCAACTTCCAGATCACCCGGAGGGTGGTCGTATAGGCGTGTCGCGCCAGGAGAAAGGGTCTCGTCTCACGAAGAGTTTCGTCGCGCGGGCATCAATTTTGGTCTCGACTTGGGTCTCCCCAGGGCCCCGCGCACCTTTGCGCCGGGCTCCTCGACGCGCTGGATGGGGAGCCAGCGTCAGCAAGCAGTCGGTGGCCAACGGGACGTTCATTGCAGGGCGTTCGTGCGCGATGGGGGCCTCGAAACCCATGATGCCCTCGGCCTTGGGGGGTCTGGCCAGGGAGGTCCCGCCCCGCAGGTTGATCAACATCATCGACCTGGCGGGCCGCATCAGAGGGGTCCAGATACCGGGATCGAAGCAGCGGGGGAAGTCTGTTCTCTGGTCCAGAAGGGCACGCGGGAAGTGAAGCTCCCGATCTCCCGGGGAAAAGGCGTTTGGATGCGTTCGGATCCGAGCCTGATCCCCGGGGCCCTGGGGGCGCAGGGCCTCTGTCTCGGGCGAGATAAGTGCGTTCAGGGTCACAGGGATCTTGGATGGGGACTCGAACGGCGGCTGGCACAGGCGCGTCGGCACCCGCAGAATACGAGCCCAAGAGGCTGCAATTATGGGGTCTCGCATTGCCATGTTTGGCTCAGGCGCGGTCGTCTCCAGGATCTTTCGGGCGGCACCTCTTGCCTAAGCGATCTGGGGAACGGCCAACCAGGGTTTTTTCTGGTGCCCCACTTCGTCATATCCGCGTTCGGGCTGCCAGGTCTCCTGGAGGAGCCCAGAGGAGCCCGCATAGGCTTTCGCCCGCTTCTTGGGCAGTCCGAAGAGCTGGCGCAGGGGCCCGCCGTTGGTCACGACCGCGCTGGCCGAGAGTTCGTGCACGTCTTGTGGAGCAAGTCAGTGCCTCTGGACATTTTCCTCATCTGCTGCGTAGACGGCAAGAGGATCCTGAACTTGTCGAAGACGTGGGCTGCGGTCAAGCAGCCCGTGGCGGCGCTGATGTTAGCCATGCGGAGGCTGGGGTGGAGCCTGCGGAGTCAGGCTGGATGGAGACTGATGTTAGCCATTCGGAGGCTGCGGAGTCATTATGATGAACAGGTACGGCAGAGTGCGGTTAAGCTCTGGAATTCGGCCTGTGTTCTGGGTTCCGCTGCATGAGTTACTGCGCCAGCAGAGCAGCCCGGGCTGGCACGACCATCATAAGAACAGTTTGAAAGCAATGACTTCGAATGGCTGTTGGAGCCAGGAACGGAACAATTCGCATGCCAAAGATGTGTCCCCAGTGTGCCAGCTAAGCCACGGTGCTGCAGGAACGACTTTCCATCGGAGATTCTAGTGTCCAGCTCACTATGGCTGGAGGCGGGAGTACTTTGGCGATGCGGTGTTCAGGGGTGCCAGCAGTGTTTCGAAGCTTTCCTTGAAGGACCAGGAGCGGTTCCGCCGACGTTTGTTTCCAAATCCAGGGCGCTTCGTTCGCAGTCCCGAGGGGATTGCGGGGGACCCCTACACTATGAGGATCAATTGGCCCAGAGAGGGTTTGGCGATCCCAGCGGACCAGAATGTGTACACGGACGGCTCGTGTTTTGAGATGTTGTGGCCTTCCCTTCACGTTGCAGGATGGTCGGTGGTTGCGTCAGACTGCAATGGGGACATTGTTTCAGCATTGTACTGCGTGGTCTCACTTTCGAAAGGACCAGGTCAGATGGCAAGAGATGGAGAGGACGCTGCAGCATTGATGTCATCGGTGAACACTGTCGCGGCCCCTGGGGTCTTCTTCGGCTTCGTGGGCGTCGGAACCGAGAGCCCACTGGTGGGCTGAAGTCGGGGATCGCCGTCATGGGGTCAAGTTCGCCAGGGTGAAGTCCCACGTGCCTTGCTCTGCTGTGCGCGATGAAAAAAATGCCCCATCGAGATTCGCGGGGTAATCCGGAGGCGGGCCGTCTTGCCAAAGAAGGCTGCTCAACCGTGTAGAGCGCCCGGGGAAAACCTTCTTCTCCTTGGGGTTTGTCACGAACTGGCGAAGCGGGTTGCTAGGTTTGGGGGTCTCCGGCAGGCGCGTTTGTCGCAGGCGTCTTGTCGGGACCATGTCGGGTTTGAGTGAGTCAGCAAGGTGGTGCTTGGACCGATTCCAAGTCTACCCGTTTGCATGCTTTGCGTCGATGCGGATAGCCAGCAGGA
>CAUYUJ010014260.1:407975-410475 GCA_963575745.1 Prorocentrum cordatum | reverse complement strand
CTCTCCGCCATTCATGTCCCGTGCCGTGCGTGATTGTGTGCCTCGGGAACACGACCATGAAGCTACTCTCACAGCCGCAACCGCGCAGAGCATGGTGGACATTTTCCGGGGCAGGTTCGCGAGCGTAGACTCTCATCGCAACATGTGCACTGTGTTTCGGGCAAGCTCACGTCGGTGCCCGCATCTCCTTGTGTATACGGTCGGGAACTTTGGCTTCGCGCGTCGCGCCGCTGGCTCTGGCCCACCACGCTTCGGCGCACCGCGTCCCCGGTGCAGAGTTCCACGGCGACGGTGACCCCCGCTCTTCCTCCGCCTCCCGCCCAGCGGAGGGGAGCAGCACGCGATCCGCCCGCAGGGCAGAGTGTCGCAGGGGCCGCCGCCGCGACGCGCCGAGCAAGCGTGCCCGACGCCACGCTGGTGCGGCTCCCCGACCGGTGTGCCCCAGGGACGACCAGCTGGGCGCCCGCCTGCAGAGGTCGGGGCCGGACGGCGGCGCCCCCCTCGCGGCGCGCCTGCGGGCCGCCCTCGACGGGGCGCCGGCGTCGGACGCCCTGCGCGTCAAGGCCAGCGGGTACCTCTGCGTCGCCCTGCACCTGGAGGCGGCCGCCCCCCCCCCCCAACCCCCACCACCACACTCTTCCCCCCCCCCCCTCGGCCCCCCTCCCGACACCCCTCCCTCCCCACCCCGCTCCCTGAAACCCTCTTCCCCGTACGAGAGGACGGCGAACTGAGGCAACGGTAGTCCAGCGCCGCTCCAAGGAATCTGCGCGGACTTTCGAAAGGTCGTTGTTCTTTTTAAGTCTGGGGGGGGGGCACGGGGGGGCACACCTGTGCTTCCGAGCGCGCCGAGAACGGGGGAAGGAAGGGCAAGAGCGGGCTGACAGGAGGGGCGCGAGCGACTCGACGAGCACGCAGCCCACGGTCGAACGACACGAAGGCATGCGAGCTGCCGAAGCCGAAGGCGAAAGCAGGCCTCACCCTGAGCAAGGAGGGGGCGGCATCTCTGCAAGCCTCCAGCGCCCTCGAGCACGCTGCCTCCACGCCGGACGCCTCACCCCGGGACGAGGGCCCGCCGGTGGAGGCCTGCGCACGGGCGCCTCGGCGCGCTCGCGCCGCACCCGCGTCGGAGAGCGAGGGCGCCCGCGGAGCGGGGGAGGCGTCCACGAGCGCACACGGCCCCCCCCCCCCCAGAGGGGGGCCCCCGGGGCGGGCAGGAGAGGTGGCCCGCGGGCCTCGCGCCCCGCGCCGCCCGAGCGGCCCCCCTGCACGGGCCCTGGCGGGGGCGCCCTCCCCGCGCCCGCGAGGGGAGGCCCGGCCCCCGGGGGGGACGGCGGGGCGCCTCGGGGAGGGGGGCCGCCCGGCGGCACGTGCGGGGCGGCCCCGAGCCTCGGGGGGGGGGGGGATTTCGGGGGGGATTCGGGGGGCAGAACGAGAGGGAGGGGGTGGGAAGCAGGAGGGGGGGCCGCGGCCAGGAGGGGAAGAGGGAGGAGGAGGGGGAGGGGGGTGGCAGGGGGGGCAGGGGGGGGCAGCAGAACAGGAAGAAGGGGGGGGGGGGAGGCAGGATGGGGAAGCCTGGAGGGAAAGAGGGAAGAGGGGGGGGTGGGAGCAGGAGGGGAGCAGAACGCGAAGAAGGGGGCAGGGGGGGCAGGCCCAGACCCCAACGTCGCATGTGTTCGCAACGTGGATCCCCGGAAGTCTGGTCCCCTTCCCCGGGGCCAGCCTTTCGTCCCGGGCTGCTCTCACGGTCCCGTGGCCCGGTTAAGGCCCCCAGATGCAGAAGATACATCGCGAAATGCCTTCCGCCGTTATTTTGTTCACGACGCGAGCGGGCCTGGGGGAGGGGGAGTCCTGGAGGGGAAGAGGGGGGAGGAGGGGGGCGAAGAGGGGCGAAGATCGAGGGGGGAAGAGGGGGATCCCTGGAGGGGAAGAGAGGGGGGGGGGAGAAGGGGGAGCCCTGGAGGGGAAGGGGGGGGGGAGCCGTGGAGGGGAAGCGGGGGGGGGGGGAAGCGGGGGGAGGAGCGGACCTCCTCCTCCTCGATCCTCCTCCTCCACCTCCTCCTCCTCGATCCTCCTCCTGCGGCCAGAGGCGGCGGGCCTGCTCGCGGAGGGCGGCGCCCGAGGGCCCCGGCGCACCGGTGGTGGGCCGGGCGCAGCCGAAGACACAGCGCAGGGGGCTGGGCCTCCCAAAGGGTCGGAGGCGAGGATACAGTCAGAAACCCTAAGAAGGACGCGCGACTTTGCTCAGGGTACCCTGGCGTCTTTGCTCTTCCTTGCTCTTGCGTCCTTAGGGTTTTCGTCGCCCGCCGCCCCAAAAATCCCAACTGCGGCTCCCAAGGGTCTTGCGTCTTTACCGCGCGTCCTTATCAGGGTTCTTGACTGTAGCCCAGGGGCGGGCAGTACACGTGTTCGCCCGTGGAGGCGCGCCGAACGCACGGAGCATCGGCGCCCTTGAGTACATGTAGTGCTCTCCCCCGGGGCTAGTCGCCCCCCTCGTCGCTGC
>CAUYUJ010014260.1:297975-402975 GCA_963575745.1 Prorocentrum cordatum | reverse complement strand
CGGTGCTTTTCTCTTACGTGTCCAAAGCTTCCTGTGTTGGGTCTAGGGTTTTGGCTAGAGCGCTGATGCTCATTTCTCCTTCTCATTGCCCTCCTCCCGCCTCCTCGCCTCCTCGCTCCCGCCTCCCGCCTCCCCTCCTCCCCGCTGCCTCATCGCTCCCTCTTCGGTTATTCCTCGCTTCTTCCCCGCTTCCCCTCCGCCGCCCTCCCTAGGCGCTGCCGACTGCGCAACCGTCGCCACTTTGGTGAGCTCCTGGGAGGTCCAGCGAGACGACGTACTACGTGGGCCCAAACTAGACCTTGGCTTTCTATCGCCACCGTCGTCGGCTCATGGGAGGTCCAAGGGGGAGCGACATCCTACGCAGACCCATGCTGGAAGTCACCTCCAAAGGCGATGTAAACAGCGCGATTGCTGTCGCCTTTTTTGGGCGAGCTCCTGAGAGGTCCAGAGGAGTAAAGCCCTACGCGGATTTGCGATGTAGTTGCCAGACCCGTGTAATTCACCGAAGGGCTTCGGATGACAAACACACGTCTGCGTTAACTCAGGAGGGGCTTCGAGCGCGCGCGCGCGGGAGGCGAGCTGCGGGTAGCCGAGCACCACCAAGACGCCGTCGAGGAACCGCTGCTGCAGAATGATCGTATCTTCGGTTTGGCGATCCTCCTTCTCCCACGCTTCGTCCACCTCGTGTTCCTCGTGCCTGTGATCCGGCTCCTCCTCCCCCTTTCCTCCTTTTCCTCTTGTGCGTTCTCGTTCTCCCGCTCGCCGTGTTCCTCCCTCTCTCCTGCTACCCCTCCTGCTGCTCCTTCTCATCCTCATCTCGATTGTCGTCCTCTTCACCCTCCCACTCCCACCCATGCAGCTCCTCTGTCTCCTCCTTGTCCTCTTCCGCCTGTTCCTCCCTGCTCCTTTTCTCCCTCTTCCTGCCATTCTCTCCCCTGAGCAGGAGACGGAGGAGCAGGAGGAGCAGGAGCAGGACGAGGAACAGGACGAGGATGAGGCCTGGGAGGACGAGGTCGACGGCGAGGGCGAGGACGAGGATGAGGAGAAGGCGGACAAGGAGAACGAGCATAACGACGAGAAGATGCACGAGCACGAGGAGGACGAAGAGGATCAGGAGGACGACGCGGACAGTGGCAAGGGCGATGATGAGGAGGACGAGTATGAGAACCAGGGTGAGGACGAGGAGAATAATGACGCCGACGGTGGCGAGCTTTGCTGCGGAGGGCCCGTCCAGGAGCTCTGCCGCCTTCGCTGCGACCTTCTGGAGCTGGACCTGGCGCACGGCGACTGGGTTGGCCGCTTCGTCGCTGGCCTCCGCTGGGGGGAGGGCGGGAAGGAGATGGCGAGGAGCATCCTTCCCCCTCCTCCCCCCTCCTCATATTCCCCCCCCCCTCTCTTCCAGTTCCCCTAAGTCACCCCCCCTCCCCTCCCCCATCTCTACCAATTCCTTTCTCCCCCCGTCCGGCCTCTCTTCTCATTGCTCAGCTCTTCCCCTGTCACTCCCCTCTTCTTCCGCTGTCCAGCATATCTCCTTGCCCTTCCGCTCTGAATACGCAATGCCCCGTCCGTAGGTGCCCCTTACCCTTCTGACCAGTACGGCGATGAGGCTCGCGAGCGTCGAATACGCAGCGCCCACAATTCATCGAGTTCGTTCGTCCATTAGTGAATCGTCTGTGGGGCAGCACCCATGGCCTCGCACGGGCAGTGACCATTTACTGTGATTGTTGTTGCTAAGCAGTGCGATATTTGAACCATCTTTCCTGAGATGGCACAGTCACTGTAGTGACGTATGTGCTGGATGTGTGGTCGACGTCGCTGGCGAGCTACCGAGAGTAATAATATATGCCTTGCGTGGCGTCCACATCATTGTGCCTTGGGTGCGTCCTCTTTTGGCAGCGCGCGGCGAGGAGCAATGGAACACAGTTGCGTGACGTGAGATCGTTACGCGTCGTGTTGTGACTCTGGGGTCAAATAGGAGCCATCGTTCTGATGTTGCATAGTCTCTCCCACCTTCCCAACTTTTCTCACTGTGCTCTTTCCTCTCCCTCCTCCTTGTCCCTTTGCCGCTCCCCTGCCCTCCCCACCATCTCCCCCTCTCTCCACCTCCCACTCTCTCCCGCCCGCTCTGATCCCCCTCTCCCCGCTCTGCTCCCCGACTCCCTCCCCTTCTCCCCTCTCACCGCTCCGTCGCCTCTGCCCCTCCCTCCCTTCTGTCTCTCCCTGCTATCCCCTCCTCCCCCCTGCCCTGCCCGTGCCCTCCCTCTTCGCCGACGCGCCAGATCTCCTGCAACTGCGCCCGCGCCACGGCGCCGCCGCCCCGTGCCTCCTCCCCCTCCGCTCCCCCTCCTCGCCTGCGCGCCCCCCCCCCTCCTCGCCCTCCTCGCCCGCGGCGGCAGGCCTGCCCGCGGGGCTGCCGAAGTGGCCGGGCAAGGGGCGGCGGCAGCGGCGCCGCGGCGGCGCGGCGGGCCTGGAGCACCTGCCCATCGACAGGCCTGGCCACGAAGACGGGGCCCCGGCGAGGCGGTGCCGGCCCATCCGAGCGGCGTGTGTCTGGAGGTCGGGCCTCGGGGCCCGTCGGCGGGCCCCGCGGGGCCATACCGTCGGGGCCCTGAAGAAGGAGCCCTTTTCCGTTTGGGAGGGGCTCCGTGTTCCTTTAGTTGTTTTACAGTGCTCCTTGGGTTTTCCTGAGGCCCTCCATGGAGAGTCGGAGTTTAACTTCTGGGAACGAGGGGCCTCGTTCCTCGTTCAGGGTTCCTTGGGTCAACGCCTCGACTGTATTCCAAGAGTGGGTCCGGGAGGGCCGGGGCGTCAGGGGCCGCGTGTGGAGAAGCGCACATCGGCGGAGGGCGGGGAGGCAGCAGGGAGGTGCGGAGATCGTCGGAGGTCTCCGTGGGCTCCCAGGGGTCTTTCGGGGCCCAGGGTGCTTCCCAGTGATCCGGAGGCACAGGGACGCCATCGTCGAGCGCATAGAGCAGGAACGGCCGGCGGGGGGGCGTGGGCGGGCAGAGCGGCACATGTATGCACATGCGCGTCCACTCCATCCTTGCCCCTCTGCGCCTCCACGCCCACTGTCACCCCTCCAACCCCTTGCCCCTCCCTCCCTCTCTGCACCCTTCCCCTCCGCCTCCCCTCCGCGTTTGGGGCCGCGCACGAGAGAGGTTGGACTCGGGCCCTTCGTCCGCCGTGCCGCCGGCATCCCCCGCAGCGCTCCGTGCGGCTCGCCTGTGCCTCCAGCTGCGCTCTTTCGTGGGCCCTCCCGCGCGCAGGTCGTGCACGCGCGGCGGAGCTGACGTGCGCCAAGCTCCGTGTTGGCCCGAGCACTGCGGCGGCATCATCTTGCGATTGTGTGTGTGGGGGTCCTGCGCCAGAGCTCCTCCCGAAGCCCCCAGGTACCAACCCAGGCATCGCGCTGGCCGAGCGCAGTCGACGCACTGGAAGCGGCCAGCCACCAGCCAGTAATGCAACCCACAGCCCACACTCGAAAATGCAAGTTCAAGCCCATCGCGCGCTCTGCATCCACGAATGGTTGGAAGGAGGAACAAAGAGGGAAAGGAACGCCAAAGCATAATCGGATACGGCCTGCAGACGACTCATTCGCCTCATGAGCATACCTCAACAGCCACGGTCGGAACAAAAACGAAGGTGCAGCGCCTTAGACGGACCTTCCGCGCTTCTGGGGACGCCACGTCCTCGGGCACGGCACCTGCTGGCAGGTGACCTCCAGGGACGGCAGCATGCAGCACGCCGCTGGCGTGCCATCATGGGCCCACACGGAGGCCTCCGCGGCGTCATGCGTCACGGCGGCAGGATGGCGTGGTGGCAGGGGCAGAAGCCACCACCGTGCGCGTGCCATGACCGCGTCCTCCAGCATGCAGTCACTGAGCGCGTGCCCTGGCCCGCGTGCATTGCACCCAGCCGAGGGCCCACGGGAGACATGGGCAGCGCCTGCGACCCGGCGTTGCTCTGGCCCTGCAGCTCTGCACGCTCTGTCGGTCGGAGGCACTGTCGCGGGATTCCGCGCAAGAGCGCCGCTCCGAACATGATTGCGTTTTCTGATGTCGCTGGTGCATCTGGGCTCCGAGCACAGGTCTTGGGAAGCCCCCCTGCCTCCATTGCGTGATACAGCGCAACGGCTCCGTCCTCTTCACTTCTCCCACCCTCCTTCTGCTCGTTCATCCTCACCCCATCTTACTCCTCCATCCTTGTATTACCTCCTCTTTATTGTCACCCTGCTCCTTGTCCTCTTCATCCTCGGAGTTCTGGTCCTCATCTTGTTTTTACTCATCCTCTCTCTCCGCCCTCCTTCCTCCCCGCTTCCCCCTCCTTCCGCATGCGTTTCCTCCTTCTCACAGTTCTCTGCCTTCCTCCTCCTTTTCCGTCCTACGTCTTCTGTTCTCGATCCTCCCCCTCTTCTCTCCTCCCTGTTCGTTCCACAACGGTACGTCCTCTCCTGCCTCTCCTGTCTTTTCGCCCTCCTCCCTGCTTCCTCCGCCCTCACTCGTGCTCCCTCCTCGGCCATTCCATCCTCTTCGGTCCGGTCCTTTTCCTCTTCCTCCCCCGTGCTCTTCCCCCCGTGCTCCTCCCCCCCTCGTTCGCTCTTGCCTCCCCATCTTCCCACAGGTGGCTCAGCGGCGTGGCCATTGCCATTCCAGGCGGGCTCGCCGAGCTTGAGCCCCCGGCGCCATCGGCGGCGCGACCTGGAGCGCCGTGCGGGGCGCCTCGGATGCGCGTGTGCTTCCACGGACCCTTTGGCGGCGAGGCTTCGGAAAGAGGTCGACGAGTGGAAGGCGACGGCGGAGCAGCTCCCGCGGGAGGCGAAGCAGGAGCCCGCTGCCATCGATGGTCGTGGGAAGCTCACTGTTGTGCGAACAAGCGGGGCAGTGACAGCAGAGGGCGGAGAGAGAGCCCCGTGTCACTTTGTGCGGCGGGGGATCTGTCGACAGCACGTGCGAGAGCGCGGACGAGAAGACAGGGTTGCGGCAGCAGGAGGCGGATGCAATGAAGTAGCCCGTGATGTCGCCAGCCGCTGTGGGAACCTGCCGACGGCGCGAATAATGAGCCCGATGTCTCCAGCTTCACCGGTGCACTTGCTGGCGGCGCGCGCGATACGTCCGAGCAGTGGCAGCAGAAGGCGGCGGCGATGACGGAACCGGATGTCATGAATTGCCGCAGGGAATATGTTGAATGTGCGTGGGGCAAGTGCTAAAAGGCGTTCGAGAGGAACTGCGCGGCGCCCGTGTTTGTGCCAGACCGCAGTCTTCCGAGGCGACGCAATCGGGCACGGACATGAGCGGCGTATTTTCGCACCGCGACGATGTCCACGGCGTCCGTCAAGCCAAGTGTCGTAGGTGGTGGCCGTCAGCGCGTGCGAGACGGCAGGGCAGCGACAGCTCGAGGCGACAGGTGAGCCAGACGCAATCCGCTGCCATAGGCAGCTGGCCGGCAGCACGTGCGAGAAAGCATGGCCGTAGTAGCAGGAGGTAGAGTCGAATAGTGAGCCCAACCTCATCAGCTGCAGTGCGAGGCCCTCAGCGCGCAAGAAGGCAGGTATGTGGCATCCGGATGCGACGCAGGATCCCGCCGTCTTCGGCAATCGTGGGAAGACTGTTGACAACGAGCGTGAGAGGGGCAATCGTGGGAAGACTGTTGACAACGAGTGTGAGAAGGCGGTGCAGTGGCAACCGGACGGGATGGCGACAAATGAGCCCAATGCCATTAGCTACCATGTGGGGATTGTGTTCGAGCCGCGGGCGAGCAGGGCGACGTGGACCGCGCGAGCAGGCATCGCACGAGCATGGCTTGGCTGGCCCTGGAGCGGGGCAGCGCAGAGCGGCGGCGAGCTGCTGCCGCGCGGGGCCTGCGGGCCAGCACGGGAGAGACGATGAGCACATCTTCCACCACCACTGCCATATGTAAGACGGGGGAGAAGGGAGGATGAGGAGGTCCTCCTCCTCCTCCTCCTCCTCCTCCTCCTCCTCCTCCTCCTCCTCCTCCTCCTCCTCCCTCTCCTAGCTATGGTGGTGCTGGTGGAACATGGGCCCATTAAAGGAGGCGAAGACGATAGCTCGGCTGCAGCTCCCGCGGGGCGTTCGCGGCCAGGGCGTGCGAGGAGGCAGAGCAGCAGTGCCGCGAAGCGGCACGGCAGGGAGGACGAGCCCCATCACCAGCAGCGGCTGGGCACGAAGTTCGAGCAGGGACGAGCAGCCCGAGAGCTCAAAGAGCACCACCGGTGGGCGGCCCGAGGAAGGACCACGCAGGGTCTGAACGAACGGCCTGCACGGAGAGATGACGCGGACCTGCGGCCGCAGAGAGGGCTGGCCGTTGTGGCCGCTCCGTGCCGGATGGCTGGCTCTACGCAGGCGCGTGCAGCCCCGGGATTCGGGCAAAGTCTTCGGCCTCAGGGGCAAGATCTGCTGGAAGCTGCAGCAGCAGAGCTGTGGAGCAAGATCGAGGAGGAGGAGGAGGAGGAGGAGGAGGAGGAGGAGGAGGAGGAGGAGGAGGGGGAGGGGGGAGGAGGAGGAGGAGGCGGAGGAGGAGGGGAGGAGGAGGAGGAGGATGTGGAGCTGTGGAGCTGTGGATGTGATCGAGCAGGACTCCCTGATCCGGCCTCGTTTTCTGACGTTCGGGCGCTCTGGCGCCACACCCGCAGCACCTGCGACAGTGCCCAGGCGCGGGCGCGTTTCGAGCATCATGCTTCTTGAATTGCGAGGGGCGAGGAGGAGGAGGAGGAGGAGGACGAGGAGGAGGAGGAGGAGGAGGACGAGGAGGAGGAGGAGGAGGAGGAGGAGGAGGAGGAGGACGAGGACTGCAGTGTCACTCTTCGCGGCCTCTCCTCGCCGTGCCTCTGCGTCTCGTCCTGCGCCGCCCGGCCCGCCCTCCGCACGGGCGCGCTGCCCCGCCCTCTCTGCCCACGGCGGGCGCTCGCCCGCGAGGGGCGGCGTTTCAGTTTTGACTTGCCGACAGGATGTTCCGAAACTGCCCCCACCAATTTCTGCTCCTCACTCCTCTCGCTTTCCCTGTTCTCTCCGCCCCCTCCCCTTCCGCGTCACATTCTCTTTTTTTCACATCCGCCGCCCGACAGGTGAAGGTGGTTCATGTGTCCTTGCGATCCCATGCTGGGGCAGTACCCACTTCCAGAGATCTGGTGGGAACCAGAAGGGGGCAACTCACCATGGGGCAAGCGGATTGCCCCGATGTGGTCCCAAAAATACCAGAGAGTCCCACCCGACGCCCCGCACGCATTCCATGAGCGACGGGGCGTTTGTTGTTGATGTAGAACTTCATTCGACCTGCCTTGAATTGAGAAGAGTCGGAACATGCAGAGGGAAAGCGAGGGGTGCAACCGTCAAAACGAAGCAGGCCCCAGAGCAAACCACAATCGGGAGTCTTCGATCCCGGAGATTCTTGAAGACTTACTGAGCCCATCGTCGGTCGCTGTTTCGGCAATGTTGGAGGTGTTCGAGGCTCTCTTTGGCCACTGTTAGAGGCATTGGGGCCATACGTGGGCCATCTTGGAGGATCTGTTGCCACCTTCGGCCAATAACACTCGGTCGTTGAAGTGGTCGGGCACACGGGGGGCGTACTTGGCGCCTGTTGGACGCATGCTGATGACCACATCGAGCAAACTTGCGACAGCTTGCGCTATGTGTCACTCTGTGCGCGTCGCGCACTTGGCTGGCGTGGATGGGGCACGTGGCATACCGTGTGCACACGGCGCACCTGGCGCAGCACGCGCGCCTCGCGCGCTTGGGCACCTGTGCGGCGCGCCTGGCGCGCGTGGCGAACCGCGCGCGCGTCGGGCACCGGGCCATGCTGTTGGTTCCCGATGGGCCCATGCGTGCCCACACCAACACCCGGGGCTTCCGCCTTCTCCTCCTGCGCATCCTTCTCATCTTCTCCTCCTCGCATCTGTTCTGTCTCGCACCGCATGCGTCCTGACGCCAGGGTCCCCCCAAAAACATTACCTCAACCACCTGGTCTGTGCTAGGCCTGGACGCTTATCCGCAGCGGTGGTCGTTCAGTCGTTCGTTCGTTCTCTGCATGTGCCGAGTCTTGGGTGCTACTTGTGTGATTGGAAGGCGAATGGAAGGGAGAGAGACAGTCGGTGGCGCTCTAGTTGGGACCTTGACCCTTCCCTCCATCACCTCCCGTAGGTCTGCACGGGGTGGGAGGGGCGTGATGTTTGAAACGGTCCCGTATGGTCCTCCCGTATTGTCGCCAGTAGGGCTTTCCGTGCAGTATCGAAGACGCCTACGGCGAATCACCGCCGCCCCCTGCCCTTGTGGAAGCGCCTATGTGTCCGACAGCTGGGCTAGAGCTTGGCCAAGCTATCAGACCATGTGCTCCCCGAGTTGGTTTGGAAAGGTTTCGGGGAACGCGGGGGGAGGAAGGGGAGGAGGAGGAGGAGGAGGAGGAGGAGAAGGAGGAAACAGGAAAAGGGGGAGGATGCTTCTTCGGAGCCTCTGGAGGCACTCTTGGGCTTGATTGGACCATCTTGGGACCATCTTGGAGGCCATGTTGGGGCTATCTTAGGCCCTCTTGGGGCCTGTTGAAGGGCTCTTGGGGCCCTTCTGGGGCTTCTCGGGGGCTTCTTTGGCCAGATTATATGCCGTTCCTGGTCCGTCAGACGCCGTGGGGAGCCGTCTTGGGGGCCTCTCTGAACCGACTTGGGGCCCTCTTGGGGCGCTTCGGGTCTGTCTTGGAGGCCATCTTGGGCGTCTTGGAGGTCTCTTGGGCCGTCTTGGGGCCCTCTTGGGGCCTTCTTGGGGGCTTCTTGGGCCGTCATGGGGCCATCTTGGATGCCTCGTAAGCAATTTTGGGGCAATCCTGGGGGCCTCTTGGGCCGTCTTGAGGTCCTCGGAAAGCCGAAAAGAAGCAAATGCCGAAATCGTCCAGAAAAACCTAAGGACAACCAATGATTTGGGCCTCTTTCGGCCCTCCAGGAGGACCTCTTGGAGGCGTCTTGGGGGGCTCTTGGGGGCCTCTTGGGCCGTCTTAAACCATCCTGAGGCTGTCTTTGACCGTCTTGGAGGCATCTTGGGCCATCTTGGAGGCATCTTGGAGGCATCTTGGGGCCATCTGAGCCGTCTTGGAGGCCATGTTGGCCGTCTTGGAGGCGTCTTGGAGGCCATCTTGGGCCGTCTTGGAGCCGTCTGGAGCAGGAAACACCCTTAGCAACCACCTTCGGGAAATCTGGAAGATTTTTCTGGGTGGCCGGCGGGACGTGCCGAAGTCCCAGGTCCTTTTGGAAAAAGAACCAAAACCAAAACCGAAAGGGTCCAGCACGCCAGGCACCCTTGCGATGAATCGACAGGGGGCGGCGGATCGAATGACCTTCTGCCCATTCCGCCACCGTGCCTGGGTTGTGGGTATTAAGCGTATTGGATGTTCGTTGGGATCTCGTGGGAGGCCTCTCGGGGGCCTCTTGGAGGCAATTTGGAGGCCTCTTGGGGGCCGTTTTGGAACCTTTTGGGGCCTCTTTTGGGTTTCTTGGGGGCATCTTGGGGCCTCTTGGGGGCCTCTCGGGGGCTTCTTGGGGCCTCCTAGGCGCCTCTTGGGGCCGCCTGGGGGCCTCTTGGGGCGGAAGGCTCGGATTTTCGGTTCGTGTTTTCTCTCTTGGGCCCCTTTTGAGGCCGTCTTGGGGTCCTCTTGGGCTGTCTTGGGCGCCTCTTGGGCCGTCTTGGGGCCCTCTTGGAGGCATCTTTGGCTGTTTTGGGGCGGTCGTGGGGGCCTCTTGGCCTTGGAGAAGTCATGCGGCAACACTTCAGGGAGCCCAGGGGGCACGCGCCACGCTCCAGGGGGCACGCAGGTCGCCCCGCCAGAGTTCGGAGTGTGGGGCCTGGTCCCTTAAGGACTCCTCAGGAGCGAGGAGTGGGGCGGAGGGGACGGGGCCCAAAGTCCTGAGGACACGCCCACTCCGTGCCCAGAGGCACGGTGGCGGATCATGTGGTTTTGTAGTTGGATTCCAGTGTTCAGGCTGTTCTGTTGCCAGATTATAATGGTATGATTTTGGACAGCACGCCAGTGGATGGCCCTGAATACACTAAAGGGCGAGCGTGCTCGCAACCCCCCCCCTCCCCCCCTTCAAGGGGGGGGTGACATTTTCGACCCCCCGCCCCCCTCCCTCCCTTGGAGCTGGAAAAGGGGGGTGTCGACCCCCCCCTCTGCTTCTTTTTGCGCCGAACAAGGGGCTGGGGAGGGGGCCTCTCGGGTAGTGAGTAGAGAGTAGAGTGTTTTGAGTAGCGATTGGTGAGTAGTGGGTATTTGATAGTGAGTAGTGCGCACTGAGTCGTGAGTGGTGAGTAGTGAGTAGTGGGTAATGGGTCGTGGTCGTAGTGAGTAGCGCGTAATGATTAGTCAGTAGTGAGTAGAGAGTAGTGGGTAGTGAGTAGTGGGAAGGAAGTAGTGAGCAAGGAAATGTGAGTACTGACTAGTGAGGAGCGAGTAGGGTGTAGTGAGTAGTGCGTAGTGAGAAGGGAGTAGACGATAGCGAGGAGTGAGTAGTGAGTAGTGCGCAGTGTGTCGGGAGTAGTGAGTGGTGAGTAGCGAGTAGCGGGTAGCGAGTAGGGATTAGTGAGTAGTGAGTAGCGAGTAGGGCGTTGTGAGTAGTGAGTAGTGAGGACGAAGTAGCCAGGAGCCAGTAGTGAGTAGCGAGTAGGGAGTAGTGCGTAGCGAGTAGGGGGTACCGAGTAGTGAGTAGTAAGTTGTGAGTAGTGAGTAGTGAGTAGTGAGTAGTGAGAAGCGAGAAGTGGGTAGTCGGTAGTGCGTAAGGGGGTATCGAGTAAAAAAACATGGAGTAGTGAGTCGTGAGTAGTGAGTTGTGAGTAGTGAGTAGCGACTTGCGACTAGTGAGTAGTGAGTAGGGAGTAGGGAGTCGGGAGTAGTGAGTAGCGAGAAGTGCGTAGTGGGTAATGGATATGTCCTTTTGGGTATCGTGTAACGGATAGTGAGTAGTGGGTTCTGGGCAGTGCGTAGTGAGTAGTGAATTGTGAGTTCTCCGTAGTAAGTAGTGGATACTGGGTAATGGGTAGTGAGTAGTGCTCAGTGAATAGTGAGTAGTGGGCAGTGTTTAGTGAGTATTGCGTACTGGGTAGTGAGTAGTGAGCAGTGAGTTGGGAGTAGGGATCAGGGAGTAGTGGGAGCGTAGTGGGTAGTGAATAGTGCGTATTGAGTAGCGAATAAGACGTAGGTAGTAGCGAGGACTGAGTAGTGAGTAGTGGGTAGTGTGTAGGGAGTAGCGAGTAGCGAGTAGTGGATAGTGACTACTGATTTGCGGGCACTGAGTAGTGAGTAGTGAAGTGTGAGTAGCGAGTAGCCGATAGTGGTTAGTGGGTAGTGAGTAGTGATTTGTGATTAGCGAGTGGTGGGCAGCGAGTTGTGTTTAGTGAGTAGTGAGTATTCAGTAGTGGGTAGTGAGTAGTGAGTAGTTTGTAGTGACTAGCAAGTAGTGAGTAGGGGGTAGTGAGTAGTGCGTCGTAGGTAGTGGGTCGTGGGTAGTGAGTAGTGAGTCGTGAGTAGTGAGAAGTGAGGAATGAATAGTGAGTAGCGAGTAGTGAGTTGTGGGTAGTGGGTAGTGCGTAATGAGTAGTGGGTGCTGTTTGGGGCTAGGTTTGGGTTTGGGGTTAGGGTTACTGGTTAGGGCAAGGGTGAGGATTAGTGTTCGGGGTGGTAGGGGTCGGGTTCCGGAGACCAGGGGCGCCGTGGCGAAAGGGGGGGAGGGGGGGGGGTCGAATTTGGCGGCCACAAGGGGGGATGGGGTGTGGCGGGGTTCGGACCCCCCTCCCCTTTTGAAAGGGAAGGGGGGGGGTTCCTCGACGACGGACCGGGAAAGGGGGGGGAGGGGGGAGGGGTCCCCGACGACGGATCGGAAAAGGGGGGGAGGGGGGGGGGGGTCCCACACGACGGATCGGGGAAAGGGGGGGGGGTCCCCCCCCCCTTTTGGGGTCATCCAGCGGCGCGCCCTCATAATTTTGTTGTTCTGAATGGTGTTAGCCTTCTCGCGCTTTACGCTTCCGATGTGCCTCCAATGCCTGGGCATTGCCTTGGGATGGTCCAAGGCGTCCACAGGGGCGTCCAGGTAGGCCCTAGCACGCACACGGAGGCTTCCAAGAGTACCCAACGAGCCCAAAGGAGGCTCCAAGAGATGATGTTTCAGGCCCGATGGAGCGAGGCGAAACCGCTTCCTTTTTCGATCGACGGCCCCAAAGGTGCCCCCCCCCACACACACACACACATTCACACGCCCCCCGTTCACACGCCCCTCCCACCCACACATGTACACACATACGCACGCAAACACGCACGCACACACGCACGCACACACGCACACGCACACGCACAAACAAGAGCACACGCACACGCACACGCACGCACATGCACACGCGCACACACACACGCACACGCACAGGCACACGCACACACATACGTACACACGCACACACACACACACACTCACACACGCACACGCACACGCACACACACACACATATTCACACATTCACACACACACACATACACACGCACGTCAAACACATCCCCAAGTGTGCCCCAGAAGAGCAGTACGAGCTCCGAGATGGCCCACATGCAGCTCCAAGAGAGCTTCAGGAAACCTTCAAGAAGAATGGAAGCCCACCTGCGACGAGTCGTGTCTGGGTGGACTGGTGGAGATTTGCGAACCGTCCTCCGTTGAACACCTAGACATCAGCGTGAGCGTTAAAAGGGGACGAGCATGCCGGGCGGCGGGCATTTTTCAAAACAGCGACACGGTGCAGGGCAGTGCAAGGCAGCGGGGCATTACGGTTCGCATTTCCCCAACCTGACCTTCTCCAGGCGGGCAGCGAGCAAACGGGGGCATCCAACAATTCCCAGCAGAGGTGATTTAGGGCGACGGTCTTCGAATGCATGTTTCTCCCTTCTGGGAAGGGCTTGCCGATCCCCCGGCCTACCCCCTTCCGTGGCCACTGAACCTCCCAACGATCCCCGGGAGACCAGGTGTTCAACCACGTGGTTGTTTTTTGTTTCAGTGCGCGCTTCCCGTCTCGCCGTTTCGATTCCGATGGGCTTCTGAATCCTCCAGATGGCTCCAAGATCTCCCAAGCGAGCACCAAGAGGGGCCCAGAAGGGCTCCATGACGACCCCAACGCACTCCCAGTAGCAATCGCGGGGCGCCCGCTCATTTTTGCGGCAACGTGCGCTTCGTTTTATGGTCTGGCAGGGATGGCAATGGGGGGGGGATGAGGAGGACGGGGAGGTGGAGGAGGAGGAGTGGGAGGAGGAGGAGGAGGAGGAGGAGGAGGAAGAGGAGGAGGAAGAGGAGGATGAGGAGCAGGAGGAGGAGGAGGAGGAGGAGAAGGAGGGAGGGGGACGGGGGGCTCATCAGGTGAACCTCTTACGGGATAAGTAGACGGCGGCTTGGACAGATGACCCGCCAAGCCACATGCGCCCCAAGGGATTGGTGGGACTCCAGCCAGCGCCCGTTCCGATCCGATCGATTCGATTCGACATCGATTTTGGCCGGCCCGATCCACTTCTGTTCTGACATCCTGAGGATCCGATGCGGCCCGATTTTTGCATGGCGCTGTTGTGCCGTTGGGCACCCTTGCGCGGCCGATTCGATTCGATTCCGACTTCGTGCCCACGTGAACCGCTCCAGCGCACATTCCGACCCGGTCCGGGTCTCCGATTCGGTGCTGACTGCTTCTGACTCCAGCCGCTCCCGAAGGACCGCGTGACGCTCATCCAGGGCAGCTGCGGCTGCGGCAAGAGCGCCTGCGTGCCGCTCTACATCCTGGCCTGCAAGCCCGCCGAGGGCGAGGCTGGCCGCAGGCCCCTCGTAGCCTGTGCGCTGCCGCACCGCGCGGCGTGCGTGGCGCTCGCGAGGCACGTGGCGGGCTGCTTCGGGCAGCAGGTCGGAGAGGCGGTGGGCTACAGGCAGGGACCACTTCGATCCGATCGGTTCGATGCGATGTCGGTTCCTGCCGGCCCGATCCGATTTCGATTCCGATGCTGCGACGACTCGTCATGGCCCGACGCCTGCACGGCGTGGCTATGGCATCATGGCGCGGCCGATCCGACCCGATATTGACTCCGCGCCGATGCAGGCCGATCCAACGCACATTCCGATTCGACCCGATGTTCCGATTCGAGACCGTCTCATGGTGTTTGCAGGTCTCTCGGCGACGAGCAGGTGTCGGAGAAGACGCAGGTCGTCTACATCACGAGGAGGGCCCTGCTGACGGAGCTCCTGGATCGCCCGGACATGGCGTCGAGGTACTCGCACGTGGTGCTCGACGATGCTCACGAGCGCTCGCTCGACATGGACATCCTGTGCGCCGTGCTGCGGCTGCAGATGGCACAGCGCCCGCTCCGCGTAGTGGTGATGTCGGCCGCCACGCAAGCACTGTCTGCTCTCGCGGACTACTTCTGCGGCCCCCAGAGCCCATCTGCAGATGCCGCCTGCCGAGAGCCACTGCGCGTCGAGTGCCGGCGCCGGCGCACCCATGTCCTGTACCTCGAGCAGCTGCCCGGCTATTTTCAGGGCCGGTTCTCGCTGAGCACCGACGCGCTCGCTGCGGCGCGGCGGGCCGAGGAGGCCTTGCTGCGCGGGGCCGCCGGCGCCCGCGGCGCGAGCCGCGCGGCCCCGCCCGGGTACGTGGACTTGGACTTCGCGGGGTCCGAGGACGAGGACCGCGAAGACGAGGGTGCGGACGGAGAGCCCGCTTGGCACCGCGCCACGGGCTCCTCCGCGGCGGCCCCAGGTGGCAGCGCGCCGCAGGTGCCAGCAGCAGCGGTGCCTCGAGGGCTGCACACCCTCGTGCGGGAGCTCGTGCAGCGCCTCGCGGCCCCGGGGGAGACGATCGTGGCCTTTGTGCCTGGCGCGGCCGAGGCCGTCGAGCTCAGGAGCGCGCTGGGGCCCCTGGGCTCGCCGGCTGCAGGGGGCGCCTCCGCAGTGCGCGCCTTCCTCCTGGGCCCCGACTCGCACGAGGCGGAGTCTCCGGGCGCGGCTCTGGGGCCCCCGGACCCGGGCCTCGCGCACGTGCTCATAGTCGTGCCTGGGCCAGCGGAGGCCTACCTTGCGGCGCTGGACGTCGGCGTGGTCATAGACTTTGGCTCGCGCCACGGCTGGGTGCGGGGGGCCGACCACCCCACGGCGAGGAGGGCCACCGTGTGGGCCTCGCGCGCCGCTTGCCGGCTGCGGGCCCGGCGGTCTGGGCGCCTTGGCCCGAGGCTCTCGAAGAAGATGAGGAAGGGCCATACACAAAAGGGTCAGAGCTCAGAACTCCGACACTTTATGTTTATGCCGGCTGTTCTGCTCTCCTCCTTCTTTTTATTATTGTCATTATTCTTCTTCTCATTTCTATGATTTATCTTCTTCGACGACGACGACGACTTCCAGGCTCTGCGTCAGGCTGTTCCCGCGGGAGCTCTTCGGCGGCGCCATGCGGGCGCACGAGCCGCCAGAGGTGCAGAGCCTCCCCCCCGAGCGCGTCCACCTCGACCTGCACGCCGCCGCGTCGCGGTTGCCAGCACCCGCGCCGGGGGGCGGCGCCCGCTGGAGCGCAGGAGCAGCGCCACGCATCCCCCCTCCCCGTCGTGCGAGCTCCTTTTGCCTCCGGTGAGCGGCGCAGGAGAGCTGGGCCGTCTGCGCCGACACTGGCGCGTAAGCTGCCCGCGTATACAAGGTTGCGCGTGAGCGCCCTCGTCTCCAATGTGGCGTGCCGCGCGGGCGGCCCGCGTAAGCCGCCGCGTCTACGCCATCTCGCGTAAGACCCGGTTTTGATCGTCGCTCGGGTGAGCTTGTCAATAGCAGGTCTATACTGGTGACCCCCCCCCCTCGTATTTTGCCCCCTGCATATCCGCCCTTCTATTTTTCCCCTACACGCGTCCTCTGGTGCGCATGGCCTCCCCTCTTGCGCAGATACTATTATGATATCCTCATGTTGGCTTTTCACGTTGCTCATACACGCGTCCTCTGTTACGCACAGCATCCTCTTTTGCGCATGACTTCCTCTTCTATCCGCATGGTTTCTTTGATATTTGCATGGCTTTGCTCGTTTGGGACTGTCCACGGGCGCCAGATCAGAGTGTTCTGACACCAACGGTCTTGGGCCGCCTCGGCAGCCACAGCGCGCAGCATTCTCTGGGCACTGCCACATCCTTCGGATGCCGTGCCCTCGCGAAGCGACTCGGCGAAGAGCACACGAGTGCAGCCCAGAAAACGACCCAGGCACTTTGCACGCGCGACGGAGCGCTCAGCTGCCGCGGCGGTCTCGGCCAGGCGCGCCTCGGCGCGCGGCGATGAGCCTGAGACGCTCCGCCTCGCGCTCGTCTTCCTGCGGGACCTCCTGCATGACCTCGACGCGCTGAGCGGCCGTCTGCCACGCTCCCGACAGCTCGCCCTCCTAGAAGCCTCCACGCTCGTACAGGGTCCAGATCTGCTTCAAACATGCGCCAGCGCCCGCGGATGGCCGTCGAGCTCGTCCCGACGCCCTGTCCAGGAGCCTACCGTAGGCGCCTCGCATGGCATCTGCACCCAGCGCGACATCGACCGCTTCCTTGAAGGGGCCGAACTGCCGCTGCAGCGGCCCCAGAAGGCGCACCATCGCACGAAGGCCCTTGCCCATCGTGTCGCTGACCTCCTCGGAGCTCTCCTCACCCCTATCGGCACACCCGTCCATGGAGTGTTCCAGCTGGCGCTTCCCGGAACATGCTGGGGCCGAGGCCTCGCGTCCCCCTGGAGCGCCTCGTTCTTCTCTTTCCTCTTCCCCTTGTCGGCATGCTGCGGGCCGCCGACCTCGTCATCACGCCGCTCGGTCTTCGGCGGCAGCTCCACGACGGCGCCCTCGGCGAGCAATCCGCATGGCCGCCGCGCCCTCCCGCCTCTTGGAGGGGGCCCTTACCCTTTGGGGGGTGCATTTCGAGTGAATAGGAGCGCGTTTCTTTATTGCTTGGGGCATGACGGGCGTCATGGCCCCCGCTCCCCCGACGCTCCCCCCCCCCTGTGCGCTCCAGGCAATGCCGCCGTGCGCATTGGGATTCGCGTAGGGTTCCGCGTAGGAATCCGCATAGGAGTCTGGTCCGCAGTCGTCGTCGTCGTCATCGTCGTCATCGTCGTCGTCGTCGTCGTCGCTCATCGTCGTCGCTCGTGGCTCGTCGCTCGTCACTCATCGTCGTCGTGCGCACGGACGCGGCTGGAGCCTGTTTATTATTCCGGGCCGATGACGGCAATCAGCTGGGCGGGGGAAGGGGGTCGATGACGTCACGGTTCGCGCCGGCGGCGTCTGGGAATGTTCAGGAATGACGGAGGACGGGTAGCACCAGCATGTAGGTGGCGATTTGCACCACAACGCGCGTGTACACCACAGTGCCTGCGTGCACCACAGCGCGTGTACACCACACCGCCTATGTACACCACAGCGGCCGCGTGCAACACAGTGTCAGTTTGTGCCACCGTGCCTGCGGGCACAACAGCTCTTGTGTACACCACAGCGCCTGCGTACACCACATCAGCCAAGTGCAACACAGCACCAGTGTACACCACAATGCCTGCATGCATTGCAGTGCCTGTGTACACCACGGCGCCTGTGTGCACCACAGCAACCGTGCGCAACACAGCACCACTGTTGTATATAGAATGTTAGAAGGAATCCTTCTGACAAAATGGAGCGCTTGTGAATTCCACTGAAAACAATAGAAAGGACTCCTCATGGACAAAGGAGCGCCGCTGGAATCAACGATTCTCCCGAGACCGCCCGCATCACCCTAAATCCTCCCATCTGCGTCCAGGAGGCTCCACCTAAATTGGCCGTCCGAGAACCAAGTGGACCGATTCAATAAACCATTCTGCGGTGCACGCTGAGACGCGCACGTGCGCTGTAGCGCCAACCCTCACGGCAGGGGGTAAGGAGGAGGAGGAGGAGGAGGAGGAGGAAGTGGAGGAGGAGGGAGGAGGGAAAAACGCCGTATTCGATAATCGGCACTTTCCTGGCGTGGCGTTTAGTTGTGCACAGCAGATCCTCACGCACATGTTCCCTCTATTGGTCCTATGCACGCATGCGTTGTGGTGTACACCAGCGCTGCGTTGCACGCGGATGCTGTGGTGTAGACAGGCGCTGTGGCGTGCACAGGCGCTGCTGTGCATGCACGCATTGTGGTGTACACAGGCGTTGTGTCGCACGTGGCTGCTGCGGTGTACACATGTACATCGGCGCTGTAGTGTACGCAAGCACGCTCTGGTGTACCCAGGCGCTGCGTTGCACACGGTTGTTGCGGTGTACGCAGGCGCCGTGGTGTACACGCGCGTTGTGGTGCATGTGAGCGTTGTGGTGTACACAGGCGCAGTGGGGCACATCGCCACCTACATGCTGCTCGCGTCGTCGTCGTCGCTCGTCGCTCGTCGCGTCGTGCGCGCGGGCGCGGCTGTGGTGCCGGAGCCACACGGCGGGGGGGAGCGTTACGCCATACCCCCCCCAGACCCTCCCCCCCCATGACGCCCGTCATCGCCGAACATAAAGAAACGCGCTCTAATTGTTTTGCGTTGCATGTGCATTTGCCGTGGGCGCCGAGGGGTGTCGTGCGTACCGTGGGGCGGCCCTGCCCGCGGCTTGGTGCGGTCCGAGCCGCCCTCGCTGGAACGAGGTGGGGTTCGGCGAGGGATGCGTGTATGTTTGCGCGCACTCGTGATCTCCCCCTCCTCCTCCTCCTCCTCCTCCTCCTCCTCCTCCTCCTCCTCCTCCTCCTCCTCCTCCTCCTCCTCCTCCTCCTCCTCCTCCTCCTCCCCCTCCCCCCGTGTACATTCATGAAACTGCAATGCGTGCGCGGTTGCACGCGCGCGTACGCCAGCGCAGCACCAACCCTCAATGCGTATTACGTCGTGCATCGGCACCGCATGGCAGGCACGCCGGAGGATGTATCAATCGCTCTTTGGCGCGTTCGGTGGCCATCCCCGTTTGGTGAGAGCCCCAGCATGCCACGACAGAGCGCGGCCCTTCTTTTCTCTGGGGGTACTGGGCGCGGTCAGCATGCATCGGTCGGTCCCCCGGCGTTGCGCTGCGGCTTCGCTGCCCGAGCTTCCCCAGGCAGTCCGCCATGTTGCACAGATTCCCCTTGCCTGTGGAGCGCGAGCGGGAGAAAGTGCAGTGCAGGGGGGCTCCTGGGGTGGACGCTTTTGTGCACGCGCATGGGCGGGCACTGTTGCGCAGGGCCTCTGCCCTGTATATGAAGTGCAATTCGCATGGTTGGCACCCTGCACCGCCATCTGTCTCGAGATCCCTGGAGGCTCAGCGACAACGAAGCGTGCAGGGATGGGTCACAATGTATTTTGCTCTCTAGGTTAACAATGCCACTACATGGGATAGCAGCTTCAGGCCAACTTCCGCCGTGACGTTGCAGGTTAGCTCAAGTTCTGACACAGCGCTGGAAACACGATCACGGACAGGACGCGCAGTGAGCCTCAGCGGCAATGCCAGCTCATCACACGTTTGTCCAGATCTATCGATTCACTTCTGAGACCCCGCCTCGGCCTCCCAGCAACCCCTGGTTTACAACACCCTTTTGTCGATCTGTCCAACAGTGGCGCTCTACCTACTCGGCCGTCTTTCGGAGGACATTGGCGAACTGGAGTTGTTGGACATATAAGGCCATAGATGACCAGCAGACTGAATGTATAATCACAAGGCGGCCGGGTTCTGCACCACGCACGACGGCACGTGCTCGGCCAGGCCGCCCGACTCGCCGTCCAGCGTCGGCCACGCTGGCAACTCTGGCAGCTCCACGCCGCCGTCCTGTCCTGGTTACTGAGGTCGTCAGCCCAGCGCCTGCGGGGCACGCGCGCCTCTGCGGCCCAAGCCACCTGCTGCTTCACGACCTTCACGCCATCACGAGCTGGGCAGACCTCGATCCCGACGTGCTCCTTGGCGGCCTTGCCTTCGGACTCGGCCACGGGCGTCTCCGCGTGCGCCCACGCTGGTCTCGCCGTCGACCTTGGTCCCGAAGCCTCCCTCCGACGCCCGCCCAGCGTCGCCGACCTCGACCACCAGCGAACTCCTTCGCGGCCTCGCCCTCGGACTCGGCCACAGGCGGCACCACGAGCCCCACGCTGCTCGCAACCTCGACCTCGGTCCCGAAGCCGCCCTCGAGATCCTGCTTGACGCCGTCGACCTCGATCGCGTTGTCCTCCTCGGCCACCTCGCCCTCGTACTCGGCCACGAGGGGCTCCTGGAGCTCGACGCTGCTCACGACGTCGACCTCGGTCCCGATGTCGCCCTCGAGCCGGCTGCACACGTCGCCGCCGTTGAGCCACGCGCGCTCGATGGCGTCCACCCAGTGGTCGCCCGCGATGAGGGGGTACACGGTCTCGACCACCGCCTCGGCTTCCTCGCACTCGGTCTCGGCACTTTCGCTCGCGTCCATGTGGAAGCACTCCACCTCCGCGAGCCGTCGCCAGGCAGGCCGCGTCTGTTTCCGCAGCTGGCTCCAGCCAAACCGACCAGCCGCCGCCTGGCAGCCGCCCCGGGCCACCAGCGAGGAGGGCCATCGGAGGCGAGGGGAGAAGGTTCAGGAGGAAAAGAAACGCAAAGACACAATTAATCGTCGACTCCCAGGAAAATATTAAAACATATGGGTAGTAGGGGGGAAGACAAAACCCCAGAAATATTGGAACACATGGGGAATCTTTTTATTTGTGTGTATTTATTTGTGTGTCTTGGGGCCCCTTCAGAGGTGGCCGCGGGCTCCGACTCATTTCCGGATTTCTCGTCGGGCGCCACCGCCAACGACATGCCACTCCCACCCCGCCCCGCCGCGCGCCCCGAAGAGGGTCCCACGCGCGAAGGGCGGCGCCAGTGAGCCAGGCAGGCTACAGGGCTCTCACCCCGTTTGGACCCCGCTCGGGGTCCAAGCAAGGCTTGAGCCCAAACGGATACCGTTTGTATCCGCATGGTTTCCTCTGCTATCCGCATGGCTTCCTCTGCTATCACCAATGGCCTCCTCCGTATCTGCATGGCTTCCTGTGCTGTCTAGCTTTATGGCGTCTTGCGGCTGACCCAATGGCGCCCCACCCGTTGTCAAACTCAGAAGTAGAGCACAGTAGAGTGGTGTTGAGTTGACACGGGTAGAGTAGAGAAGAGTAGAGGTGGTATATTATATTAGGGGTATCGTAGAGTAGGGTAGGGCTGGGCAGGCCAGGGTATAATAGAGGATGTTAAGCGAGAGCAGTGTAGAGCAGTAGAGTAGAGTAGAGTAGAGTAGGATCGATAATCGAGCAGAGCAGGGTACAGGAGAGGAGGGAAGAGTAGAGTAGAGGAGAGGATGATCGACTAGAGTGTACCACAGTGGGATTTTGAGTAGAGTCTAGTCGAGACGGGTAGGGTGTGGAAGGCTAGGGGAGGGCTGAGTAGGGCATAGTAGAACATAAGATGGTAGAGTGGAGTAAATGGTTCATTAGAGCCTGGTACAATTGAGTATATCGGGTTGAGCAAAGGGGTGTAACGTGCAGCCGAGTGGAGTAGGCGAAAAGTAGACTGTAGTAGAGTGGTAAAGGTCAGGGTAAGGTAGAATAGAGTATGACAAGAGCAGCATTCACCCAAGCCCAGCATAGTGCACTACAGTCCAGTTTACTCCATTGCTCTCTAGTCCACGTCATTTCAGTTCTCTGATCGTATCCATGTGTGCGATGGCTGATATCTGCGAACAACGAATGCATTCACATACATGTTCGACGCTGCGTGCCGATTCTTCGGATCGGCGCTGGGCCCCCTTGGCGGCGTCTCAGGCGCCGCTCCTGGCGCCCTCGGCGCGCCAGGGAGGAGGATTCAGTGCAGATCCAAGAAATTCGCGCGGACCTCCGAACGTTTATGTTCATGCAATGCTTGCTCCCCTAGAGTAGCGGGAGTTGGTTTACCAGACGGTGCGATGCGGTGCCATGACGTTGCTTGATATTAGCGGGAGCGCGGACACATCTCGCCCACCCACCCAATCGGCATGTGACACGGAGTCTTTGAATCCCGTTGAAATTCAGTGGATGGGTGACAGTGTGCATCGCAGAGTGGGCCACGAGGCGACGACAAGGAGAATAAGAAGGATAAACACAATACGATAACGAAGAAGAAGAATCTAAGACGAAGAAGAAGAGCCACAGCCATAACAAAGACAGGCTGCACCGCAGAAGCCCACTGCACCCGCACCCCTCACTCTGACATGTCCAGCTGCCTGTGACAATCCCCGCCACTTTGCCAGCCCAGATTTCTGGGTGGCGATTGATCGAAGTGGCACGGGAGGCCTACACATGTTACATTGCGTTATTGATGATGCGTGTGATGGTGACGATGTTGATGTTATTGATGATGAGTGTGATGATTATGGCGAGGATTGATAGGATGGTGACGATCGTGGAGATGATGTTGCTGATGTTGATGGTGATGATGACGATGCTGATGATGGTGGTGCTGATAATGACGACGATGTCGTCGACGATGACGGTGACCCTGACGTTGACGTTGTTCATGTTGATAATGAGGAGGGGCAATGCGGACGAGGATGAGGATGAGGATGGGATGAGGGTTATGAGGAGTACGTTGAGGATGCTGTTGATGATCGTGACGATGCTGATGCTGATGAGGACCTCGATGATGATACTGAGGAGGAGGATGAGGATGATGATGATGCTGCTGATGATGGCGATGGTGATGCTGCTGACAGCGACGACGACGACAACGACCTCGACGATGAGGATGACATTGCCTTTTCGTATGGCAGTTGTAATGGCTGAGGTGTTGATGACGATGCTGATGATGATGACCATGATGATGAGGACGACGATGACGCTGATGCTGATGCTGATGGTGATGATGGTGATTGCGATGCTGATGCTGATGCTGATGCTGATGCTGATGCTGATTATGATGACGGTGATGATGATGCTGGCGATGCTGATGGTGGCGATCGTGGTGGTGTTGATGATGCTGGTGGTGATGCTATTGATGAGACTGGTGATGCTGTTGCTGCTGCTGCGGTTGATGTTGTTGCCGCTGATGATGATGATGATGATGATGATGATGATGATGATGATGTTAATGATCATGACGATGACGATGACGATGCCGATGCTGATGACGATGATGATGATGCTGATGATGATGATGATGATGATGATGATGATGATGGTGATGGTGATGCTGATGCTGATGATGATGATGGTGATGATGTTGTTGATGATGATGAGGATGATGATGCTGTGTATGATGATGATGCTGATGCCGATGCTGATGTTGAGGCTGATGATGTTGATGATGCTGCTGATGACCTGGGGCCTTGTTGTACTGTCTGAGGGCCCTCTTACGCCGCATTGGGGCTTTAAGGCCTTCTAAGGCCGACTTGTGTCCCACGGGAGGTCCTCTTGGGCCGCCTTGGGGCCGTTTTGGATTCCTCTTTGGCCATCGTGGTGTCCTCGTGGGCCGTCTTGAGCTGACAGCAGCTCAAGAAGGCGAGAATTCGCAATTCATGCAGAACCGCACGGGAAATCAATGAGTTTGGTTTCTTCGGATCCCGTTGGAGGCCCTCTTGGTGGATATGGTGGGCCCTCTTGGAGGCATCTTGAGCCGTCTTGAACTACTATTCGGCCGCCTTGGGGCCATCTTGGGCCGTCTTCGAGGCATCTTGGGCCATCTCGGTGTCCTTGGTTGCCTGCCCAGGCCGTCTTGGGAGCTGGGGACGCAGATCCACTGGCAGATCCATTGTTCTTAACAAGGGATCGTTGCTTGGCAGGCCCTGGAGGGCTTGGGAGCAGCGGCTGGAGATGCGAGAAGGGCAGGATCCTCGAGCGGGTGCGCGTGGGATGAGGAGCCCAGGAGTTCGCAGCCGTGTGGTCAGTGCACAATGCTTGAGAGGGCGCGCGTGACGTGGAGGTCTCGGAATTCGCTGTCCTGCGGGAAGTGCACTGTCCCAGAGCGGGCACGCATGGAATGGGGGTTCAGGCATTTGCTGCCATGCTGGGAGTGCATTTCCCTCGAGCGGGCACGAGGCATTTTGCCTTGGTGAGTCGGGGGAGGCATGCGACAGTCTGCGGGTACAGGGAGGGGCGGTCCCTTCTTAGACTACAAAAGCCCTGCCAGGCAGACCTTGGCAGCCTCCCACGCCTCAACGTGCCAGGGGACACGGTGGCGGAGTGGTCGCCGCCCCCCCCGCCCCGCCCCCCTCCCGCCCCCCTTCCCTCGGGGAACGAATCGTGACGTAAACATAGCAACTCTTATAGGTCCACGCGGACTTCTCGGATCGGCGGTGGGGCCCCCTGGCGGCGCCTCCGGCGCCGCCCCTGGCGCGCTCCGCTCGCCAGGAGGGGGGGTCCAGCGCCGATCCGAGAGATCCGCGCGGACCTAAGAGTTTGTATGTTTATGTCATGATTCGTTCCCCCTATTCTCGTCCCCCCTTCTGGCCCCCCCCCCGCCCCCTTCCTGCCCTTCACCTTCGCGGGGAGGGTCTGGGGTCTGCGAGACGAGTCTGCGAGAGAGCCCCCATGGATGCGACATCCCCGCGCTAGTGGCCCCGCATTCCTGCCAGGATGACGTGGGGCGGGGTTGTTCGAGTGATACTCATCAGCCGCCGTATGACCTTCGATATTTCTCCAAGGCCTCTTTATTCAATGTCCCCTCACGGTGCACTCAGCGCCATGAGACGGGGAAGTACTCCCAGTGCCACGTGACGGAACTACTCTCCCAACGGCTGCCACGTGGAGGTCTCTCTCAGATTTTGACCGCGAGGGGCACCTTGAGGCACGGCATTATGGCTAGAAGATGCTTCCCTGAGCCCTGGGGTTCTCGCTTGTAATTTCTTGCCGAGGACTCGTGCGGGAGGAGTTCCCCTTTCGCGCAACTTCTCTCACTCCCCGGCGATTCGAGAACTTGACTCCGCTGATGGTCCCAAAAAGTCTCCAATATCATACAGGCAGGTGGCTGGACCTCTAGCCTGGTGCCTGATTGCCACGACCTGACCGGCGGCCACAGGCGCCGACTTGATGGAGTCGAACCCCTGACACCCTCATCGTGCAGAGTCACAGCCCCGACCTTGGCCATCTGGGATCAAACCGGGCTTGCGGGCTCGAACGGCTGAGAAGGCCCGCGATGGCAAGGCCCTCGGCCAGCACTGGCAGGACCGGACGACCCCGTCTGCTCGCAGGGCTGCCGCCCCTGCTCGCGGCGTGTGCGGCCTGCGTTCCCGCGGCGCCCTTCGCGGGCCACGCAGGGCGCGTGCAGCGAAGCCTGGGGACTGGGCGTCGCCCCGCCCCCGCGGAGCTCCGGGAAAGGAGGGCGGGGGAGCCAGGCTGAGGGGGGGGTGCATCGACCCTGGATCGCCCATGCATCGCCGATCGCGGACCGATAGCCCCACCCCGCCCAGGCGCATGCGGTTTCGCTCTCCGTAGGGCCCGTCGTCGATGCGTCTGAGATGCATCGCCGACTCGGGCGCCAGGTGCGCCCTCCCGCCCGAGCCGGTCTCCCCTGTCGTCTTCCCCTCAGGAGCGAGTCCGGGTGGCGGCCGCCGCCTGGCGCCCGGACCGTCGGGTGGCGGCCTGGCTCGGGCGATTCTTCGTCCGGTCGAACCTCCTCGGGCGGCGGACGGTGGGCTCCTTTGAGCCGGAGCTGCCCGCGGGCTGGCAGGCGGCCGTGCGCCGGGCGGTGGAGGCGGCGTGCTACGCCCCGAACCACCGCCGCACGGAGCCCTGGCGGTTCCACCTGCTGGGCAAGGCGTGCGTCCGTCCCGGCGGCGACGATGAGGGCGAGCAGCCCCAGGGGCGATGCTGTACACACATTCGCGCCGGGGGAGCCTCGCCGAAGGCATGGACCATCGGCTACTGCACCACTCGCCGGGAGCCTCGCCATCGGCACGGACTATTTATTGCTCTCCCCTGGGCTACTCGCTCCCATCGTCGCCACCGACCGTCGCGTCTGCATGCTGAACGCCGAGCTGGTGACGGCCTCAAAGGTCGAAGAGCAAACACTTGCGTAGGCATAAGTCATATCGTGGGAGTCATCCCCACCTCCACCTGGGCAGGGTGAGTTTGGCTCTCCCAGCGTGCCCCCTCTACGTGGAGATGGGCGCTCCGAAACTCGAAGGAGGCGGTACCCATCGCCACCTGGGGGGGGAGATTGCCTTGCGGGGCCAACGTTTCCGTGGTGGGGGTGGGGACTGTTGTCCTCGCCCAGAAAAAGCATTCGGAGTTTCGCGCGGATTTCTTGGATCGGCGCTTGGGCCCCTGACAGCGCCTCCAGCGAGTCTCCCGGCGCGCTTCGCGCGCCAGGTGGGGGGTCCAGGGCGGATAGAAGAAATCCGCGCGGATGCCCAACGGTTTGTGTTTATGATGTTTTTGTTCCTCTAGAAGGGGCCAGAGGCAGGAACGAAGAAGTTGGCGCGCTGGCTGGGCATGCCCGGGTGGCTGGTGGTCACGCAGAAAATCCCGGATGACGTGGGGGCGGGAGCCTCCGCGTGCGAGCCAGGTAGTGTTCTGCAGGAGGATTACGCAGCCTGCTGTTGCGCTGTCCAGAATCTGTGCCTGTCATTGCATTCTGAGGGGCTCGGCACGAAGTGGACTACTGGACCAGTCAACTTCCACGAGCGGTTCAACGCCGTTGCCGACATCCCCGTGGACGAGAAGGTCGTGGGAACCATATGGTTCGGTAAGCCAGCCGCTAGACCCGCGCCCCCGAAGAAGCGCCTCTCAGTCGACGATGTGTTGAGCACCAGTGAGTGATGTACAGCAACATTACACAGGGAGGCAGGTAGGATAAATACAAAACGTTCAGCAGTGTCGGTTGGTTCACAGACGTCGTTTTAAGGTCTTGTTGAGCTCCGCGAGCTGCGCTTCACTTTCGCAGCCCATAGACGAAAAGAGCGACACCGAGTCTCTGGAGCTTCCGAGCCCACCTTGATGGTATTTTTCGTGGCAGGCCCATCTGAGAAGGTTCCGTTGGGGGCCCGGCATGGCCTGCCCGCAGCCGCCAGTCATTACTTTATCATGTCGCCAGGGGGGTGGGTCGGGGTTGGACGGGTCTTTGTATTCATCTTCCTCCTATCCAATGTTGGTGTTCTTGGGCCTTCTTGGATCCCTTGTGTTTTGGACCTTGAGTGGTCAGGATCTGGAACGGTAGGGTCTAGATACACCTTGGGGGAAGTACCTGAGCAGCCCAATGATTTTTGCGCATGGCTCGGACGTCCCAAGGCCAGGTTCCTCAAGGACCCCCCCCCTGGGCCCTTCAGGAGCCCCCCCGTGTTCTTCGAGGACCTCATCCCTGACCATCAGCGCAGTACGAAGCAAGGCGCAGCATTGCAGAGCAGAGCAGAGGCCCACCTGAGGCTCCCCCAGAGCTGCCAGACTGGCCATTGGCGAGAGTCATCGGGGATGGTCCTGCTGCCATACCAGACTTCGCACGGATGAATATTTCATTCCGCGAGCCCCAGAGATCTCGACCCCTTCCCCAGGAGCAGCTTTTCGCCGCGGATGTTTTGCGAAGGCCTTACGGCGCGTGCCGTCGACCCTGAAGGGGGACGAGGCCGACGATGACGGTGACGACGACGAAAACACGCAACAATGCCAGGAGCATGATTAAGTGTGCCTTCTTGGGAATGTCATGAGAGTGTTCTGGGGGTTCTCTTTGCCCTCTTGGGAGCCTCTTCAGTCGTTTCCTCCCTTTTGTGAAGGCCAGATAGTCAGGGTTTAGAAGCCTGGCTCGACATCTTCTGGCAAATACAGATACCGTGCTTGAAGCCAGACGCACTGTCAAGAGGAAGCTCACAGAGCGCTTTACACGTGGTGTTTTCCCTACGTCGGAAACAAAGGTGTCGTTCGTGTCAACGTCGGCCTGCCCCGCGTCACGCTGGAGACGGAACGGACCACGGGAGCCTGCAGCCCTTAAGGCAGGCGCGCCCCCGGGCAAGAGACACCCCACCATAATGGGTGCACTCGGCCCGTGGGGGTGGGCACATAATTCAAAGATGCTTGTGCCCTTGTTACAGTGTTTCGACAAGTTGTTTTTCGTTGTCACATTCTCCACATTCCATTCACTTGCTTGTACTTTGTTGCATTGTTTCGATAATATTGTATTCAGTGTTGCAAAGGCGGTTGTCTCTCATCAAGCGATTTGGTCAATCATCAGGCAAATTTCTGGTTATCAGCCGAAAGTCTCTCCAAGAGCTCGTCCTCGGCGGTGCAGCATTTTTCCCATCAGCCAGAGTAGTAGCAGTGGTCGCTTTACCAAAGAGTGGGCTTCGCACGTGCGCTCTGATTGTGGTGCCCGAGAACCGGGATACGAAGTCGGCTCCGCCGTCCTGTGTTTCAGTCAGTGCTCTGGTCACGGGGGCGGGGGGTCGGACATTCAAGGGAAAAGAGGGCACCTGCGGCCAAGCCGCCAGGTGCCGACGATGTCACGAAAGAGGGGGCAGTCGTTTCTTCTCTTTTGTGAAGGCCAGATAGTCAGGGTTTAGTAGCCTGGCTCGACATCTTCTGGCAAATACAGCTACCGTGCTTGAAGCCAGACACAGTGCCAAGAGGAAGCTCACAGAGCGCTTTACACGTGGTGTTTCCTTACGTCGGAAACAATGGTGTCGTTCGTATCAACGTCGGCCTGCCCCGCGTCACGCTGGAGACGGAACGGACCACGGGTGCCTGCAACCCTTAAGGCAGGCGCGTCCCCGGGCAAGAGACACCCCACCATAATGGGTGCACTCGGCCCGTGGGGTGGGACATGGTTCAAAGATGTGTGTGCCCTTGTTACAGTGTTTCGACAAGTCGTATTCGCTGTCACATTCTCCATATTCCACTCACTTGCTTGTACTTTGTTGCATTGTTTCGATGCTACTGCACTCAGCGTTGCAAAGGCGGGTGTCCCTCATCAAGCGGTTTGGTCAATCATCAGGCAAATTTCTTGTTCGGCCTCTTTGGAAACTCTTGGGGGCTTATCGAGCGCCTCTTGGGGCCTCCTGGGAGCTCCTTGGGGTGAAAGGCTCGTACGGTCGGCTCGCGAGCCCCAGAGGTCTCGACCCTTTCTCTGTCGATGAACAATTTGTTTGAGCCATCATCGAACGCGGCGGGGCGCAACATGCAAAAGCTGCCACGATGCGGTGTGCGGTGTTGCAGCTGCCTTGGCCCTGGAACGCAGCGCTCTTCAAGAGGATTCGACGGAGCGGTCATGAATGAGTTGCTGCGGGAAATGGTGAAACAGGTTGGCCCCGACACAAAGCGCAGGTGATCGTCGTTTTCTGACTCACTGTTTTGCCGATCGGCGCGGGCCCTCGCACCCCCCTCCCATGGAGTCGATCTTGGCTTTTTTTGGCGCATGTTCCGAGCAGGTGGGGTCTCCTCCATTTGATGCCCTGTCGCAAACCGTCGCACTACGCAGGGGTCTGGAGCCAGACCGCCCCCCCCCCCCCCTCCCTTGTCCGCCCACTGCCGAAACGCCGCAGAAGAGAACGCTCGCCAGCTTCTCGCCCCAGACGCATCTGTGATGGCCCCCCGGATCCAAAGACGGTCCCCCCCGCGGGCCGACCCCGGGGCGGCTCGCCAGGACCGAGGACCGAGATCCTGCAGAGGCCGCTGGGCCTGCCGCGTGCGGGCCTGCCGCGTGCGCTCCTCCCTGGAGGGAGGAGAAGGAGAAGGAGGAGGAGGAGGAGGAGGAGGAGGGCGAGGAGGAGGAGGAGGAGGAGGAGGAGGAGGGGAGGCAGGAGAAGGAGGAGGAGGAGGAGCAGGAGGAGGAGGAGGAAGACGAGGAGGAGGAGGAGGAGGAAAAGGAGGAGGAGGACGAGGAGGAGGACGGGAAGGAGGAACAGGAGGAGGAGGAGGAGGAGGAGGCGGAGGAGGAGGAGAAGGAGGAGGAGGAGGAGTCGCAGGAAGACGACGAGGACAAGAGGAGGGGGAGCTGGTTCGGAGATCGAGACGTCAAGACACTCGCCCTCGCCCAGCGAGGCGGGCCCGCCACGTAGGTGGGCCTGGGCCGGGCGCCCGCGCGGCGCGCGCAGGAGAGCTGCTCCGCATGCTGCCCGGCCCGCCGGCCTGCGAGGCGCACGGGGAGCGGCACCGCCGCCATGCGTTTGTTTGAGCAGCGCTGTACGTGTTTGCCGGTCCCCGCTGTCTGAACAGAGGGACAGGGAGAGAGAGAGAGAGAGAGAGAGACAGAGAGAGAGAGAGAGAGATAGATCACCTCAACACCTGCAGATATAGTATAATTGTTAGTCACGAGAAATTGAGAGAGATATGAGAGAGAGCTTAGAGAGAAGGAGAGAGAGAAAGAGAGATGAGAGAGAAGGAGAGAGAGAGAGAGAGAGAGAGCCGAGCGAGTTGCGATGGTAGAAAGGGCGAGCTCACCAGAGAGAGGTGTGAGGGGTGTGCCGAAATGGGTGTGGCTGACGCATGTGGGCGCGGGCAGTGGGGCCTTCGGTGGAGCTCCCTATGGAGCCACGAAGCGTGTGAGGGGTGTGCCGAAATGGGTGTGGCTGACGCATGCGGGCGCGGGCACTGGGGCCTTCGGTGGAGCTCCCTATGGAGCCACGAAACGTGTGAGGGGTGTGCCGAAATGGGTGTGGGTGACGCATGCGGGCGCGGGCACTGGGGCCTTCGGTGGAGCTCCCTATGGAGCCACGAAACGTGTGAGGGGTGTGCCGAAATGGGTGTGGCTGACGCATGCGGGCGCGGGCACTGGGGCCTTCGGTGGAGCTCCCTATGGAGCCACGAAACGTGTGAGGGGTGTGCCGAAATGGGTGTGGGTGACGCATGCGGGCGCGGGCACTGGGGCCTTCGGTGGAGCTCCCTATGGAGCCACGAAACGTGTGAGGGGTGTGCCGAAATGGGTGTGGGTGACGCATGCGGGCGCGGGCACTGGGGCCTTCGGTGGAGCTCCCTATGGAGCCACGAAACGTGTGAGGGGTGTGCCGAAATGGGTGTGGGTGACGCATGCGGGCGCGGGCACTGGGGCCTTCGGTGGAGGGCACGAAACCTGCATGCGGGCACTGGGCCTTCGGCGGAGCTCCCTATCGTGTGAGGGGTGTGCCGAAATGGGTGTGGGTGACGCATGCGGGCGCGGGCACTGGGGCCTTCGGTGGAGCTCCCTATGGAGCCGTGTGAGGGGTGTGCCGAAATGGGTGTGGGTGACGCATGCGGGCGCGGGCACTGGGGCCTTCGGCGGAGCTCCCTATGGAGCCACGAAACGTGTGAGGGGTGTGCCGAAATGGGTGTGGGTGACGCATGCGGGCGCGGGCACTGGGGCCTTCGGTGGAGCTCCCTATGGCAGCCACGAAACGTGTGAGGGGTGTGCCGAAATGGGTGTGGGTGACGCATGCGGGCGCGGGCACTGGGGCCTTCGGTGGAGCTCCCTGTGGAGCCACGAAACGTGTGAGGGGTGTGCCGAAATGGGTGTTGGTGACGCATGCGGGCGCGGGCACTGGGGCCTTCGGTGGAGCTCCCTATGGAGCCACGAAACGTGTGAGGGGTGTGCCGAAATAGGTGTGGCTGACGCATGCGGGCGCGGGCACGAGGGAGGAGGGGGAGAGGAGAGGAGAGGAGAGGAGAGGAGAGGAGAGGAGAGGAGAGGAACGCGGGGCACCGTCTCTTCAAAACGAGGACCCAACACCACAGGATGGTTGGGAACTAAAATACGAAAATGCTGTGCAGGCTCACCCGCGAGCCTTCGCCACGCGCCAGCGACGGCCTTCAGCCTCCTGGTCACTTGTCGGCTTTCGCCCGCTGCTTCAGCCACTTCTCGGCGGCTGCCTTGGACTGCTCCTTCGCGACGCCATCGTCCCACTTGAACGTCTTGGTCGAGCCAGGGCCTTTGCCATAGTGCCCGACGCACTGGGAACGAGTCCCCTCGACGCTGACCCAGGACGTCTTGGACGTCGTGGCCGCCACGGACGTCTTGGCCGCCTTGGCCGCCTTCGGGGCGGACGGGGCTGCTGCTGGGCGTTTCTTGGCGGTCTTGGCCTCCTTCTCCTTCGACATGGCAGCCGCCACGTGAATGGCCGCATCTTCGACGGCCATCCCGCCCTTTGCGGCCGCACCCGTCGCCACCGCATCCGGAACGCCATCCTCGAGGGGCTGCGGCTGCTGCGGGTGCTGCTGCTGCTGCTGCTTGTGCAGGTGCTCCTGGAGCTGCTTAATCTGCAACTGCAGATCCTGGTGGTGGTCCTGCTGCCGCTGCTGGAAGTCCGCCACCGCTTGCTGCTCCACGCTGGCCGCCGCCGCCTGCAGGCCAAGGAGGCTGCGCTGCTGCCTCCCCCCAGTCATCGTCAACGTAGCGCCATTTGAGAGTCTCTCCTGCGAGCGCGCCTGCCCTGCGAGCGCATGCGAAATCTTACCCAACACGCCTGCCTCCGACGCATCTGGCATCGAGCTCGCGCCCCTGTCCCGCCAGGGCTTGAATGAATGAGCCACGGCAGTGACGTCCACGAACGAAACCTGGATGGCGGCAGGAAGCCCGTCGCCGAACGCAGCATTCCACGTGGCGGGGTGCATGGCTCGGAACTCACGGGGGTCCGCTGGAAGCGAGGGCACCATCTCAAGGGGCTCTGCCTTGCACATCCCCTTCCACATCTGCACATCCCCTTGCTCTGAGGGAGACGTTCAAGCAGGTTAATAACCTGCTTGAACGTCTCCCTCAGAAAGTGGACGGGCATCGCGCGGGCCCTCAGGGCTGTCACGTACGCGTGGGTGCCCTCAGAACATTTCTTCATGCCCAGCAGCACGAGGAAGGTGAGCACTGTGCGAGCCTTCTGCAACGCGTCCCCGCTGGACGAGATGACTGTGGCCCACACCTCCGCACTCAAGTAGTAGGGGAAGTGCGTGTAGTCCTGCGCCTTCCACGTCCCGCTGCTCTTGCTCGTGGCGGCCGCTGCAAAGGCTGCTTCCAGCTGCTGGGCGTCGGCGGGACAGAAGCTGCTGCGTTGCACCAGGCCCACGAGGCGGATGAGAAGCTGGCCCTGGGGGCGCACCAAGCCGACCAGCTCCACCAACCGAGCCGCCTGCGCACCCGACGTCTGCTTCCACGCTGGCTCGCCTTGGGCCGAGGCAGCGCGCAGCAGCTCCTGCACCCCCTCCGCGCGCTGAAGGAGCTCCCGTTGGAGCGCCATCGAGCTCAGGGGCAGCACGCGGGGACGGCCGACGCGCGGCCGAAAGGGGGGGGCAGCAGGCGGCTGCAGGCGTGGGCCAAAAACGGCTGCGTCGACATGTTCTTCCTCCTCCTCATCATAAGACTCGAGGGAATGGGGGAGAGGAGGAAGCGGTTGACCCGCCGATGACGCAGGAGACGGAGGAGGCGGTTGATCCGCCGAAGAAGAAATAGGAGGAAGAGGGGGTGGATGAAGGGGGCGGTTGATCCGCCGAAGGAGGGGGGAGACGGATGAGGCGGTTGATCCGCCGACGCAGAAATTGGAGGAACAGAGGGTGAAGAAGGTGGCGGCTGATCCGCCGAAGGAGATCGAGGTAGACAAGAAGAGGTGGCGGGGGGAGGGGGGGAGGGGGGGAAGCGGTTGATCCGCCGAGTGATGATGGGAAAAGCGGATGGGGGGGCGGGGCGGGGGGGGGCTGGGGACAAGGCGGTTGACCCGCCGAAACAAGGAGTGGGACGAGTGTTAGGCGGGGTGGGGGAGGATGAGGACGACGAGTGAACCTTTCCACTAAAACGAAACGGTAAACCATTGAAACGTCAATCCCGAGCAAAACGGCAAAAACAACAAACAAAAACAAACAAAAACAGCAACAACTGTCAAACCGCACCAAACACAAATATCACATCGCACCACAAATCGCAGACAGCGTGCAACCATGTCAAATTAAGCAACTTAATATCTAGGTTACTACGTACGATAAGAGTATGTATAGCATACGTATAACATGCCCCTTAACCAACATATAGCATGCGCTCTTCTTTTATATGTTGCTTACATGTGTAATAACTCACAACAACTGCCTGGGGCATCACAGTACGTCGTCGATTTCGGTGGCCTGGCCGGGGTGCCGGGGTGCCCGGAGGTGCCCGGATGCCCGGAGGTGCCCAGAGGTGCCCACAGGTTCCCGGAGGTGCCCTCGGGTGCCCAGGTGCCCAGTTGCCCAGGTGTTCTATCGCCTTATAGCCCTATAGCCTTATATAGCCCATATAGCCCTATAGCTCATATAGCCCCATAGCCCTATAGCCCTATAGCCCTATAGCCCTATAGCCCTACAGCCCTACAGCCCTTTAGCTTTATAGCCCTATAGCCCTATAGCCCTACGGCCCTATAACCCTATAGCCCTATAGCCCCATAGCCCAATAGCCCAGTAGCACATGAAGCCCTATAGCCCTATAGCCCTAAAGCCCTATAGCCCTTCAGCCCTACAGACCTATAGCCTGATAGCCCTATAGCCCTACAGCACTACAGCCCTAAGAAAAGTCAGATTGGGGTTCTTCTTGTGCATATGGTTAGGTGAGGCGTGTCACTGATTTCCGCGGCCCGCTGGAGGTGCCTGGGTGCCCAGGTGCCCGGGTGCACGGGTGCCCGGGTGCCTTATAGCCCTATAGCCCTATAGCCTTAGATAGCCCTATATAGCCCTATAGCCCTATAGCCTTACAGCCCTATAGCCCCATAGCCCAATAGCCCTGTAGCCCACTATCTTTATAGCCCTATAGCCCAACAGCCCAATAGCCTTACAGCCTTACAGCCCTAGAGCTCTAGAGCCCTGTAGCTCTATAGCCCTTTAGCCCTGTGGCCCGATAGCCCTATAGCCCTATAGCTCTATAGCCCTATCGCAATGTAGCCCTATAGCGCAATAGCCCTATAGCCCCATAGCCCTATAGCCCTGTAGCTCTACAGCCCTATAGCCCTGTAGCCCTATAGCCTCATAGTCGTATAGCCTTATAGCTCTATAACCTCATAGCCCTATAGCCCTATAGCTCTACATGCCTATAGCCCTGTAGCCCCGTAGCGCTATATCCCTATAGCCTTATCGCCGTATGGTACTATAGCCCAATAGTCCCATAGCCCTAAAGACTCATAGCCCTATGGCCCTATAGCCCTATAGCCCCAGAGCCATATAGCACTACAGCCGTATAGCCCTATGACCCTATAGCCCTATAGCCTTGTAGACATATAGCCCTACAGCCCTATAGCCCTATAGTTCCATCGCCCTGTAGCCCCATAGCCCCATCGCCCTATTGCCCAGTAGCCCCACAGCCCTATAGCCCTAACATGACTTATATTGAGTCTTCTCCATTATCATTTGCAAATTTATGTGCATTTACATAATTTGCTGCATGCAATGACAGACAAGACAGTGAGACAGTGAGAGATAAAGAGTACAACGTAAAGCGTGAGCAAGCAGAGATAAGTTCCCGAATCTGCGCTTCCACCGAAAGGGTCCTTGAACAAGTAGCTGGGCCGATTTCGGTGGGCGACCCGGTTCACAAGTCCGGTCTTGGTTCCCGGGGTCTGTTCCCCGGGTCCCGGGCTCCCGGCAAGGTAAGGTCTTTGGATTCGAGTTTAGCCAGGCCTTCGCGCGATCAGAAACAATGATTGTAGAACAGAGACTAGAAATAACATCAGATGGTAGAGGTCAGAGTTAAGCAGAAGAGAGGATAGAGAGCAGATGTTGAAGAATAGAGGGCAGGGCGACTTCAGATCTTAGATTGTGTAAACAGAGCAGGACCAGAACAAAGTAGGGAGCGGGAGGCCGATAGACCGAGCAGAGAGATTGAGGGACAGGATTTCCGATCACCGTCACATGCACATGTGTACAGAAGTAGTAGAGAGCGCGAGAGCGAGATAATGATCAGGGTGAGGGGGCCGAATGGTCATTCATTGTCCCTGGGTGCGTGGCTGAATAAAGAATTCGTGGTGAGAATTCTGCTTGTTGCGTTGATATTGTTGTTGTTGTGTTTGTTTGTGGTGTTGTTGATGTTGTTGTTGTTGAACATTATTAATTCTAAAGAATAATTATTGTTGGGACCCCTGGTGCACGGCCCCCCTGCGCCGCCTAGGCCGCAGCTACATTTTCATCATTTTCGTGAGGAAGCCTCAGGTAATTCGATGTGATCAAGATCCGGTTGTTTTGTTCCCCCCCGCTTTCCCTTGCAAAAAACACTATAAAATGACATTTCTTGTTCTAATATAATCAAATTTCAAGAATCCCTTGCAAAAAATAAGGTAAAGTGGACATTCGCGCGCGCAAGACGAAATCCTTCCAAAAGCTTAGTGTTCGGAGCGATTTTAACATAAAAACATCAAAAAACCAATGGTTTTTCAACAAAAAAATGTCAAAATCTCATCCCGCGCGCTCTTGCGGATTCGTAGGAAACCCAACACTTTTTAAACATTTCTGTCAAACGGGCTTTTGCGAGCAACTTTTTCGAACTTCTGCGACAACGGTTGCGCACCTGCCAGGGCCATCATCCCTGTCAAATAATACCATGCGGGACACATTCGTTTTTTCTTCGCGCGCGCACGCCGTCGTCGTCGGCCGCGGGGCCTGAATAGTAGCCACGGTCGTCCGCATGCCACGAAGTGAAGTGTCCGAACGTCATAGGGCGGGAAGCTGGGTGTGGGTGGTGGCGAAGAGTCGTTTGGAAATTTGGTAGAGCTTGAACCGGCCCCCCCACAAAGTGGGGGTATTGCCCGCCTCCTATGAAAACCCTGGCACTGGTGAGAACGGAGTGTCCCCACGTGCTAGTAATTGTTGTTGTTGTTGTTGTTGTTGTTGTTGTTGTTGTTGTTGTTCTTGTTCTTGTTCTTGTTGTTGTTGTTGGTGGTGGTGTTGTTGTTGTTGTTGTGGTTGTTGTCTTGATTGTTGTTGGTGTTGCTGTTGTTGATATTGTTGTTGTTGCTGCTGTTGTTGTTGTTGGTGTTGGTGTTGGTGTTGTTGTTGCTGTTTGTTGTTGTCGTCGTCCCACCTACGACCCACCCCTCGACCCACCCCGCGACCCACCCCGCGTTCCACCCCGCGACCCACCCCGCGACCCACCCGCGACCCACCCCGCGACCCACCCCGCGACCCACCCCGCGACCCACCCGCGACGAACCCGCCACCCACCCGCCACCCACCCGCCACCCACCCCGCGACCCACCTGCGACCCACCCCGCGACCCACCCGCGACCCACCCGCGACCCACTCCGCGACCCACCCGCGACCGACCCATTCCGCGACCCACCCTCGAGGGAGGAAAAAACACCCGGACCCGACAATTGACGTTTACTAAACAGCCCTGGGCGTTGACTAAACAGCCCTGCCCTGTTCGGTTCTTGCCTTGTGTGCGTTTACTCAACGGCTTCGCACGTCGGGGTGATTATTAGGGGATTGATGTTCTGCCCTCTACTCGCGACCCACCTGCGACCCAACAGCGACCCACCCGCGACCCACCCGCGACCCATTTGCGACCCACCCGCGACCTAACCGCATTGGTTTAGCGAAAAAATCGGCGCCTGCGGTGGGCTCGTTGTATAATTCGTGAAACTGTGGCGCCTGCGGCGGGCTTCTTCAGAGTCTCGTAAACTGCTTACGTCCCCACCGCCCCTCACTCTTATCCGCATCTGCGGGGTGCTGCGTAGATATGGTAGGGAGACGTATCAGAATAAGAGAGAAGATCACACAGAGGAAAGACTGCACATCCGACAATGCAGAGCTGCGTTCAGGAGAGAGAGAGAGAGAGAGAGAGAGAGAGAGAGAGAGAGAGAGAGAGATTGAGAGAGAGCGGGAGATCATGATTGGCCAGAGGCGCCCACCCGAGCGCTCAAGAAATACGCTCCCAGCGCGCCGCCAATCAGGGCGAGTGGCTGGACGAGCTCGGGGCAGGGGGCTCGGCTGCCATCCTGGGAGCGGAGATCGGTCGGACTCGGCCTCGACGGGCGGCCCCCCCTGCCGCTGCGGCAGCCCCGACCCAGGTCGAACGGACGATGATTGGCCTGTTTTCCACCACCACCACCATCAGTTGGAGGGGGAGGGGGTCCTCCTCCTCCTCTTCTTCGTCCTCCTTCTCCTCGTCCTCCTCCTCCTCCCCCCTCCAACTTATGGTGGTGGTGGTGGAAAACACGCCCATCAGACGATGCTGGGGGGAGGGGCTCGGACACCATCCCGGGCGAGCAGGAGGCAGGGGGGGGGGGGAACCGCGCAAGTCTGCAGGCTGGTGGCTCGGATCGACGGCAACCGCGCGTGCCTCGCTCCATGGTGGCGGGGCCCCCCTCTTCCTCCCCCTCTCCCTCCTGCCCATCTTCCCCTCTTCCCCGCGCTTCGTGACGCGTCTTGGCGATGCCGTCCATGAACCGCCGTGGCGGGCCCAAATCCGAAAGAACCACGCAACGACGTCACACGTGCACGTTGACACGCCAACGCGCACGTGCGAGGGCCAGCGTACGGTGGGGTGTACAGATAGGGCCAGTCTTCGGTGTGCGACGGCCTCGCGTCGGCGGACCGTACCCTTCCCTTCGAGCGCCCAGTCACACGAAGGAAGGGTATGTTCTTGTGCGCATATCGACTTGTGGAGGACGGCCAATGGAGAGGAAGCATATTGCCAAATAATTTCCACGTCTCTAAATTTGTGTTAAAGCTGCTTAAAAGTGTAAAGAAAATAGGTGTCAAACCTTTTCATGAGATTCTTCCGACATTTTAAACACATGTTTAATTCGATGATCGGACTGTTCGGGTGTTCATTGTCGTGGCATCCGCAAATCTAGATCCCGTGTTTGCCAGCGTGGGGCCCAACCAGTGACCTCTGGCAGCGCAGATGCGCAAGCCGCGTGGTGCAATCTGTGCTGTGGCAGCTGCGCGGTGCATCCGCGACGCACCCACCCGGCGACCACGAGCGGCGCCTACGAGGGGCCACGGGCGGGACCTTGTTGTTGGCGAGCGCAGGCGGAGCCCAGTGGCACCCAGTGGCACGACGCGACAGACGAGCGACGGACGACGGACGCAGGGAAGCGAGGCCGCGCGGGAGCGAGAGGGGGGGAGGGGAAGGTTGGGGGGGAGGGCACGCGGGGGGCGTCCGCGCCGGAGGAGGCCCCGCTCACGCCCAGCGGCGGCGCGGCAGCACGCCGCGCGCCTCGATGCCGGGCGCCACCTGGCCCAGCAGCTCCGCGAGCTCCGGGCCAGCGAGGCCGCCGCTGGAGCTGCCTGCGCTTACGCCCCCCGTGGGGATGCACAGGCAGGGAGGACCTCGACCTCGACCTCGACCGTGCCAGCAGGCCCGGGAGGGAGGGGGTCGAGGGCGTCGCATTCGCCCTCGATGGCGAACTCGCCCAACGGCGACCGCGGGCGAGGGCTGCCGTTGCCGCGCTCGCCGCCCTGGACCCGCAGCGGCTGCTGCCAGGGAGGCGTGGCCACCGCGCACCGCCGCATCAGCGCCTCCGTCCTCGGTGTCTGCCCACCGCCCGCGGGGGCTGCCTGAGCTCACCAGCCTCGAACTTATCCCTATCCCTGAGATTGACACGCCAAAAGGCGATGACAATCTTAGGGATGCACCCTCAGAAACTGAGGGAATCCCTAAGATCGCCATCGTGATGAGGCGATGCCGAACATAGGGATAGGGATACGTTCCAGGCTGGTAATGAGCCCTACCAGGACGTGTCGGGGCCACCGACTCCGAGCCGGACCCCCCCGCGTCCGCCGACTCCTCCGAGCCGCCGCGAGGCTCACTCAGGGAGCCCACCAGAGGAGGACGCCCTCGGGGACCACCTCGGCCTTAGCCCCGAAGCCCGGCGAACCGCAGGGCCGACGTGGCCAGCTTCGCCGCTTGCGGCCGCTCCCGTCGAGTCCGCCGCCGCCGCCGCCTGCGCCAGGAGCCCCGGCTGCTGACCTCCCCTGGTCGCTCGCCGGAGCCTGCATGCCGCCTGACTCGAAGCCGGCGGCGTCGCCTTCTGGGGGGCGGTGGCCCCGGGCGCCAGGGGGGTCCAAAATGCCATTCAAGTGGAGGTTGGGGGGAAGGGTGGGGGGACGAGCTCGTCAACGCACACCCCGGGCCTCCAGAGCCAACAGAAAGCCCCAAGGCAGCCCAACAGGGCCCAGACAGAGAGCCAAGACAGTCGAAGAGAGCGTCATGTTGGCCCAGGGTAGCCCCACGACGATCCAAGATGGCTTTAAGATGGCCCACAAGGCCCCAAGACAGCCCAAAAGCGCCTCCAGAGGATCGCCGAGAGGTCAACAAGAGGAAACCAAACCATCCGATTCCTGTGAGAGAACGTACATCTTCAGCACATTCGCATGTTACGTGTTGACAGCGGGCACGACAACCCAAGCGACCCCAAGATGCCTCCAAGAAGGCCTCAAGACGGCCCAAGAGGGCCCAACGACAGCCACAGGGCCCCCCCCAAGACGGCCCAAAACAGCCCCTCAAGAGGGCCACAAGAAAGCCCACCTAGATGGCCCCTCGAGCCCCCCAGAGGGCCCCCGAGGGTCCTCCAAAAGGCTCAACTTGGCCTCCAAGATAGAGACGCCCCCCAGGGAGCCCTCCGGAGGCTCCAGCTGCAGCCATGCGCGGCACCCCTCGCCCGCCTCCTCGCGCCACCACCTGCGCCTCCTCCCTCGCGCCCAGGGTATAGACGGGGCTGGCGCCTCCGAGAAGCGGGGGGCCCGATCGGCCCCCCCCCCCCCGCAGCCGCACCGGGAGGAGGAGGAGGAGGAGGAGGGGGAGGAGGAGGAGGGGGAGGAGGAGGAGGAGGAAGAGGGAGGAGGGAGGAGGGGGGGGGGGGGGGGGGAGGGGGGGGAGGGGGGAGGAGGGAGGGAGGAGGGAGGGAGAGGGAGGAGGGAGGAGGGAGGAGAGAGGAGAGAGGAGGGCCTGGGGATCCTCGGCGGCGCGCACCCCGCGGCGGCAGGGGCCTGCGGCGCTGCGCCTGGAGCGCCGGTGCCCCGAGCGAGGGCGCTCGGCGGGGGAAGGGGAGGCCACGGCTCGGCCACGGCAGAGGCGCCCGTCGAGCGCCTCCTGCGGCCCGCGTGCTGGCGCAGAGATTGTGCCCTGCCCGTCGAGCGCCCAGTCACACGTAGGGAGGTCCCTCCTCCTCCTCCTCCTCCTCCTCCTCCTCTCTCCTCCTCCTCCTCCTCCCCGTCCTCCTCCTCCTCCTCCTCCTCCTCCTCCTCCTCCTCCTCGTTCTTATCTGTGCGCGTCTGGGTCCGATGCGTGCCAGCGTGGGCCCCAGCCAGTGAGTTGTGGCAGGGCGGGTGTGCAGGCCGTGTGGTGCAGTCCGTGCTGGTGGCAGCTGCGCGGTGCATCCTCGGCGGACCCGCCCGGCGACCACGAGCGGCGACCACGAGGGGCCACGGGCGGCCACGGGGCGCACCCTCGACGCACCCACGCGGCGACCACGAGCGGCGACGACGAGGGGCCACGGTCGGGCACGGGCGGCCACGGGGCGCTTCCTCGGCACACCCACCCGATCGTGCAAGAGCCGAGGGAGAGCCCCCGAGTGAAAGCATCGTGGCCCGGGTGGGGTCTACAGAAAGTCCCCACCCCCCCCCAGAACTCGGGAGTCCCCAAACGGGGCGCTGACCACCTTGTACGGTGAGTCGGTGGGGATTCGGGGTCACCGCACGGTTTTGGGACTCGAGTTCCTCTCCGAGGATGTCTCGGGCGACAGGGGCCTCCAGGGTCCCAAGACCGTGCGGTGACGGACCGTGCGGTGAGGTTTCTTGTGGTTCCGTGGTCACCGCACGGTCTGTTCCCGCACCGATTCGGGACTCCAAAAAAGTTGGACCGGCTAGAGCCCTGGTCCTTGGGACCCCCTGAGCGCCCTTGCAGGGGGTCCCCTGGGCCTTCAGTGCTTCTTGGGCGCTCCTGCCACTCGAGAGGCGTGTCGCCCCGAGCAAGCAAACCGGTGGCCAGGTGCGGGGTATTCGAAGTATGCCAAACATGTGTAACCAAAGCAATGCGGAAGTACGTGAGTGAGTCAGAGGACACTCGCAAGTATGAAACAAGTATGAGCAATTGTGAAGCGAACATCCAAACTTCATCCATTTGCGATAACAGTGTTTGCACACGTTGTTCAAGTCTGCAGATCCTGGCGATTGCTTGTTTTTTTCAAACTGTTTCAACTTGTTCCCAGTTTCTCAAACTGTCTTCAATCGTTTCATTCAATGTTTCTCAATCCGGGCGAACGTTGTTCTAACTTGTTTGCAGTTTCCCCAAACGTCCAAAATTTGTCAAATGCTGTCATGCATTGTTCAAACTGTTTCGAACTTTGTTGGGCACATGTTTCAAGGTGGTTTCAGAATGTTGTGGCACAATGTGTTCGGTGGTGTTCACACGTTTTCGAATTGTTTTCAGGATTTCAAATCCCAGAGTTTGTGTCCCATTGGTTCGAACGTTCCATTTTTTGTCAAACTGCTTTCATACTCTCAAGTCCGGGCGAACTTCCTCCACCCTTCTTCCAAACGCCCAGATCAGGACACATTTTTCAAACTTACAAAGCCGGGCACACTCACAGTCATGTTTCGCACTCGAGAGCCCCAAGCGACCAGAGACACCCCCACGACAACCGAAGACGGCCAAACGAAGACCCCCAAGAAGCCATCCAAGTCTCGAAAGTGGTGTTGTTCCAATGGTTTTCGCATGGTTGTGGGGTACTCTGATCTTCGGTCTTCAGGGCTTCCGAGACCGCCCAAGAGGCACTGAACATTGCACCATCACAAGCCGAGAGGAGACCAGAAAGTCCAAGAGAGCCCAAAGACGACATAGCAGGACCGCATGCCGACCCGATGAATGCCCCATGACGACCCAAGATGGTTCCTGGACGCCCCCCAAAGCGTTTCGAATCGTGGTTTGGTCGTTGAATGAGTCAGTGGTTAGCAGCAATGCGGCACCAAGACGCCTCCAAAGGCCCAGTTCAACGCGTCCAGGATGCCTCTGGAGGTCCACAAGAAGCCTGTGCGTGCGTATCCGTAGCCGTTTTTGCTCAAGATGATGCCCCAGTAACCCAGGATGGCCCCCCAGAGGGCCCCAGAGCGGACAAACATTACCCTTCGTGCGCCCCCTATACCGCATCAAGCGAAGAGACTCCAGCAGGCGATGGCCCATCGACAAAGGTCGGACACCACGAACATGATCCAAGTGGTGCTATAAGTGATAAGCCCCAAGCATCGATTTATATCCCTCGTCGAGGCGACGAGCTTCCACAGGAAGAGTAAGGTTGCTTTTTGCGCGCAGACGCCTGGAATGTTGAAGGATCTGGCAGACTTGACGACGTTGAGTCCAGACTGCGAAACGAGCGTGGTTTGCGCGCTTATGCAAACGAGCTGGATTGTTTTGTGGTGATGCTACCGTGAAAGCAACCATTCAAGTGGATGCTGCATCGGATGCGGAGTCGGGATCCAGTCCGAGTTCCAGTTCAAGTCCGCGTAGCCTTCTCGGCGCGCTAAGACTGACTGTAGCACGCCAGTTGCCAATGAATCGCATTACCAATATTCGGCCAAGCGCAGGTAGTCGCACAAGCACTACCGCTGTCGGCGGGGGCTCCCCGGACCTTGAAGTTTAGGCATCTGTTGCAGATTGCGCAAGCCAAAGCTTCATAGGGTATCTTTACCGTGTCGCGAAACCTAACCTGTGATGCACTTTTCGACTCTTCACACTTGCCTTTCTTTTGCCTCTGATTACTCAGCAGCGGGATCTCTCCACTGTGTTGGACTGGGCGCCATTTTCGCGCGGTCTGCCTTTGTGACTTGCCGCCGCCGGCACCGGCGGGCGGCACAGTCCTGCAGACCCGCGCTGCGTTTTGAATCTCCAGGGACGGTCGGTCCATCTCCGCCTCCCTCCTCCCTTTTTCAACATGTCCAAGACCGTGCCTGTTCCTCTTTTCCTCCCCACACGCGCCTGCGATTCGCTGGCCCTCCTCGCTGTCTCGCCGGCGCTTCCTCGTCGCCAGCCCAGCGCTCCGCGTGTCGCCAGGGTTGCAGGGCTCGCGTGCCGAGCGGCCGCCAGCACGCCCGGCTTTCGCCAGGGTGTCCATGTGTGCGCGCCGGGCTGGGCCTTGCAGGTAGCGTTGCGCTGCCGCTCGGGGATGGACCCCCTCACTCGGAATACCTCGCAGGAGCTTAGCATGATATGTGTATATGTTTACATGTAATACATACACACATGTGCATATACATACACGGTAACATATATATAGTGTTGTGTATGGCCCGCAGTCGCGGATAAGAGTGCTGGGGTCGGTGGGGAACTCTGCAGTCTGCGCGGCTCTGAAGAGGCCCGCCGCAAGCTCCAACTTGTTACAATTATACCACGAGCCTGCCGCAGGCGCCATTTCTCGTTGAAGCAATTTGTATGGGTCGCGGGTTGGTGTGGGCCAGGCACATATATGTAATGGATATGTGTTTGCATGTGAGTATAGATTCACACTAATATATTCACATACGTTTAAACACACATATATATATGTGTATATATATATATATATGTATCCCTCGCTCTCTACACTAAGAGAGCTAATGGCCTTCGGCCCGCCCCTGAGGGGCTATGGAGTACAATACCTGCGCTGCGCAGCCTGCACTTTGCAAGCGAAAGTGTCGCTTTGCAAGCGCTTTGCAAGTTGCAAAGGTGTGTTGTTTTTCGTTCAGCTTAGGGACAGCCCCGAACGCAGGAGCTCGAGGTCGACTATGTTGAGGAGGGGATGGTAGAAATGCTAGAAGGGGAAGATGAGAGGGGAGGAGGGGGAGAAGAGAGGAGGGGAGGAACAATAAGCCTTTCTGCACCTTCCTATCTTCGCGCCGCCGCTGCTGCTTCACCTGCCGCGTTTCACCTAATTTCACGCGGGCGCGCGCCACGGAACTGGCGGGTTACATCCAGTGGCCGCGCACAAAAAGAGGGAGGACGTACTGGAGGAACCGAAAGTCGGATGCTCGCGCGGATTACTTGGGTCGGCGCCGGACCCTGTCTGACGGAGCTGGAGGCACTGCTAGGAGTGCTTCTCGCGCCAGAGAGAGAGAGAGGTCCAGGTTGCAGTGACCTTCAGAAACTTGCATCCCAGGATCCCTCACATTCTCCTGGAACGCCGCAGCAGAGCGTTGCTGATTGGCTGTCGCGGCCAGCCGCGCCCTGGAACGCCGCAGCAGAGCCCGCGCACCTACCAGCTGCTCCCCCCGAGGCCAGGCCCGAGTTTTGGGTGGCAACGTCAGGCGCCAGCGCGTGGGCTACAGTTTCGAGGGGCCTCCCGTGGTCGCGTCTCTCGCCCAGAGTGGGTGTCTTGTTGTCAGACAGATGGATTTGCTGTTCACACAGACAGAGGATCACAGGGGTGAAAGCCTGTGTGATAGGAGGCACAAGGAGGCCTGTGCGTGAATATAGGAATACGCATAGAAGTACATGTGTACGCCCATCTCGATGTACATGCACATGCGTGCAAAGCTTGATATAGATACGCGTATACATGTATGAATGTATGTACGTGTGTATATGTGTATATTTTTAGTGTTCACACATGCGCATATGCATACATGCGTATGCATACGGCCAGTGCTGTGTAATCCTTACAGCTAGATCAACCTAAGCGCACCCAGATTTCCCGCAGTGTTTTTCACAACTGTCGGTTGGATGCCAGGGCGTACCCGGATGAGCCCCTAAGGCATCACGTGGCCAACAGGAGGCCAAGCAGGAAATTGGTGCCGTCGTTCTGGAGGTCTCGCCGATCTCTCGCTGCCAGCAGGGGCCCAGGCGCTCCCCCAAGCCGCGAAGATGCAAACACGGCAACAGATGCAGTCGGCAGCAGGTTCTGTTCGTTTTCCCCGCCCTTCTTTGCGACGACCAGGCTCTGGATCGGGCCCCTGAGTTCGCAAGCGGTGCTTTCGGGTACAGTTTTTTGGAAGACACCCAGATTCCAACTGGACTTGACGCTTGGCCTTGCGTGATCAAGCTGGTCTCGAGTCATCTGTTTGGGCCGAGGGAACGGAGCGTATTGAGAAAAGGGGGTGCGAAACCTGCTGCATGAAGCTGGTCTCAGCTTCGCCGCCGGGCATTTTCTTCGATAGTTGGGCGCCTGGAGGCGCCAGGACGCGCGGGGAAAACCGGCTACGCGAGATGATTCGCCCCCGTTGATATGGGGCCCTCCTCGTTCTCCGCCCGAGGGGACTAGTGTTAAGTCGGGCATGTCCCTGTACAGGATGAATATTGAAAAATAGTGGAACACAGTTTGGTGCCCATGTTTCATCGCATGTCCAAAATACTCCAAACACAATCTGGAAATAGTTTCTTGGATACTGGCTAGGCGAACGCACGGTGAACCCAGTTGGAAAACACGATGCGCCGCGCGGCGCCACCATTATTTGTTTCGCCGCGCTTGGTGGCGGCAGCGCGTGTCATCGGGTTTTCGCAAAGTCGCGCGTTTATGGCGGTGTGTTTTGTGAGGGTCGACCGCGCGTGACTGGGTGGCGCGTCGATGCGATTAGATCTTGCGCGCGGCGTGGGCAATTCGACGAATGCGCTCTGGGCAGCCGGCAGTGGCTTTGCAGATGTGGAATATTGTTTCTTGTTCCATTTTGTTACGCGCGTCCACAAAATCCGCCAGATCAGTCATTGTAGCCGCTGGCCACAAAGTTCTCGCTGCAAGACCCCAATCTCCCCCCCTATTTACTCCCTCGCTCCTGCGCGCCATCATTGTGCATCATCCCCGCCCTACTTCCTCTCAACAAGGGTGGTGTGAATAGACCAGCACTTACCGCGTTCGGCCAGTGGGCTTGTCTCGGCAATCGCGCGCGGTATATTGCGCGAGGGGCAATCGTGACCGGACAAGGCATAACCCCGTTGATGCAGATGGAACGCGGAAGTGGTGGGCTGGGGGTTGTCTGTGAGTCAGGTTGGCTGCAACAGGGCGCAGGATCACGTTAGAGCTGGTTCGGGGTAGGGCAGAATTGGGGTCGGCGTGGATATGTCATATATATATATATGTCATATATATATACAACCGCCAGCTCTTATCCTAAATCGAAGAGGAGGCTTGCATGTGCCGTTGCAGTGGGGTAGGGTAAGTAAGGGTACCATTTGGCGCGTGATGGGGAGAAGTACGATTGGGGCTACATGCGTATATTTGCATATAACCTCACAAGCGCCGCATAATCGATCCTCACCCATTGGATCGGCGAGGTGGTCGCGAGGATCGCGCGGAACCGAGGATAGGGCGCGTTCGACCAGGGGAGAGCAAGATGCCTACTTGCGTACGTGTGCACGTCTGTACACGTAAACTCATGTGCGCAGATCGGTGAGCCCAATGCGTACGCTTTAAAGCAGAACCGGAAGTCTCTGGCGCGCCCCAATCGTCGCCGGCGCCGTCGGGGCATCCAGTGTACAGACAGGCGTCGTCGCCGGCGCAGCATTAGTACCTCGGACACCCGGAGCGAGTGTCCGACTTGCCCTTCGAGTTAACATAACACTAAAGCGCAGGATGTCGCGCGCTTGCCGACCGCGCCAAAGACTCCACTGGAGGATTTCAGGCACAATTCGCGCGCGCAACATACCCCAACAATACATTCCACAGGTTTCAAACGCTCACAACATACTCCCCTTATATTTTCATGTTTGAGAAACGCCCGCAGATTTCGCGCGCTCCCAAACATACTCCTAACATATCAAAAACTTACCCAGCAATTGTCCAACGATCCTCACATGCCATTTGCGAAACTTTTAAACACTTCAGAGATGTTGCAACGCCGTCTGCGCCATTTCAAAAGATTCCAAAGATGCTCCAGCGCCGTATGCGACATTTCCAAAGCACTCCAAGGATAGTCCAATTTTGCGGGTTTTTGGAATATTCTAAAGACGCGCCAGTGCAATTCGCTAATTTTGGGAATACCTCAAAGACAATCCCCTTCCATTCGCGAGATGCCCCCGCGGCGCCCGTTGAGATTTTAAAATGCCGCATGAGACGCTCACCGACCGTCTGCGAAACAGCAAAACACTCCAGGACGCAGCGCGTTGACATCTTCGACGGGTTCGCGTCTTCCAGAAGATCCCCCGCGTGTTTTCCAGAAAACACAACCTAAAAGTGGGCCCCGCGGCCTTTCCTCGAGAACACGAAAAACTCTCGGCAATGCCCCCCCCCCCTCTCCCCCACTTCGCCCGACATAGCGCTGCTGCGGCACGTGATTCAGTGGGCTCGCTAGCGGCTCCGATGCTCTGAGTCAGGGTTGCCAAACGCGCGACGCCCTTTGCTGATGCGGTTCCCTCTTGGGCTGAACAGCGCACCGCTATATTGCGGAACGCATGTCGTTCCGCGCCACAGAGGCATCGAAGCCTCATTCTGCTTGCTCGATCCCGCTGGGGGACTACCTGGCTCTCAACGCGCGCACGCATCGAACATGTGATGCGTCCAGACGGAAAACTGCCAAGACTTTTGCACCCATTTTTGGATCCAGTTTTCTGGCGCACCCGCCCTCGTTTTGATGGACAACCATTTGCAAATTTGCAAGGGGCGGAGGGAAGGCGTGCGGGAGGGGGGGCGGTCGATCGGTCGATCGGAAGATGGATCGATCGACCGATCGATAAAAAGGACGAGTTTGCGGCGTTCCGCCAGCCCCCGCGGGCCCCTTTTTTTGCGGCGCTTTTCGTTTTGCCATCTGTACGCGTTGCGATCAGCGGTTGCCTTTGGATCATATGCGCGTTTGGATTGGCTGTTTTTTGGTGCCCCCCCCCCCCCGCGCGCCCTCCAGGCGCGCGCTGCGTCTGTCGCGTGTCCTCGAGGTGAGCACAGCGGCAGCGAACCGCGCGGAGCAGGATGAGTGCGCGGCAGGGCCGGTTCGCTCTCGGACGAACGCGAAGCCATTGAATGTGCAACGAGTTTCGCCGCCTCTTCCTCTGCCCCCGCCCGGGCGCCGCCGAGGCCTTGTCGGGGCCGGGTCCAGACGCGCGGCCCACTGCCTCCGCATGGCTACCGCCACCCCCCGCCGATGCGCAGAGGCCCCAGAGGGCGTTGGCACGGGCAGATGCGTCACTCGGCGTCCTCCCCCGCCTCCTCCCGTCTCCTCGCGCCCCCCCTCGCTCTTTCAGGCCTTTCCGCCTTCTCCTCCTCTTTCGCCTTCTCTCCCCTCTCTTGTCCCACTTCGTCCTGGTCTCCCTCCCCCTCGTGCTCGTGATCTTCCTCCTGCGGCTGACGATGGCGGCTTCCACTCCCAAGGCCGCCCTCGGACGGGCCGCCCCGCCTGCGCGGTAGTCGTGCCCTGCCCCCTGCAACTCCTCTGATTAATTGCCTTACGGTTGGCGTGCAGACGCCTTTCCCCACGACCCTAAGTCGCCTTGCATCTAGCCCATGTAGCCGCGTCCTCGACTTCCTTCTCCATGTTTCCCCTCTCCTTTCCGCCTTGTCGTGCGGCTCTCCTTTCGCCTTGCCGTTCACATCCTCGCCTTCGTGTGCGCCACATGGGTGCAGTGATTCACATGAGCGCTGGCGCTGGGCTAGGCTTGCGCAGGACATCAAGGATCGGCGCATGTGGTAGGGTTCTGTCTTGTATGAAGTTTCCATGTGGAGCAGACCTTGCGAGAAGGGGCGCGGCGATATTCCTGGCCCACCTTTACCAGAAGACGATGGCGGCGATCGGAGCAGTGTATTTTGGCGAAGACAGGAGATTGCACACATAATGTGCAAGTGCGACGTCAGCGCGTTGACCCGAAGTTGTCGATTCGAGTAGCAGTGTGTTTGTGTGCATGAGTGTGCGCGCGTGTGTGTGTATGTGTGTGTGTGGGTGTGTGAGTGTGTGGATCCCATACTTGCGGGCCCCTGCGCATGTAGATCCCAGAGTTAGTAGACAGACCGTAGCAGCCGCACCAACGAGCAAGGGTGTCAGAACAACTGACCACTGCGAGCCCAGGTAGCCACAGCCCTAGCGGTCCAGGTGCCAAAGGGCGAGGGCGGAAACAGTCCATACCAGCCGTCTGGTCCAAGCACCAACGGGCGAGTGCGAAACACATACCATGCAAGCAGCCGGAGGCAGAGCGGTCCAAGCACAAATGGACGAGGGCGGAAGACAGACCATGGCTGTCCAAGCAGCCAAAGCAATGGCGGTCCAAGCACCAGCGGCCGAGGGTGGAAGAAACGCTTTGTCAGTCCAGGCAGCGAGGTTACACACTTGTGAGGGCGACGGAGGGGACATAGCGGTCCAAGAAGCCAAACCCATGGAGCGGTCTCAGCAAGAACGGCCGACCATCCCCCAGAGTTCAAGCACGGATATCGCGGAAGCACATTGCCCATGCCGACAATCCAGGCCACGAGCGATACAGCAGGGACTGGTCAGGTAGGGCAGACAAAAGTCCTGGCTACAATATCGATCGACCAGAGACGAGTCTCAGTGGCCGCAGTGCTGTGGAGAGCAATGGAGAGACGATGCAGCCCACGTCACGTCCTGGAAGTATCACGCTCTCCAGATTCTGGCCCAGGCGCAGATTTCAGACGTCGCCCGGCCCGTCCCGTTTGGTATCCGCCGCCTTTTGCACGCTAGAAGGCGGACTTCAGCATTGCAGACGCCGTCCACGGACTCCGATGGTGTTCTGCAGCCAGCTTGGGACAGTAGACGTACGTGCCAAAACACAATTGAAACGGAACGGTCGGATGGGCACTAAGATGTGAGATTTCATGAGTTGTCTCCCCTGGCCCCCATCTACGTAATTATCCTTTCTTCTTCTCGCTCCTTGTCCCTCTCCCCAGCGTCCTCCGCCCGCCTCCCTAATCTCCCTCCAATTACGCATCTCCCCACCCCTCCTTCTCTCCATTTGCCCTGCCACTGACTCCGCCCCCCACCAGTGAGGAAGCCCCCAAAGGGGGCCGGCGGACTTGGCCGGCTAATGTCGTCGTTGCCCTTGGAGGGGCGTCTGTGCCGGCTCGTGCTCATGGGGCGCCCCGTGGAGTGCAAAGCGCCCCTTCCTTCCTCTGCAGTCCTCCACCTCGTCATCTCAGTCGTCTTCCTGCTCCCTCCTTCTTCCCCCCCTCCTCCTCCCTCCTTCCTCCTCCTTCTTCCTCCTCCTTCTCGCCCGCCTCCCTCCTCCCTCCTCCTCTCCCTCCTCCTTCTTCCCCCTCCTCCCTCCTCCTTCTTGCCCTCCTCCCTCCTCCTTCTTCCCCCCTCCCCCTTCTCGCACCCCCGCTGCGCCCTCCCGCCGTCGTCCTCCCTCCACTTGCCACTCTCATCCCGCTCCGCTCCTTCCTCGGCCAGCTTCCTCCATCCGCCCGCCTCCTTCCTGCGTCGCCTTCCCCAGCCTGTTGCTCCTCATCCTCTCCCTGCTTCCCCTGTGTCGCCCCGTCGGGTCCCGATTATCCCCCCGCCTCCGCTCCATTGTCCCCCTCGCACTCTGCTCTACACTACCGTCTCACGGCCGTTGTGGCTCAGCGCTCACCTTCAGCTCCTCTCGAACGATCGCCACCAGCGCCGCTGGGGCTGGGCGGCGAGCAGTGCTCCGACGAAGGACGCGCTGCATGCGCCTGTATGGTCGGAGCTCGCGCGGACTTCCTGGGTCGGCGCTGGAACCCCCCGCCTCCCTGGCACGCGAGGAGAGTGCCAGGAGCGGGCCCGAGGCACTGCCGGCGTCGTTCAACGCCGAGTCCACTTTGTTTGATCTGCGGCCCGCAAGGAAGAGTCCAGAGGGCGTGTCAATCAGGCTAACTGGGGCACAGAGCCAGATGATTCGGGCAACGTGCAGGCAAAATGGGGCAAACGGGCAGACGGGCAGCCGCGCGTGGCGACGTTGCACCAGCACTAGGAAGCCAGGCGCCACGCCGAGTCCACGCGGACTCCCGCAACTTTCGGCTCGTGCCGGTCTTTGGCTTCACTGACTTTGCCCTCGAGGCGACGATCGCCGCCCACCAAGCCACACCATCCCAACCCGAAGGCCCCCATTTGTCCTCCGTTTCCAGTGGGGGGGGGGGCCGGGGCACATGGAAGAAAAACACACACATATGAGGCCCCTACCCCCCCCCCCCCCCCCCAACCCGAGATTAGGGTTTCTGGGTGGGGCTGGGGCTGTCTGGTAGGCAGCCCGACGACGAGCAGCTGCCGAGGCCGCCTCGCAGGGCCTCGCCGGGCGGCGATCCGCTCTGCCCTCCCCGGGGGCGGCGCCGGGCACCGCCGTCGCCACGCAGGGGCGACTCGGGGGGCGGCCTCCGCGGCGGCCTCCGCGGCCGCTCGGGCCGGCGGCCGCGCGGCGCGCCCGCGGGCCGCTCGGGGCCTCTATGCGGGCGAGCTGGCGCCCGCCGAGCGAGGCGACGCTGCGCCGGCGCTGGGCGTGGTCGAGATGGCCGTCGCCGTTGAGGTCGCCGATGAGGTCGCCGTCGCCGTCGTCGTCGTCGTAGTAGTCAGGAGGTCGTCGTTGTCGTCGTGATGCCGTCATCGTCGTCGTGACGTCGTCATTGAGGAGGTCGTCGTCGTCGTTCGGGGCCAAGGCCGGCAGCGTGGGGCCCAGATCTCCGACGATGTGGTGTCTTCGGTCTGGGCGCGTTTCCCGTGTTTCGGCTTCAGGGGCCGCTGCAGGGCCCCGGGGCCATCAGAAATCAGAAGGGTCAGAAACACACAGACACAATTAATCCTCGATTCCCTAGAACATATAGGAAAACATAGGAAGTGGGGGGAAGACAGAGACCCAGAGAATATGGGAAAATATGGGGACTGACTTTGTTTGTGTGTATTTATTTGTGTGTCCTGGGGCCCCTTCAAGAAAGGGACCCAGGACGCAGACCACCCCTGGGGGGGATTGGGCGGGGCAGCTGGGGCCGCTGGCAACCGGGGACCCGTCGACCGGCGGTCCCCCTTGGCAGGGGCGAGCAAAAGGGCGCTCGGGTGGAGCATGGAAGCGTGACGGGCTCAGCGCTATCGGGGACCTCCTCCTCCTCCCTCCTCCCTCCTCCTCCTCCTCCTCCTCCTCCTCCTCCTCCTCCGCCTCCTCCTCCGCCTCTCCCTTCCGCGACCTCCTCCCCTCCTCCCCAGTGGTCATCCTCCTCTAGGTCCCAGGTCTTCTGGCGGACCCGGGTTTGGGAGCGACCTGCCGAGGCTCAGCGCTGTCGGGGATCAGCAAGCGGCCTGCCGAGCAGGCTTCGGTGGCCCCGTAGGAGACAGGCTTTTTTCCCACCCTGGATGCAACTTTTTATGTCGATGTGACTTGGTGAAGATAACTGCGCTGCAGAGGTCCGATATGTATATATATATATATATATATAACAATAACGCGCCCTCCTAGGTCCTAGGTCTTCTGGCGGACCCGGGTTTGGGAGCGACGGGGGCCGGACCCCCTCTCGCCCCTCTTTGCGCTGACCCAGGTTGGGTACTGCCGTGTGGCCGTCCAGGGTCCGCGACGTGGCCCTGGCTGACCTGGGTCCCCGTGGCGCTGGGCCTGCATCCGACGAGGGGATGGGCGACGGCGGCTGGCGGCAAGAAAGGAAGTTCGCAGCTCAGCAGGTGTCGCTACACATTCTCGAGGGATTGCTGGGCTCGTCGGGCAATCTGGCGCTGCCTGCTGGGTTGGCTGCAGCCCCAAGGCGCTGGCTCCAGGTGTATTAATAACGATGCCCTTCCGGACACTCAGTGCCTACAGTGTTTTGCTCACTGCACGGATATGGTATGTATCGCGCCAAAGAAGACAAGCTATACCAGGATGCATGGGCGAAGACGGTGTTCTGCAACTTGGCGTCTGCCATTTGGGGAGACATTCCTCGCTTGCGTGAGCTAGTTGATGGTCATTGGAGACTGTGTTCGGTTGCGTTGGCACTCCTGGATGTGCACCTGGACGCAAAAAAGGATGACATCAATTGTCACACTTCTGGTGTTGCTCCCGCTCTGCATTCTAAATTCGCTTGCGTTCCTGGCGAAGTGTTCCAACCTTGGGATGGTGGCCGCCATGTGCACGATGGTCATTTTCGCTTATTGCCATTTCGGTGGATCACATGTAGTGGGCGCCTCGCTTTTCCATGCCACCGTTCTCAAGCCGCACGTCGAGCACCCACTCCGACGGAGTTGCTCAGGCCGCGATGCTGACCCCGTCCTCCGCGGTCATCCGGTGCACGCAGCGCACGCTGGACGCTACAGTCCCCCTCTGTTCTGGGCACAGCTGCGACCAGGGATAGGTGGACCCATGAGCAAACGTATGGCTGAAACTTCGCTGGCCCCCCGTTGGCGGCGCCGCCCCCAGTGCGCTTCGCGCGCGGGGGAGAGGGGGGGGGGGTCTGACGTCGATCAGAAGATATCTGCCCGGACCTCCGACAGCCCATCTTCATGCAAACCACCGCGCTTCATAAGTATAGACGCTTCGTGTATCCCCCCTTGCCCATGTATTCAAATGTTCCGCGGCTATCGGCTGCACCTCCTCTTCCCCCCCGGCGCCACCGACGACTTCTGAGGGGTGACGACACCGTGCAGTGTGGCTCTGGCCACTTCCTGGGTCACCTCCGTGGGATGAGGCGTTCCCTCTCACACTGCGTGGTGGTGCGGTGCTCGCCCTGGGTGGCGTGGGCCGGCCAGTGGCATCGCGTAGGCCGGGCCTGCCCGCGTCGTGGCCGTTCCGCTGTTCGGCGCCTTCGCCCAGGGGTACGGCTTCCAGTTCATGTGGCGCATTCGGTGGCAGGTCACTTTCCTCCTGGCCGACGTTTCCCCCCAGGTTGCCGACCTGTCCGACACTTGGTAGGTGACGTCGTCCTCCCGTGAAGTGGACCTGTGTCGGCTCGCCGGCGAGCACATGGTGCTCCATGAGTGAGTCCCTCCTCTTTTCCCCTTTGCTTCGCTCTTCTGTCCCCCCGCTCCTTCTCCCCTGCCTCGCCCTGGTCGGCGCCTGGCTCCTCGTGCTGGTGCAACGTCACCACGCGCGGCTCGTGTGGCTCGTGCTCGCCCCCTTCCCTCCCCCCGCTCGGCGCTCGGCGTGTTCGTGCTGGTGCAACGTTACCAGGCGCGGCCCGTCTGCTCCTCCATCCAATCTTCCTGCTGAATTTGTCCAGTGCAGGGTATGTGTTTGCCCGCTGGTCTGGTCGGCTGTTGTTTGGACGGTCGGTCTAATATTCTGGCATGGTCCCACTGTCGTCCTGTTCTGCATGTTGCACGTGCGTGGGTTGGCGCCCTCTTGGCGGCTTCCTCCATTTGTGGCCTGGCCCTCACTAATTATCTGGCATTGCGCCCCATTGCCTGTGATTGGCACGCCCTCTCGATTTTTCCTTGCGGGCCGCCGAACAAAAAGTGTATCCCCCCCTTGCGAGCGGGCCGGCCAGCCTGCGCCTGTCTTAGCTAATTCGCCTAGTTCGCGTCCCGGACTTTGCTCTCGCCGCCTGACCGTCGTCTCGTGGCCGCGACCGAAAAAGTATCCCCCCCTTGCCCATCACGTAAAGATCGTCGGACGACTTGTTCTGGCCAGGGAAGCGGCGGAGCATGCAGAGAAACAGAGAGACAAGGCAGCCATCACGCTGAAGTTCGGGATCCGCCTGAGCATGCCCAGGGACAGAATTGCTGAGCCTGCCGTCGAAGGAGGGGGAGGCGGAGGCGGAGTAAAAAATGGATACAGAGGAGGTGGAGAGAGGAGGACGAGGTGGTGTAGGAGTAGGAGGAAGATGGAGGAGGAAAAGGGCCACGCCGACAACGACAACGACGACGCAATAGGATTGCGTAGCACAGCGTATGCTGCAGAAGCCTCCGCGTGCAATGCCCTTTTTGGGAAGCCTTCGAGGACATCTATCAACACGAGGGCGGCGCAGTTTAGCGCCGCCCTCTCAGGGAGCCCTTTTTTCGGGATGGCTTTGGAGTGCTCTCGTGCGATCTAGGGGCCGTCTTGAACCCCTGGGCCCCTCTAGAAGCTCTCCTGGACGATCTGGTGCCAACTTTCAGCCCTCATAGGCCCATCTCAAGCGACAAGGCGATAACCACGCTTTATGTTACACACCGTGTGTCGTTTATGCGTCTTGGCATCGGGGGGCTACCTGTGGCCACCTGGATCCGTCTCGGGTTTCTCCTGTGGCCTCTGGGTGGCGTGTTCGAAGTCATGCGAGCCACCGCTGGTTAGCTTGAACCACGTCGGAGACCATCATGAGCATTCGGAGGCTATCGTGAGGCCATGGCGGGTTACCCGCTTCCTTATCAGCATTCTCCCCTTTCTGGTCCCCTTCCTTGTCTTGCCTCATTTTGGTCCTCCTCCCCCTCCCCCTCCTCCCCGTTCTTCCCCCTGCTCCCCCCTTCTGCGCCTCCCACTCTTCATTATCTAGCTCCACCTCATTCATTCTCTCATTCTACCCATCCTTCCCTGTCTACACCCGGGGAACCTCATGCAGATGTTTAGGTCCTAAAGTGTTTCCCGTGGAAGGGTGGCTTCCCTCACCGCCGTCCTCGTGCTTACTAGTTGGTGGAGAAGAGCGGTCGAACTAAAAACAATTCCCCTATCCAAATCATCATCATCATCAGCATCATCAGCATCATCATCATCATCATCAGTATCATCAGTATCATCATCATCATCATCATCATCATCATCATCATCATCATCATCATCGCTCCCCCTTTCTCCCCTTCCACCGTCCACATCATCTTCATCAACACCATCGTCAGCATCATCATCATCAGTCGTCATCCTCGCTCCCCTTCCGCAGTTTCCTTCCCCCTTCCTCTCCCCGATCCCCCCTCTGCATGATCCTCGGCGCTGCGCGTCGCCGATGACGAGCCTGCGTTTCCCCCCCTCGTGTTCTTCCCCCCCCTCCTCCCTCCCCGCCTGTTCCTCGTCCTCCCTCTCTCCCCATCCCCGCCTATAATCATCAGCACCACCATCATCGTGGCATCATCATCATCGTCGTCCTCCTTGTCATCATCGTCAGCATCGTCGCCACCATATTCTCAAATGTCATCAGCAGCAGCAGCAGCATCATCATCATCACCACCATCGTCGTCATATTCGTCGTCGTCATCGTCATTATCATGATCATGATCATCATCATGCCCCCTTCCTCTCACCCTCATCTTCTCCTTGCCCCCCTCCCTCGTCCACATTGTCATCGTCATCATCCTCGCTCCCATCCTCAGTGTCCTTCCGTTTCGTTCCTTTCTGCAGCGATTTGGAACGTGCACAGAATGGTAAAAGGGTGTGGGGCACTATGCGGAAATAGGCGTTGCTCCTCTGAAGGTGCATCAGTCAAAGCATCACTCGAACAAGGAAGATAAGTGGAGGGGGACGTCCCGATATTGGTACCAATCCCTGCTTGCTAGTCCCAAACCCTGCCCGTTTGGGACCAATCCTGGCTGGATCGGTGCCAATTCCGACTGGGAATTTCCTTTTAGAGTTATTTCTTCAGCGATAGTCTTAACACTTCTGCCATAGTAGTTAGAAGATGTCTTAAGTAAGATTGCGCACGACGTGTCCAGAAGACGACTTGAGTAACACTTCTTACGAAATGTGCTTCAGGCATATGACGCACGATTATTTAAGAAATGCCCCGACGATCTCTTAGATATTACGTGTTGCAAGATACTCTTAAGGCTTCTTAAGTGGTACTTCTTAGAGGGTACGATTTAAGATGTCTGATCCTAGGAAGTACTGCTTAAAAAGTACTACTTAAAATGTCTGAGAGGCCTCTTGGGCAGATGTCTTCGGATTCCGTTCGGCTTTCTTAGGCTCCATTCGGAACTGTATACGTTTCACACAGGAAGCGCAGACGAGCCAGAGGGGAATCAATGGCAGACGGTTCACATAGGAATCGTCGACGATTCAGGTAGGAATTGCATACGACCCATGTGCAACACGTATACGATTTACATCGGAATTGTTTCTGGTTCGCGTGGGAATCGTACGGCCCACATCGGAATCCCACATGCATCACATCGCATTCGTACGCGATTCACGTAGCAACCGCAGGCGGTTCAAACAGGAAGCGTATACAATGCGCGTGGGACTTGCATGTGGTCCACATGGCTGTATACGGTTCACAATGGAACAGTGTGCGAGTCACATTAGAAACTTAGTTTCACATGACATGCGGGCACGTTTCACGTAGGAGTCTTCTACGAGTCACATTGGGACCGTCGTCGATTTTATTCGCATGAGTATACGATTCATACCGGATTCGTACGAGCTGTACATGGGAGCCGTTTGCGATCCACATCGAAGCAGTATACGATTCACACTGGAACTGCATGCGACTCACACAGGAGTCGTAGACAACATTTTTTCCACATAGGGCCCGTTTATGATTCCCATCGGATTCGCATACGATGCACGTGCAAGTCTTATACGATTTACATCGGAACCGCTTACGGTTCACACCTGGTGCGTTTACGGTTCGCATAGGAGCCGTATACGACCCACATAGAAATCGCACGCATGTTTGGTAGGATTCGTACACGATTCACATAGTAGGAATCGTGTGCGATTCGCACAGAACTCGTTTACGATGCGCGTAGGATCGGTATAGGATTTAAATGGGCCCGTATACGATTCACATGTGGAACCGCTTACGATTCATATATGGATTTCTAAACAGTTCACTTTGGAACCGTCTACGATCCACATAGGATCCGTGCACGATTCACCTAGGAAGCGTATCGGGTTCACGCAGGAATCGTAAGGACATACCTTTACATAGCAAGCGACTTACGTTGGAGTCGTGTACGATTCACAGGGGAGTCGTATGCGTTGGAACCGTAAACGGTTCACAAGGGAACCGTGCACGATTCACGTCGGAATTTCATATTGTGGGATCGTACGCCATCCACACATTACAATAAAATCGTATGCAATTCACGCGGTTCGTATACGGTTCACATATGATTCGTATACGATTCACCCAGGATGCCTCAGGCACCGCAGAAACAGGGACCAATCCCGACGATGGAAGATGGAAAGTTCGACTCGGCGCCCTTAAGCATAGAGCATATTATTTTTGTTCTGCAGCGTCTGCAAGATGTGGCTGCTTTTCCCGATTATTGACAAGGGTAGCCTGGATTCGCCCCATTCTAAGCCACAGGCAGCCGGGATTGGCCCCAGGCGGCCGGGATTGGTACCAGTTCGCTGGGATCGGTTCCTCTACCGTGTTCCCCCCCCCCCCCGTCCTCGCCCCGAGACCCCCGCAGGCTCCTCTTCGGCGCGCCATGCGACGCCCTGGTCATGGCCGCCGGGCTGGCCGTGGAGGACCCCTTCACCCGCCCCAGCAGCCAAGGCGGCCCGCACTCGCCCACCCGTCCTGGCGCGCGCCTCGCCCACCCGTCCTGGCGCGCGCCTCGCCATCCGTATCCGCGGCCTCGCGGGCCAGGCCCTTGGGCCGCGACCCCGCGGATACGGATGGCGTGTTGCCTCGGACGTCGCACGCGGAACGTGTCCGTCCGACCGCGTGTCCGCGGGATCGCGCCCCAGAACTGAATTCGCGAGGGCGCGGATACGGTATACGGGCATGTCCGCCGCTCGTGAGACGTCTTCGCCGCTGGCGCGCGCCGGGCCGTCCGGACAATGTGGCGCGCTCCAGGGAGGGCCTCGTCTTCGAAGATGGAAGGGGTTGGCATCTCTTCCTCGGCGGAGCGCGGCGGAAGGCGCGGCGGAAGCTAGCAGAAGCAAGACGAGGCCGCCTCCGCAGTGTAACTCGCTCCGAAAAAAGGGGGCCTGGCTTTGAGGGTCGAAGGAGTTGCCGTCTCGTCCTCGGCGGAAGGGCGGCGGAAAGCGGCGGAAGTAAAGCGAGGCCGCCTCCGCCGGCGGAAAACGACGGAAGGTTGGTGGAAGGCGGTTGGAGTAAGAGATGCGCCCACGAACAATTTTTCGGGGTCAGATTTATGGAGCCCGCCATGTGTTCTCCCAGCCGTTGTGTACCCGACGATCCTGGGGTCGTAATTTCTTCGCAGCGGGCGATGTTGTCTTGTTTCGGGCCCCGTGGCCATCATATCTCGATCCACTTCGACACACGCCGCAAAAAGTTGGGGTCTAGGGCTCCAGACCATCTTTTTCTAGATGCATTCTTCTGAATATTGGATATGTTGGAGAGGAAGAGGAGGAGGAGCAGGATCAGGAGGAGGAGGAGGACGATGAGGCCTCTTGAGGCCCTCTTGGGGCCTCCTTGGTGGCTTTCTGGAAGCTTGTTGGGGGCCTCTGAGAGGCCTCTTGTTGGCGTCTTTGTCCTCCTGGCCCCCCCGCCAGTGGCACCCATCAGCTCGGCCACATTTGGGGCCGCTTGTGCCTTGCGCTGTGACCGAGCGTGCGGATGGATAGGGTGTCGCTCTTAGTTGAGGTCACCAGCGCTTGGGGTGTTCGTGTTCGTTTTCAAGGTTTCGAGCTTCGGCCCAAAACACCGGAAATCAAGACATGAACACACATGCAATTCAGAACGGAACCGGACCGAAAGCAGCGCGAAGGATAATCCTACTACGGAAAATTGACCCCCAAAACGGACAGCACCAAAACACGACGGTTTTGAAATCCGACATAATGAGCCCCCCCCAGCGTTCATGAGAGCATCTACGGATGGCGTGTCGCCAACCCTGCAGTACCCTCCTGGGCGGTTACAACATGTCGGCACGTCGCAGTCGTGCCGCGCGCCGGCAGCGTCTGCGGTGTCTGCGGCCGCCGGGCGCGCCATCTCAAGCGATCTGTTGGGCCCGAAGGGCTCATTTTCGATGAATGCTTTCTCTGGCCGCACGGGTTCCAGTAGATCGTGTAGGAGACCGTCTTTCCCCCAACGGGCGTGAATTGGGCGGGGAGGAGGAGGCCAGTCACGGCACTTTTCGTGCTGGCGCCCCCTGGTGCTCAGGAATGGCTGCTTCCCAGAAGGCGTCAGCGCGAATCGTGATGTGACCAGGGGGGCGAGGGAGGGGGGGGTGCGGGGCTGGTCACGGGCATTATCGCGAATCATAACACGGACTCCAGGCACATGGTTCTCATCACTGCTGTTACTTCGATCCGATCGGTTCCGTCTGTTCCATCGGTCGCCACGAGGCGGCCCAAGAGGCTCCCCGAGAGTGCCATGGCACGGTGCGTTTGGGCTCCCGAGGGTTGTTGAGCCTTGTTCTGAAAGTGTTTTGCGATGCTTTTTGGGGGACGCGGAGTCGGTTTGGGTGGGCTCGGCTCCCCAGGCGCTACATATACACACACGCACACACCCACACACCCACACACTTGTTTACCATGCGAACAGGGCGCCCAACGGCTGAGGGGGAGCAGGGGAGGGGAGGGGAGGAGCAGGAGAAGCACCGAATTAACTAGTCTGGTGGCCCTGGCCGGGCCCGCAGCCGCGCCTCCAGAGCGGTACGCCAGGCCTCCGCGCCACCGCCGGCGCGCACCGCTGGCGTGAGCGGCAGCATCGCCGCCCGCGGGGGCAGCGCCGGCGCCCACCCTCGGCAGGGCCTCGCCGACAGCTGCGCCCACCGCGCCGCCGAGGCGCCGCAGCGCAGGCACGCCACCCCTCCTGGGCCCTGCGCCGCAGTTTGTGCGCCCTCCACGCGGCGCCTGCGAAAAGGGCGCGCGCCGCCTCGGCTGGCGCAGGAGGCGCGACGGCCCCGCCTGCCTCCATCGCTGCCCGGGTCCGTCGCCGCGGCGGCGGACGTGGGGCTGGAGCCGCCGGCGCCGCGGGCAGGGGCCGAGCCTTCCAGGCGGGGCGCCGGGCCTCCGCGCGGCCGTCCAGCGGCGGCGCCCGCGCGGGCCCTCGGGCCCGCGGCAGTCGTGGTCGGCCCGCAGGGCCGCCAGCTCGACCGCGGCGAGCACGCGCTGGGCCGCGGTCAGCGCCGTCGGCTGGAAATCGCGTTCCACGCAGATCTCTGTCGGAGGGAGGCGGGCTCTGGCAGCCGCTCCCGCCAGGCGGTCGGCAGCCGCATTGCCCTTCGGGCCCTCAGCGGACAGCCCCCTGGCGAGCGCTTCCTCGGCAGTCGTGTGACCCTTGACCCATCGCGCCGTGAGGAACCCGCTCTGGCCATGCGCCGCGACGCGCTCCCAGAGGTCGGAACGCGCCCAGTCGAGGTAGCACGCGCCGGCGCGCAGGGCGACTACGCCATTGCAGACGAAGCGGGAGCCCGTGATAACCTTTACGGGCGCCCCCGCAAGGCTGACTGCGTGGACCGCGGCGGTCAGCTCTGCCCGCTGCGCGGTCTGCGCCGCGTCCACTGGACCGCTGTGGTCGCTCATGCCGCTGGGCCCTTCCAGACGCAACCCCCAGGCCGCCTGGGCCAACAGGGGGTCCCGCGGCCGCTCGCACGCCCCGTCGGTCCAAGCCCTCGTGTGCGGCTGTGGCGGCATGGGCATCGGGGCTGCTGGGAGCGGGGCTGGCGGCAAGGTCCGAGTGGCCTCCTCGGCGAGGGCGGCAAGCCCGACATCCGTGGCCAGCACGCCCGTGTTAGCCACGCCTGGCGGCAACCGCGCAAGCAATGCGTTCTGCGAGATCTCCGCCGTCGCCAGGGCGGCCGCCCTGTCAGCGCTCCAAGCCGGGCAGACCCAGAAGCGGTGCTCGCGGTCCTCGCGGGCGGCGCCGCAACGGGGGCATCGGGCCGGCCTGCCCCACTTCGCCGCCACCGATTCCGTGACGACGTTCCCAGACAATATTGCGCGCAAGGCCCTGGCCGCGTCTGGCGCTAGGGCCCCCGCCTCCAGCAGCCGCCTGGTCGCCCAGCGGTCCACCCCACGCGCGACATGCGCGAAGTCAGCCCTCCTGCCTGCCACGGCAGCCGCCTCTCGGCGCGCCCATGCCTCGAGGAGCACGGTGCGCGTGGACTGCAGTGGCTGGTCGGCGGGGCGCCATCCGTCCAGGCGAGCAGGGACGCCAGTCCAGCACTCGACGTCGTCGCCGAGGCGGAGCTGCGCCAGACTCCACGCGGCCGCGGCGACAGGGCCGGCGCCGCGGCCGTGCCCGGCCGCTCGGGCTCCGTCCGTTGCCCGCCAGAGCGCTGAGGGGAAGCGACCTCTGCGGAGCGCCTTCGCCGCCTGCCACAACGGCGCGAGGGCGACGACCGCCGCTGGCACCAGCCGCCACGTCGGGCTCAGGACCCCGAACACCACTTCTGCGGCAGCGCGGAATCCGCCTCGGCACACGGCCTGCCTCGCCGCCGCCCGCAGTCCGGCCAGCTCCTTCGCCGGTGGGCGGCCGCACGAGGCGCCGTGCAGTGCTGCCGCGGTGCTGGCGGCGGCGCCCAGCATGCATCGGTGTTGGAACTCCAAGGGGAGCCGCCCGATCCGCGCGAACCGCACCCCAGCGGCGCGCGCCCTGGAACCTTCAACGCTGCAGCGGGGCACTCGACCCGCGGCGGCGATCACCCCGAGGTCGCGGAACTGGCGCCCAGCAGGAATCAGAGGCGTTTGGGCCGCCAACCAACGGCGAAGCGCCGCGGTGTTCGCGAAATGCCTGCTCTTGTCGCGATTGAGCCGCCAGCCCATGGCGAGCTCGAACACGGCAGTGATGGCCAGCGCGCCGGCGACCGACTCCGCCACCTCGTCGGCCTCGCCGTGGCCGCCCCGCGCCCACAGCGTGAAGTCGTCGACGTAGATGCGCCGCCGGAGCTGGTCGTCCAGCTCCCCCGTGCGCCGTTGCCACGGCACCGCAAGGACGCCCAGGAAGAACGCGGCCAGCGCGCAGCCAGGCAGTATCCCGCTCGCGGGCTGCCATGCCTCACCGATGGTGCGGTCGACCCGGATCCGGCGCGAAGCCGTGTAGGCGCCCAGAGTTGGGGCCGACACCCATTGAGGGACGCCAGCGCGCGCCAGGATGCCCGGCAGGGAGGCCAAGTCGATGTGGTCGTACGCCTTCCGCCAATCGAGCGCCGCTCCGGCGATCGTCTCAGACGGCGCCTCCTCCGCCTCCAGCTCCAGCGCGAGCTCCCAGGCCAGCTTCTCCGCGCCTCTCTGGACCTCCTCGCCGGCCCACCGCAGGCGCCACTGGGCGAACAGGCAAGCCCTGCCTGCCGCCCACAGGCGGTACAAGATGGGTAAAAGCCAAATCGGGCGCCTGTCCATGGGGTCCGCGCCACCCCCGGGCTTCGGGAGCAGAAGACCTTCTGCTTCCACCAGCTCGTTCGGCCAGCTCCTGCAGGCCTCGACCTCCGCCGTGCAGCTCCGGAGGCAGCAAACGAAGCTCCTGCACGGTCCACCCGTCCAGACCAGGCTTCTTTCGCCGAGGCATGCGGCGAAACAGCGCAGACGCCATCTCTGCGGTCCATGATACCCGCTCGGGGAACGCTGGGAGGCCATCCAAAGCCTGAAGCCAGTGCTCGCCCAGCGGCGGTGCCGAATACCGCTGCCAGAGAGCGCGCCACTGCCCTTCGAAGTGGCGGAGGCGCGCCGCAGGGCCGCCGCGGAGCGCCAAGAGGCAGCTCCGGCTCCCCGCTGCTGCGGCCGCCGCGCCAGCAGTCGGGTCGGGAACCAAGTCTGCCTCGAGAGTCGACCCGCCTCGGATCCATCGATAGAGGCGGCCCTGCCCGTTGGCCAAACTCTCTTGGGCCTGACGGCGCCAGTCCTGCCTGCGCTGGGACCGCGCGGCCGCCTGGGCGGCACGCCATTCGGCCTCCGCCCGCTCCGGCATGGTGGCTGGGAGCACCACGTCTCGGAGCGTGAATTACCTACCCCGCTTTCGCTTCCAGGCAAAACCAAGCCATACCACGCGCCTCCTCGTCAAGCGGCCTGACCAGTACAGGCCGCAATTTGGCATTGTTTGGTATCTCTTGGAAGCGAGGGTGGTCAAAAGCGAGGTAGGTTTGTTTCCCCCCGATGGTGGCTGGGAGCACCCCGTCGGGTCGCAGGTCTGCCAGTGCTGTCCGCCAGATCGCCCGGCCTGCGTCGGCCCGCCGGGAAGCCTCTTGGAGGTCTCCTCGGCCGTCCTGGGCGGTCGGAAACCCAAACATCAGGAGGGGAAAAACACACACAGACACAATTAATCGTCGATTCCCAGGAAAATATACGAAAATATGGGAAGTGTGGGGGAAGACGAAAACCCAGAAAATATAGGAAAATATAGGGAATATGCTTATTCGTGTGTATTTATTTGTGTGTCCTGGGGCTCCTTCAAAACAGGCGAGAACCTCAGCATGATTCAAACAAGTGAGGGAAATCAGCGGTTTTTGCATCCTCGGGCTCTCCTGGGCGGCCTCGTGCAGCCCCTGGCCCGTCTTTGGCCATCTCGAGCCGTTTCGGTGTCGTCTTCGTTGCCCTGGAAGCCTTCTTGGAGGTGATGCTGGCCGTCTGCAGGCCGAAAAGAGCGCTGGGCTGCAATTTCAGGGAGGGACGGCTTTCAAATCCCGCGTGCGTCGAGGGATGGGTGGGTCGAAGGACAAATAAATTTCAGAGGGATCAGAGGAGCATTCTAATACGCCCATCCCATGCAGTCATGATGGCGGATATGCATAAGTATATGTACATGTATGTATATATACACATGTGTATATCTACCTCTAGCTATACATCTGTACACATAGATCTATAGGTGTAGACGTGTGCATACATCCTATGTGTGTAAGCATCGAGTTTTATACAGATGTATCTGCATCGCCGTGTGCGTGTGTGTGTGTGTGCGTGTGTGTGTGTGTGTGTGTGTGTGTGTGTGTGTGTGTGTGTGTGTGTGTGTGTGTGTGTGTGTGTGTGTGTGTGTGCGTGCGTGCGTGCGTGTGTGTGTGTGGTTGTGTGTATGTGTGTGTGCGCGGGTGTCTGTGTGTGCGCATGGTTGCGAACATGTGTTGGCGAGAGTGGCAAGTGTTCACCCGTGTAATCCCAGTGTACTGGCAAAGTCGGAAGTCGGTGTGTCAAACGTCTCCAGGGCTGGCGTGGAACATACTTCAGGGCAGGCTAAGAGCCCAGAGATGTGTTTACTGTGTGCACGTGCGCGTGCATGTGCAGCCTCCCTGGCTTGGAATTTGGATACCGTAACACAGGCGACAATGTTTGACAAAGAGCCGTTTATCAGATGGCAGACTTCTCACACCATCAGCGTGTATGTGCCATGGTGCCCTTACATTGGCAGACCAATGTGCCCCACAGGGTTCCACCCCCATTAGACGATGTCACGGCTTGCCTCCCACCCCCCCCACGTCCAACTGCAAAGCGCATGGCGAAGAGGTGACGGGACGGGACGGCGTGTGAAGGTGGAGGGAGGACGGAACGGGACGGCAGTGAACAAAACATGAGGGGCACGGAAGACGACGACTAGTAGTATTTGCGCGAACGCGTAGAGGATTGAAGAGAAGAGGATGGGCTTGAGGAGGGGAAGGATGCGGAGGGGGCGGGCGGGGAGAAGGAGCAGCAGGAGGAGGAGAAGGACAGCGATAAGGCCGATGAGGATGGAGAGTAGGAGAAAGTCGAGGAGGAGGAGGAGAAGGAGGAGGAGTCGGAGTGTGAGGGCGGGCGAGGAGGAGAAGAAAACGGAGGCGGAGGAACAGGAGCGCGTCAAAGCAATAGGAGAAGATGGGGGAGGGCGGGATAAGGGGGAGGGAGACGGGTAGGTGAAGAAAGACGGCCAGCAACAGGAGTAGCAGCTCGAGCAGCTTCGGGAGGAGCATGGCTCTTCGGATGAGTTGCAGGAGGAGCATGCAGAGTAGAGAAGGATAAGGAAAGGTGGATCAGGAAGATGAGCAGCGGGACGAGGTTGATAAGGTGGTCGTGTGGGAGGAGATGGAGGAAAAGGACGGGTGAGGAAACAGGAAGAGGTGGAGGGAGGGGGCAGCGGTTCAGGCAACGGCACGGATGCGACGGTTGAGGCTGACTGCTCTGATTAGGGCGCTTTGCTTGTGCCTCTCTGGGCCAGCTGCGCTGGGCGGAGGCCACGGCACCACGGGGGAGTACATGGTCGCCTTGCGGAGCGGCTTCGAGGAGCTCCCCCACTACCCAACCTGCCTGGGTCTCTGGCGTCGAGGCGTTGTAGAAAAAACGTAGCTCTTTTGAGTAGAAGTAAGTTTGGGTCCCTGGACCTTCACGGTTTGACCCCGCTCGGCTAATCATTTTATTATCGTATCGTGAGTTCTGGTCGTCATTGCCCTCTCATGGTATTTTTTGACGTGGCGTCAGCGTCAGACGTTGTAGATGGAGAGGGCGATTTGGTTGATGGACAAGCTTGTCATCATAATTGCGACGTCCATTCGCCCAGTCAGAGCCGGTTCCTCATGTGTTTTTTTCCGACGCGTTATTGAAGCCGGTTATGTATTACATAATGTCTGGGTGTGCGCGCACGCGATCGTCGAGTGACGGGTCCTTTGTCCTACTCGTCCTCCTCAGCCGTTTCGCTCGATTCACGATGTTGGTATCGCGTACAACTCCGAATTGGGTCACAACAGTCTTGGCAAAATGGTGCCGATCCCCCCTTCCCTCCTTCATTCTCTCTCTCTGCCCGCCTTCATCTTGCTGTTTCCCTCTTGAGTTCTTCTTCACAATGTCCCCTCCTCCCCCACGTCCATGCTCGTAACACCCCTTTTTTCTTCGCTCTTCCTTCCCCCCACACCTCCTCCTTTTCTCCTGCCTCCTCCTCGATCTCCTTCTCCTTCATGCGTCCCCTCATTCGTTCTCGCCTTGTAGCCTCTCTCTTTCCCCTCCTTCTCGTTCTCCTCCCTCGCCCGTTCGCATATGCAGTGGGGACCCATGCCAAGAAACACTCTGCTTGCCTCCAGGGTGCCCCGGAATTTTTGGGTTACGATGGTTTTGCGATGGAACGCGTCACGTTCCCGCACCAAAAATCAATGGGCGTCCTGGGGTCTCAGGGTTGGGTTTCTTGTGGAAGGTTTCTGCTGGACTGGCCTCCACTGTACCTCTCCCTTCGTTCCTCCCCCTGCTTCCTGTTCCTCTTCTTTCTCCCAGCATGTTCCATCTCCCTGCCCATCCCCCTGCTCCTCCCTCCTCTCCGTGTGTGTGTCTGCGTGCTCTCCCCTGCACGCAGGCATGCTGGACACCAGCTCCATCTGCCGATTCTCCTTCCCGACAGAAGAGACGCTCTCCCCGAGCCATTTCCCACACCCGCCCCCTCGCCGTCCCCATCCCTTCGTCACTATCACTGTCGTCGTCCTTTGCCTAGTTGCCACAATTGTCCTGGTGCACGACGTGCACATCAGAAGCGCACGAAATTGACTCAGACGTTACTTTGGATCCCCGTCACGTCGAGCATGCCGAAGCCAAATCTCCATCGGCCTATCGCGGAGATCGGGCCAGCTCCACGGATCTATGGATTGGGAGAGGTATCGTCCGATCGGGATGTAGGGAGGCGGGGGGTTGGACGCACTTCAGCACCTCCCTCGCGCAAGTTCCGTCCCCCCCCCCACCTTCGCTCCCCCCTTTGACACCTCCTCCGAATCTGCTGTCGCACCTCCTTGTAGCTTGCACGTGGATGGGCCCTGCTCTTGGCCAAATATTGGATTCGGACTGTCTTGCAAGTTCGCAGGCACCAGTAGTTCTCCGACGGCCGCTTAATCCTCAAAGATGGTTTAGGTACCCTGAAGGCCTATAGCGAGTTTGGTAATCCTTGTAGCTTGCACGTGTCTGTCCCAGTGTCGCCCCGTTTGGATTCCCATGGCGTCCCATCCCGCCCCGTGGGTGGTTGGCCGTAGTCAATCGGCAGACGGGTCGTCGGTGGATAACCGTTGCAGCCGCGAGCAATCACAACAAGCAAAACATAGACACAGTCAGCATGCCAGGATGTGCTGTGAAGACTCCCGTTCCATCCTGTCGGACATCCATCAGCTCTGAATTGCCGATCCCTCAATGGGGCACGACAGCTCAGTGCAAAAACCGCGGTGTCTCGATGCGCCCCGCGCAGGTGCGGGAAGGGAGGGTGGCCTCGCCCTGCCCGTGCGATTCAGCGACGCCCTCCCAAGAGCGCGCGGGCCGCCACGTTTATCCTCTTCCGTAGTGAGGAATGTCGTGGGATGACGTTTAACCCCGACAGTAATCTAGTTTTCCTCATCGTTTGGGGGTGGAGTTTAATCCTCGGCGCAACGCTTCCCCGTTGCTGCTCGCACTTAACCCTGCGCCTCCATCAGCATAGCACGTGCGAGGCGCGCCGTGGCTGCGACGGCGGCAACTTGTCCGAGCCCATGATGCTCCGTACCCTCTTCGTGGCTTGGTTGAGCAGGTGCCCCCGCGACTGTTCAGGAGGGCGAGGAGGAGAAGAAGGAGAGGATAGCAGGAGGAGGAGGAAAAGGACGATGAGGATGAGGAGGAGAAGGAAGGGGGGAACCGCATCACTTAGCATCAGCAACCAATACCTTGAGGCACCGTCCCACTCTGGAGTCTCGCTGGTCCGGGCAAGGAGACCCCCCCTGACAGCATGTTTCGATTCGCCATTCGGCGGCCGCCACGCTGCCGCTACGCTTGCACACGCATGGAAAGGGGACGCCGGGGAGGAGTGTGGGGGGGGTGGGGATGGGAGCGGATGGTGAAGAGGAGGAGAGAAGTTATGGAGGACGAGGGGAAGGGGAGGAACGAGGAGGAGCAACATGTGGAAGAAGGAGGAGGGGTACATGTACCAGGTGGAAGAGGATGCCCATCTGGCCTTCGAGGCCGACGAGGCATTACTCGACCCCCCCGGATTCACGCACGTGGAACCCAAATTCATTTGGCGATGCAGGGCGCGCAAGGTTCTGAGCACGCCTGAACTGCGGTGTGGTATCGGCGCACTGCATCGAGCTCGAGCCCGCTTAGACGAGATCCACCGCGCGATCGAGCGTCCCCCCCTCCTCGCCCACATTTTGCTTCCCAGTGCCCCGACGATTACATGGGGTAGCATTTTGGGATTCTGGATGGGCTGCGTCACAGGACCATCGGAAATCGCCAAGGAAGTGCGAAGTGCAGCTGGAGGGTGCTCCAGAGGTGCAGCACAGTTCTTGTGCTCCCCCTCAGATGCCCGAGGTCGGACCCCCAACGTTCCGTGAATCGTTGCGCCTTCTGACTATGCCCTTTCTGATCGCCTGCGTGGCCGGGTTGCTTGCTTGGGTTGGTTGATTGGCCCCCCAACTGGGTTCGCAACTCGGCTGGTTGGCTTGTCGGCTGGCTGGCTGGGTTGCAGGTTGGTTGGTTGGTCGGCAAGCAGGCTGGCAGCCTTGACGGTTGATTCGATGATTTATCGGTGAGATTGCCAGCTTCCCGAAGTGCGGGACCAAGAGCGCGTCTAAGACATTGCGGTTGCTCGCGCAGAACTGTTGTGTGTTGCAAGAGTATATGTCTCACGAGGACCCGTGGTTGCACGAGCGTTGCCCAACCGTTTTTGATACGATGGCTTTGCGAGCGCAGTCCTGCTCCATGTCACAAAGGGGCAATTCCTTGGGAGCGCGGACCCTTTAGCTAATATGACAGATCTTGGCCCCGGCATGCCCGATTGTTGATGCGTTTGTTCACATCACCGTGGCCCTGGCAGCGCGGCCCCATCGTTCTTCTACGAGGGACCGTGGCTTCGGGAGTGCGTTCTCATTGCGCTGCGCCATTGCTCATGGCCTCGGGATTGCAGGCGCTTGAATTTCTGACAGAAACGCGTCTCAAGTGTCTTTGAGTCCTGGCTTTGGAGACGCGGGCCCGTGCTTTGGGAGAGCGTACCCGTCAGTTTGCTATGAAGGGTCGTGGTCTGCGGGAACGCAGGGCCGTGTTTTTTCGAGGGATCGCGGCCCCGGAATCCCAGGCCAGTTGGATGCACAACAGGTCGTACAGTGTGGAAAGCGTGGGCCCATCGCGTTGTACAGGGATCGGCTCCCCGGAGAGGCGGACCCATCGCCTTGTCACGAGGAGTCGTGGCCTCGGGAGCGCGTACCCCTCGCAGTGTCCGGGGGCGCGGCCTCAGGAGCGCGAGCCAGCTGGTTTGGTTATGAGCGACCGTGGCCCCGAGAGAGCGCACCCGCAGTATGGTGCAAAGGCTGGTTGCCTCGGCAGCGTGGGCCCATCGTGGCATCGGGGGCGCAGATTCATTGCTCTGTTCGACCCTCGGGAGCGCGGGGTCCCATCGATTTTGTTACGAGGGATCGCGGTCTCGAGAGCGCGGACCCACTGTACTGCATGAGAGCCCGTGGCCTCGAGAGCGCGGAGCACATGTATTTAATTTGGGTTGTCGTCTCAGTCATGCGGGCGTGCCGTTTCCTCCGACAAGGAGTCGTGATCCCGGGAGCGCGGACCCATTTGTTTTTTGTTTAAGTGGTCGTGGCCTCGGGCGCGCGGGGATATATGTTCGTCAGCACGGTCAGGTGATGTGATTATGTAGGTCGGGATCGTGGATTTGGGAGTGTGGATCAGTTTCCAGACATCCTATGGTGTTGAGTCTTCGTTTTGAGTCAGCAGCGCAACGCGTCCTCTCCCAGTCCTCCTCCCCCCTGCCTCTGCCCCAGCGCAACCATGCCTCGCTTTCCACGCCCCATGGGAGCTCCATAGAAGGCCAACATGAAAAAGTCCGCACGCAGTCGAGGGCTCATTCCGTTCGCCTCAGCCACGCTTTCAAAGAAAGCCTCGTAGGAGCTCCACAGAAGCCCATTATGGAAAAGTCTGCATGCAGTCGCGGGCTCGTTCCGTTCGCCTCTGCCACGCATTTCCAGCCCCAAAGGGGCCCCATTGAAGCCCGGTCCGCGCGCAGTTGTGGGCTCATGTTGCTCGCCCTAGCCGCGCTGTTCAAGCCCAAGAGGAGCCCCACAGAAGGCAAACATGACAAGACCCGCGTGTAGTCGGGGGCTCAGTTCGCTCGCCTCTGCCACCCTGTTCAAGCCCCTATCGGAGTTTCACAAAATGCCAAAATTGAAAAGTCCGCATGCAGTTGCGGGCCTGTTTTTCGCTCGCCCTTGCCACGCTTTGCAATGCCCTTGGGAGCTCCACAAAAGGCAAGCATGAACAGTTCGCATGCAGCCGTGGGATAATGTCGCCCGCCCTTGCCACGGTTTTAAGCCCCATAGGAGCTTTTTAAAAAGGCCACAACATAACAAATCCGACTGCTGTCGGGGGCTCATCTCGTGTGCCCTTGCCACAGTTTTCAAGCCCTGTAGGAGCTCCACAGAAGGCCGACATGAATCAAGTCCCTATGCAGTCGTGGACCGTGTTCGGCATTTTTCTCGCCCTGCCCACGCTCAGTTCGCTAGCACCTGACACGCCTTTCAGGCCCCATGAGGAGCTCTACGGAAGGCCCAGAGGGCGAAGTCCGTACGCCTGTCCACGCCCATGTCGATCGCCCTTTCCATCGTTTCAGGTTCCGCATTGTAGCACTCACATGTGCGTATTGTCTGGGGCGCTACGGCGACGATTCCGTGGTGGCGGCGCCTCCACGTGTCGTGGCCCCGGAGAGGGGCCTCCACCTCCTTCGGCCCACCTGCCTTGCGGTGCTCACAACGGCAGGTGGTTGGGTCCTTCGCCAGGCTAGTTGTGTGTGTGTGGTGTTGGTGCCCGTGGCTTCCGGAACGTGGGCCCATTGCTGCTCTTACGAGGAGGTGTAGGCCTCGGAGCGCGGGCCCAGATCGTTGTTGCATGCCGCATGGCAGTCAGAGGTTGGGGGAATCAAGCCCGAGGAGGGGGATGGCGGCCTTTCTGGTACATGGGGGTCACGCGCGTAGAAGTTCAGAGCCTATACCAATTGCAACGCTACTCCATCTTGCGATTCGAGCTTTGACCACTGCGTTCGGCAAAATCCACTGTGCACAAACTCTGGCGGGATTTCCGAAAAGGAACCGTTGCCCAGACCACAATGCTCAAGTTGGCCGCCCGCGCGCATTCACGGTTGACGATCCGTATGAGTTTGGCCGCCGTGCAAGTTGCAGCCAGTTGCAGTAGTGATTCTCGAGGAGGGATGCGATATTGACGCACAGCTCCAAGCGTCCGTCGTAACGTGTTGGTTTGCAAGCTATCTGCCCGCGGGAAAGGCGCACTGCAGCAAGAAGCCATCATACACCACACTATGTAATGGAAGCGGATGCTGCTGACATGGGTTGTCGGCGTTTGCCCGCCAGTTTGTTCTAAGAGCGGCGCAGGTTATGGTGTAATCTCACATGTTGAAGGCAGGCCCAGTGTTGGCAAGCGGTTCTGCTGAGCATGGGTTGCCCTTCCTGCCTGTTCTGCCCGAGATGGGACTGCATGCTGAATGCCCATGCTCGAGGGAGGGAGCGAAACAGCCGTCCTTTCGCCAACGGCACAGGCCTCACTGCAAGCTGTCCAGGAGAGCTTGCTCAGGCTAGGCGACACGTTGTATTTGAAGCATTCATCGAGCACGTTGGATTATTGAACAAGCTGCCTAGCTAGCACACAGCCCGTTCCGACGATGCCCGCTCATCCCCCCAACGGGCATGATCAAATGTGGTTTAAACTCAGACCCCCCACGCCGTCTGCTAGACACAAGCCGTTGCATGGTTTTGGGCGTGGTGGGCATAGAATCTGCGCCTCACCGGGAACACAAAGGGTGTGCCCACCGAGGTATGCTTGTCTGCTTTTTACAGCGTTGACGCTTCGCGTCTCCCCGCTAGCCCACCCAGAAATGATGCCAAGCCGAGCTGCAGGTGGAGCAGCTGTCAAACCGAGATATGCCAACCATACATCCAGTCTCGCGTGTGTCGATACAGGACTCTTTTGGCAGCTTGCTTAGGCCATACTAGGACCTTCTTGATGCCATTTTGGAAGCCTTTGGGGTTCGTTTGATGCCTTCTTGGGGGCCTTTGTGGCCTTATAGGGGCCATCTTGGAGACCATCGGTTAAATAAGGAAGGGTAACTAATGTCAGCGCCCCCGCCGGGCTGGAACAATCTACTCCTGAGGCCTTTGGAGGCGTTCTTGGGCACTCTTGTTTGGATCTGCCTTGGGCCCCGCTTCGGGCTTTCTTGTGCCATCTTCGAACCATCTGAGTCCTTAGAAGCCCATCGGAAGTGAAAAAGACGAGGTGTCGGAAGGATGTTGGCATCTCGGGGTCCTCTGGAGTCTCCATGGCTACCCAGAGCCGTCTTGGAGCGGTATGTGAGCCTCTTGGGGGCATGTCGGAAATTATGATAAGCCATCTTTGGTTATCTCATGTGATCTTGGAGGCCATCTTGGGCCATCTGGGGCCATAATGAACCGATCTTGGGCAATCTTTTTCGCCTCAACGCGTCGCAGCGGAAGTGTTCCAGACCCAGGGAGGGAAAGGGGGAGCAGGGGGAGAGGTTAACATCCCAGTTTCCCTACTCTTGCTTCCTTTCCCCACTCCACCCCAAATTCGTCCGTAATCCCTCCTGGCTTCATCCCATCTCCCGTTCTCGTCTCCCTCATGTGTGCCAGTGCAATGGAACGCATGAGATCTCGGAGTTTCGGGGCAGGCAGGTGGAGACGCGAAGCGGAGATCAGGGACAACGATAGGGGGGAATAGGCAGAGGGGGGGATGCATCGACCCCCAGTCGCCCACTGGTCGCCGATCGGGGCCCGATAGCCCCAACCCGCCGAGGGAGGTACGGACTCACTATCGGGGGCCTATCGCCGATCTATCGGCGATGCATCGCCGATTCCAGGTCGATGCATCCCCCCCCATGCCGATGCCTACCCCCCTATCGTTTCCCTCCAGTGGAGAGGTGGGGGATCACAAGATGTCTTAGCTTGAGCGTCAATGTTGTGATCAATTGCTGGGCGCTACGTTCTGCTAAGCGGGTTCTCGCTGACCGCGTTGGATCAGCACTGCCAATACACATCGCCCGTTGGCAGTGGCAGCACGGTGTACCTCGGACTCTTTAACTTTTCCGCTTGCTTCACCCTCCCATCCCTCACGCTCCTTTTCTTGTAGCCTTGGTTGCCCGAAGGCTCCCAAACATACAGGGGAGTTGGGGAGGAAAAGGACGAGACAGACTTGACCGATATTTCTCGGGCCAGGCTACCGTTCAACGGGGTCTGTTGTATGTTAGCCGTTTCCCTAACAGCAAGATGTGGGGTGGACGAGTCATTGATTGGTGTATGTATTGTGGGGTTGGGTGGCCCCTCAGTTGATTAGGGACGCGGTCCTTGTGAATGCGCCTCTTGGGGAAAGCTCTCTTGTTCCAAGCGCTGGCCCTGCCCTTGGGTTCAGGGTGTGGATCGTTTCTGGGCTGTGTACTCAGGCTTGGCATGCCCAGCTGATGACACGCACAGCGTGCGTAAGACTCAGCTAATGTGCCGTTTCTGCAGGCCCGTGTGCATGCACGCGTGGATCCGTCATTCCGATCTGTTCTGAGGAGGAAGGGGGAGGAGCAGGAGGTCGAGGAGGACGAGGAGGAGGAGCAGGAGGAGGATGAGGAGGAGGAGCAGGAGGAGGAGGAGGAGGAAGGGGAGGAGGAGGAGGAGAAGGAGGAGGAGGATGATGAGGAGGAGCAGGTGGAGGAAGAAGGGAAACAGGCGCGAGAGGGGGGGAAGAGGTGGAGGAGGCGGAGGAGGAAGAGGGTACGGGTTAGTCGGGTAGGGGTGGGGGGAGGAGGAGGAGGAGGAGTCCTCAGCCGAAGGCCGTTTTTCATCGGACTGCTGCGCACTGCATGGCTGACACGACGTTCTTACGTGTCCCGATGAGGAGGAGGAGGAGGAGGAGGAGGAGGAGGAGGAGGAGGAGGAGGAGGAGGAGTAGGAAGACAAGGACAAAGACGAACAAGGGGGTGGGGAGAGAAGGCGGGAGGAGGGGGCCGGGGGGAGGAGGCGGAGAAATCGGGGCAGGTGGAGGAGGGGTCAGATCGGGGAACATGTAGGCGGGAGAGGAGGTGGGGGCAAGGAGGAGGCAAGGACGACGAAGTTCCTCCTTCCTCCTCCTCGCCCTCATTCCCCTTCTGCTCCCCCTCCTCCATCTCGCCCTCCTCCTCCTCTCCGTCCGCCTCGCCATCCTCCCCATGCTGCTGCTCCTCCTCCTCCTCCTCCTCCTCCTCCTCCTCCTCCTCCTCGCCCTTCCCCCCCCCCTCCTCGCCCTCCCTGCCCTCGAGGCTCCTGATGCCTTGCGGAGGCTCCAGGAATTTCAGATAATGCGCTGGAGGGTGTCCGAAAACATCGGGGAAAGTTGAGAATCGCACAAATCTCCCAGAAGCCTTCGACGACCACCCGAAAGCGTCCGATGGCATCGGTAGATTGCCAGACAAACCCGGATGCATGGGAAAAGCATCCGGAAACAGTTGGACTTTTTGTTCGCCTTCCAAACCCTTATCATCTCTTCTCAACTCCCCCCTCCTCCTTCTCCTCCTCGTCCTCGTCCTCCTCCCCCCTCGGGAGGAGGAGGAGGAGGACGAGGAGGAGGAGGAGGAGGAGGAGGAGGAGGAGGAGGATGGAGGAGGTGGGCCAGGAGAGGCAAGGCGGAGGAAGCTCCTCCTGTTCCTTCCCCTCCCTCTCCTTCTCCTCCTCCTCCCCCTCCTCCTCCCCCTCCACCTCCTCCTCCTCCTCGTCCTCCCCCTCCACTCCTCCTCCTCCCCCTCCTCCTCCTTCTCCTCCTCCTCATCCTCCTCCTCCTCCTCCTCCTCCTCCTCGTCCTCCCCCTCAACTTCCTCCTCCCCCCCCTCCTCCTCCTTCTCCTCCTCCTCCTCCTCCTCCTCCTCCTCCTCCTCCTCCTAGCCATTTCCAGGTCTCTGGAAGTAAGACTTTTTCGGTCGCGCACTTGGAAGTGGCGCAGCGGCCGAGAGCCAACGATTCCATACCCGCGCCCATGCCTGAAGACGGCCGCGATGGCGGCGGGAGATGGCAGTTCCGCACCTGGGGTTGCTCCAACCCGCGCTGTCGATATGCCAACTTCATGTGGCGCACGTCATGTCGTGAATGTGGGAAAGCTGGACCCCCGAAAGTTCAGAACCAAGCACGCCGGCCAGGCCTCCGCGAGCCTCGGGTGCTGGGCGACTGGCTTAAGGGGCCGCCTGACCTCGGTGATTCAGCGGGGGGCAAGGGTCGCGGGGGCAGAGCCGCAGCAGCTGACAAGGGCAAGGACAAGGCCCCCGACAGTGAGGCAGTTGTCAAGCTCCTGCGCGCATATGAGAAGCATACAGGCACGTCCATGGCAGAAGTGGTGGCCTTCGCGGAGAAGCCGCCCGAGGAGGAGTCTCAGGCCGTCGACCTCAGCACGAAGTCCCTCCAGGACCTGCTGGGGCGCGAGACTCGGAAGAAGAAACAAGTCGAGGCGAGCCAGAGTCGAGTGGAGGAAGCAGCAGCAGCCCTCGAGGAGGCTCAGAAGTGGCTCGCCTCCCAGCGCCAGCAGCTCGCCTCGCACACGGAGTACCTCGGCAGGATCCAAGAGGCAATCAAGGCCCAGAAGGTGCGAGCGGTTATCCCCCCCGGTGAGAACGTGGCCGAGAAGAAGGTCGACAGCACTGCGCTGCTGGAGGACTTCCACAAGATGCTCGATGCCGTGGCCCAGCAGTTCCAGGTCGACTGCGGGGGCCTCAAATCGGCCACGGCGGCCAAGCTCGCTGAGGAGAAACAGAAGCACGCTGAGGCCCAGCGGCAGTCAGCCGCTGTGGCTGCTGCTTCTGCTCCTGCTGCTGCGGGCAGCGACGGCGGCGGCAACGCGGCCATGGACCTCGACGGCGGCATCGAGTTCGACGCCGAGGACGAGGGAGTCCAGCAGTTGCTCCGCGAGGCTGATGCCGACGTCGACGACAAGGGCAAGGTCAAGCGCTTGCTGGAGGCCCTCACCGCCAAGGCCAAGCGAGCCAAGCGGAGTGGGTAACAACACCCGCTCGACAGAGGTACCGCCGGGGGCCTTTGCTCCAGGAGCCCCAGGCTCTCCGACGCCCCGTGGCCCTCGCCAGTGTGCCGGAGATGGTGGTTGGCAGCCCAGCCACACCTTGCGGGCTGCACTGATCACCGTCGCTCCGGGTGCAGTTGTCAATCCACCCGCCTGTGAAGCAAGTGGCGGGTTGGCGAGAGAGTTAGGCCCCGCGGGCGGGTCTGGCGGCGCAGGCATGCATGGCCTTTCGCTGTGGTCTGCGAATTCATCCACTTGGTCTTCGGCGCAGACGCTAATGGAGTGGGCCAACGGCAGCAAGCACCACGAGCTGCCAGACGTGATGTGCACCCAGGAGCACAGGATTAAGTCGACGGCTCTCCTGTCGTCTGCTTCCAGCTGGGCCTCCAAGAGGGGCTTTGCGTGGATCTCGCACCTGGCGAGCTCCACTGGCGATGGGCCGCTCAACTCCTAGCGGAGGAGTGGCAGTCCTCAGCCGGATCACGGCTATGCGAGAGCCGTTGCTGGATCAGATCTTCCTGCCGACGCACAGGGTGGAGGCGGCAAGACTGAACGTGGGCTTGCCAGTGCCGCTGCATGTAGTCTCCCTGTACTTGGTCACCGGCGTGGGCCTCAACGTGGAGAACATCGGCATACTGGCGAACCTGATGGAGTTCCTGGGCTCTCTGCCTGGGCCGTGGATCGTGCTGGGCGACTTCAACGTGCTGCCTGAGCTGTTGGAGGAGTGGGCCACCAAGGCCCGAGGGGTGTTGCTCGCCACTGGAGCCCCGACGTTCGGGGGCCGAGAGATCGACTTCGGCATCTGTTCGAAGGTCCTGGCCTCCTTCGTCCGGGCGGTGGTTCCGGTCGAGGGCCCCACACAGCAGGGGCATGTGCCCATTCATGTACGCTTGGAGGGCTTGGGCAGGGGGGCGCGTGTCACTCGAGCGGTCTTGCCCTTCAAGTTCCCGCTCGAGAAGCCTCCCCCTGTATGGCCAGCACCGATTGAAGCTGGCGCCGCAGAGTGGCCCTGAGAGGTCGGAGTGGCGCTCCCGACTGCTCTCGGTGAGGCGTGCGAGGATGCCGAGGCGTACCTCGCCGAATTCCACGATCTGGCAGCGTGGGGCCAGCGCGCCTGGAGGGGGCGAGCTGAAGGCTTCAAGATCGCTAGTGAGCCGTTGTTGCAAGCTTGGGACAGGTCGCTGAAGCAGCACTCCAGCGTCGCTTACCGCTCTCGGGCCCGGTTCTACTCGGCAGCCTACCGCTTAGCGGAGATCGCAGCTGCAGCCGGAGCCAAGCGGTGCCCTGGACTGGCAGCGTTCAGGAGGCAGCGCAGAGTGGTTTCCAGCGTAGTGCCCGCTGACGGCCCGCTGGCCGCCTGGCAGGAAGAGCCCAGGGAGGACCTCGTAGAGCTGCTGTCTTCCGGCGAAGCGGCCGACAGAGAGCGCGCTGCTGATTTTTTCGACGCCTTGAGCTTGCACTTGTCCCGGCTCCAGAGGGCCGATCGAGCTGAGGCGGCCAGAGCTTGGCGAGCTTGGGCGCAGGCGTCGGTTCAAAACGGCGGCAGCATCGCCTTTCGCTTTGTTAGGGGCACTGTGCAGCCGTCGGCGATGCAGACAGACGAGTCTGAAGGGTCTCCCGCGCTGCCCATTGCAGGGCAGGAAGCCCTTGGTCAGATTATGGGCACCTGGACCCCGCCCTGGGTGAACCCTGCGCGCGCAAGCGAAGAGCACCCAAGGCTTTGGGACAGATCCTGGTCAGGGCAGCGCTGGCGCGCTTATTGACTGCGATGCTGGCCCGCCCGCGGGCGACGGGCTGGAGGCTGGCCCGCTGGGCGAAGTCCGAAGCCGGAGCTCCGGGCAAAGTTCACTCGTCTCCCCGGCGGCCGGCGATGACAGCGGCCAGGCCGCCAGTGGGCAGCGGCATGTGAGTCAGGAGGCGCCTGATGGGGGTCGACGCCCGCGCTGGATCCGTTCGCGGAGCTCCCCCCCCTAACCCTGGAAGAACTGGACCGAGTTGTTTTAAGTTACTCGTCCTCGGCAGGGCTCGGATGGGATCGTTTCCACCCGCGCCAGATGTCATATCTTCCTATTTCCTATAGGCAAGCCTTCCTTGATATACTGCACGCCTGGGAGAATCAGCCAGATGAGGTTGATATATGGTTGCTTTTAGTGTTTTTCCTTCATAAACCGAGCCCCCCAGGAGGCGTGCGACCGATAATCCTCTTCTCGCTCTGGACGCGAGTGTGGTCGAGGTGTCGTCAGGTGGTCGCGCGCAGATGGGAGTTCACCCTCCAGAATGCTTTCTTCTGGGGGGACGCGGAACACACGTGCGATAGGTCAGGTTTAGTGCACAATGTTTTGCAGCAGCCAGCGGGCTGCTCGACCTCTCTAAGTACGACGAGTTCATTTCGCATGCAGAGCTTCGTCAGGAAGCTATCAAGACGGGGTTCAATCTTAAACTCCTCAAGTGTTGCTGCTCAGCTTATCGCCTCCCAATGAGAGCGGTGTGGAAAGGTGCTGTGTCGGACCCTGTGTCGGCGAACGGCACTGTAGCGGCGGGCTGCAGCGTTGCTTTGGCGTTATCCAAGCTCCTGGTGCACACTCTGTTGCGTAAGTTGCAGCGGCTTTTTCCTTCGGTCAGGTTCCAGAACCTGGTCGACGACTACCTGCTCCAAGCTGTAGGCATGGCAGATCAGGTGCTGAATCAGTTTCCCGAGGCCATGATGGCCTTGGTCCAGGGGCTGCAGCGCAAGAAGCTCAAAGTAAACTGGGACAAAACCGGTTTCCTGGCCTCTTCGGCCGGCTTGGCTGATCAGTTGAATACGAAGTGGTCCCTTTCAGCGGAGGACCGTCTCAAGGGGGCCAGGTGCTTGGGCACTGACGCCAATGACGGTTCGGTCAGGCGGGTAGGAGAGCAGGACAAGCGTCTAGCCAAGGCCAAGCGGGTTTCACAGAAGGTGCAGACCCTGCGGGCTGCTGGCGCCAACGTCAGTACTATCATGAGGGGGTCTCCGACGGCTACGGCGGTGTGGGGGAGTGCTGTGACGGGGATCTCTGATCAGAAGTTGCACGGGCTGCGAGTGGCGGCCCTTCGTGCGGAGGGCCGCACTCCAGCAGGCACGTCAATTGGCCTTCGGCTGAGAGTTTCACCCCGGGGATCGTTTCGAGACCCTTGGGTGGTCCACGCCGTGGAGGTCGCGAAGCAGTGGGCGCTGTCGGCCCTGTCGGAGCTCCCTGGGCGCGGCCCCATGCAGGCGGTGTGGGAGGCTGGGAAGGACCTCTTGGGCAGAGCCAACGCGTGGTCGCAATGCGTGGACCCAGGGCAAGTTGTACAGTTGTGCATGGCGCGCATTGGCATCAGCATGCCAGGAGCCTTCTCTATTTGCTTCCAGCGTGTAGAGTATTCGATGCTAGATTTTTCGCCAGGCTTCATCTGCGAGAGAGTGAAGGAGGCGTCCCTCCTCGCCTCGGATGTGCTGGCTTTGAACAACATCCAGGGGGCATGGTCCTCGGCGCTGCACTGGGGGCCGGTCGCGCATTTGCTGGCTAAAAAGGAAAGTGATGTCTGGACCAAGCACCACAAGGCCATTGTCCGGAGCTTGTGTGGTGGTTCCTTCTGGCCTCAGGCCCGCTTGTTCAGGCACGGGAAATCCCAGCATGGGCTGTGCTTGTTGTGCGGCGGCCCCGGGACCCTTTACCACAGATTTTATGAGTGTCCTTGCCTGGAGCAGCACCGCAGGGACGAGTGCCCCGTCCATGTGCGCGAGGCTGCCGCCCGAGTCCACGCCAAGGGGGAAGTTTTTAGTGACCTCTTCTGCCGAGGGCTGTTTCCCTCTCCAGCCAGGTGTTTCCCTGTCCCCGAGGCGAGGATTGAGGATCAAGTGATCTGGATTGGTGTTCCTGGGGGCTGGAAGTTCTCGGGAGCTGTTTTCCTAGATGGCAGTGCGTTTCATTCGAAGCTATCCGGGCTGTCCAGGGCGGGCTGGGCGATCGTTCAGATCGACCCCGCTGGCAATCTTGTAGGAGGAGCCTTCGGCGTAGTGCCTCTGAGCTACGCGCCCAACCAGACAGCCCGTGACGGCGAGGACAGAGCGTTTCAAGTCTTGTCCGAATTCTCGGAGTGGATCCCCGAAGACCCTCTCACGGTTTACTCGGATTGCGCTGGCTCGATCAATTGTGCTGTCTATCCTGGGATTGCCCTCGACCCCATGAATGCCAGGAGCCACTTTTGGGTGCGCTGGTGGGAGGGAATTGGCTGCCTCGCCCGAGTCCATAAGGTCAAGGCTCATGCTGCGATCACTTCGGCTGCCGATGACCACGAGGAGTGGTTGTTTAAAGGCAACCGAGAGGCTGACAGATGGGCCAAGAAGGGGGCTTTGAGATGGCTGGTTCCCCCTCAGCAGATGGCTTTTGTGCAGGGGGTCGAAGCAATGGCCAGAGATGCGATTCGGTGGCATGCGAGGGCCCAACAGCAGTTCTCCGATGGGGGGTTTTGCGACTCGCAGGGGGTCGTTGGGACCTCGGATGTCTCGTTCGAGATCAGCGGCCCTGATTGGAGCCATCTTGAGGAGCTGGGCCGTGAGGGGGGGGCTGTCCCTTTTGGGCAAGTCCGGGGAGTGTCCTTTGCGGGAGGCGCGGCCCCCCCCACTCCGCCGGTCCCCCCGGCCCTTGCTGATGCCTTCTCCTCTGCCGCGGCTGCTGCATCTGAGCCTGATCTGCAGACGTGTGATGGCATCCCATGGCTCCTCAATGGGCACTCTGTCGTACAGGCATCTCTTGTCCCTAATGCGGAGGGGGCGGAAAGCGTGCCTGATCTAATTTTTTGTAAAGTCTGCGGGGCCTCCCTCCACAGGAACTTTCGGCCTGGGGAGGGGTTGGACGCGGTCTGTCGTGGGAGGGAGACCCCGGGACTCAGGTCTCAGAGGTCCCGGCTGCGGCGAGGGCTGGCTCCGAGGATCGACGCCAGTCTGGACCGCGTCCGGGGGCCCGAGGACGCCATCAAGGCCGCGTGGACGGCCAGGCTGCCCTCCCTCACCTCCCTGGGCGCGGGCCCGGGCGCGAGGGAGCAGGAGGCAGTGAGGGGTGAAGCCGTCAGTGAGGTTTTGTACGGCACCACGGTGCCTGAATTGGACGACTGGGCGGTAGCCCTTTTCCACGGTTTCTCGTCCCCAGATGCAGCTGTTGATTTCGGTCAGTCTCAGCGGGTTTCTGAGGACGAGGTGTTTCATCCTGACGACCCTAGCGAGGGCTGGGCAGGTTTTGGCTCTGCGGAGAGGGGGCCCAGCCCCATATAATCAGAAGCACTCAGAAGCACCCTCCTCCTCCTCCTCCTCCTCCTCCTCCTCCTCCTCCTCCTCCCCCTCGTTTCTCGCTCCCTCCTCCCGCCGGTGCGCTCCCTTCCCCGCGCCCCAGTGCGCCTTGCGCAGGGCAGGAAGGGCGGGCCCAGGAGGGAGCCAGCTGGAGTCGTTCGCCCGCCGGTCCTGCTGGACGCTTAGTCTCAGGAGGAGGAGGAGGAGGAGGAGGAGGAGGAGGAGGAGGAACAGGAGGAGGAGGAGGAGAGTCTGCCCCCGCCCGCTCACGCAGCGGTCTCCTTCCGCTCCTGCACGCCGCCAATATGCCGTCCCCGCCCGCTGCCTCCCCACGCTGGCCCCGCTCGCCGAGCGCTGGCGTCGCGGAGCGGGCATGGCCAGGGCCCCGCTCGGGCCCGAGGAGAGCAGCTCGTGTCGTTATTTTGGACCATTGGGGGGGGGGGGATTGGGGTGCGCTGCCACACTGTGGCAGCGCACCAAGCTCCCCAGGGTGAACAACCGAGGGGAAACAAAAACCATCAGCTAAACAAAAACCATGAGCTAAACTTGGGACTTGGGGCGCCACAGTGGCGCCCCAAGTCCCCTTGGGGAGCTGTGACAGCTGCCCAAGGGGCCTGCCGGCCCGCCCGCGCCGCTGCTGATTGCGGGCTCCGGCCCGCCCGCGCCGCCCCTGTAGGGGCCTGCCGGCCCGCCGGCCGGCGGACTCGCGCGTCTGCGTCTGCGTCTGCGTCTGCCACAGCTCCCTGCGAGCCCAGAGGTGCACGCCAGGATGGCATGGGAAAAGCGGCACGTCCTGGCATTGGAGGCACCGCAACAGGTGACTTCGAACCGAACGCCCTCGCCACCAAGCAACGGCCGCGGCCAGCGCCCACAAACTCTACAAGGCACTCAGCCCTCCGATGCGCCTGTCTGGTCTTCATCCACATGCCGCTGCCCGCATACTTGCAAAGCGCGCGCCACGAAATTATCGTGGACTGGATCTCGCCAGGGCCCGAAGAGCGTAGTTAACACTGCACTGGACACCAGAGGGGACATTGGGGTGCGCTGCCAGAGTTTGGTGCCGACGCACGCCAGTAGGGTGTGCGTTACTGGCACGTTCTTACAAGGGCAAGCGCCGCAACTGGCAAGCACGAAAGGCGTTTCTTCGCCACCAAGCACTTGGAGCCGTCTGCTTCCGCGAACCCTGCAGACCACCCAGGGGGAGAAAGTGCAAGGACCCAACGTCCTCCAATGCCCTGAATTCCGCACCCTGCACTGCATCCGCCTCCCGTTGGAATGAGGAGAACGGGACAGCGAAGGATGGTAGGGGGCGAGTGGCCGCTACGCGGTACACCGGTCGGTCGCACTCACGGAGTACTGGGCGAACCACGTTCCACGTCCCACTCGTACCGCATCAGCAGGTCTTTCCGCTCACCTGGGTCTGTTGTCGCACCTTCTATCAGGACTGTGAGCTCTGCGACGTCGATGACGTCTGGTACTGGGCCGCCGAGCAAATCGGCCAAATTGTTGCCAACTCGCCTCCACCACGAAGGAGCGGGCGAGGAGCGCGCTGCTTCCCGCATGACCGCTGCGGGGTGACCGCCGGGGAGCACCCACAGCCTCGCTCTGTCCATAATCGTTTGCTCAAACATGCGTGTTCCCAGACGCCTCCCCCGCCCGCACTGAACCCAGGACAACGCCCAATTAAGGCGCGCCCAATTAAGGCGCGCCCTGGCCCAGGAGGTTTTCAGTTTTTTCAGGTCGGTTTCGCTGTGCGGCACGTCTATCCAGAACGCGGCTCCGTACAGGAGGGCCCCCTCAATCTTGGCGGGGACTTGCGCGTCAAGCACTGGTGCGGGGAAACCACCTGCGTCTGCAGCCTGGTGGAGTTCATCGAAAAAGGGCCCTCCCGCGCGCGAGGAGCGATCTCGCAAAGGGGCTGAAAGACAGATCCGCACTAAGATGATCCCCGGGATGACCCTGGACGAGCAGGGGTCGAAGCCCATGTCGGTGGAGTCGGATGCCGGACTCTGGCCGATAGCCATGGCAGATGTTGTGGGACGGCCGCAATTCAACTATGCTTTTAGAGTGCAGGACGTTTTTCACCGTCGCCGAGGGGACGGTCTGGTCAAGGACCGCCCGAAGCGCACCCATAGACGAGCTAGCCGCGACGGCATCGTCGACGTCTTGCGACGGGCCCAAGGAAGCGTCATCGAGCAGTTCGACGGTGGCGACGCGGTCGGCCAAGCAGGGCAAAGATGGCAAGGCAGCAGCCTCGCAGGAAGCTCCCCCTCCTTGACCTCCTCCTCCTCCTCCTCCTCCTCCTTCTCCTCATCCTCCTCTTCTCTCCCTGCGTCTCCCTCCTTCCCTCCCTCCCCTCCCCCCCTCCTCGCCTCTCCCCAACGTCCCCTCCATCCCTCCTGACCCGGCGCCTGGCCTGCCCGCCGCCAGCCTGGAAGCTGCGCCGCCCCCGGGCGCCGGGGGCTCGGCGCCCTTCGGGCTCTTCGATCGCAGCGGCCTCTGCAGGTGTGCGCGCGCCTCCATTGGCAGGGCGGAGCAGGAGGGATCCCAGACCCCGTCGCGTCGTGAAGCAAACATGACGGAAGGTTGTTCGCTGTCTTGGGCGTCCAGGGGTCCTCATTGGGCTCCTGGACCGTCAAACAACGACTCAGGATGAAAGACCGGTCCAGGGGAAGGGGTCCAGGCCTCTGGGGGTCCACCTTATGAAATTAGCATGACGTCGGGGGCATGGGCTGGAAGGGGGCATGCTGTGACACGTGCAGCCGTGGCACGCGGGTCGGACGCAACCCTAGCTTTGGAGGGGCACCCCCCCGTTCTTCGCGCTCTGGCTTTCCATCCTGTGATGTTTTCTGTGGGATCTTTTTTTGTTCGCAGCGCGGTCACCATCATCAAGCCTCGTCGAAATCTCACTGAGCGAAGTCCGGGAACCTGAGAGGCGAGCCAGGGCCCTGGCGACCCGTGTGGGAGAAGAAGGGCAAGGAAGGGGGAGGAGGAGTCGGAGGATTGGTGCGGCCACGTACTCTCACAGTCCCCTTAGGCTCCGTGTCGGCCGATGCATTCGCCAGCGGCACAGCCTGAGGCATCGGGGGTGGTGGTGCTGAAACACAGGCCTGGGATCCGTTTCTTGACTCATGCTGGCGTCCCGCGCTTCACGGTGTCATTCTGAAATCTCCACGGGATTGGCAGCTGGTTTCAATTACCCCTCGTAGCGCCACAGTTGTCCTCTCCTCCTCCCCCCTTTCTGAATTAAGAGCCCCGCTCTGGCTGTTTTGCTTCGGTGGCGTCTTCTGAAGCCCACCAGAACCGTTTTTGAACACATTTAACGTGCGCTTCAGGGACGCGGGCCTCTCGGGGGCAACATTGGAAGAACGGCTGTCGTTTTGGAACCCTTTTTCTGGCTATGTCGTAGCCTCTTGGTTGCATGAAGGTCATCTGGAACCAACATGGTCTTTCCTGTACCCGTTTGATTTCTGGGAGGCCACCTTGTTTTTTTGCAATGCTAGCAGCCCTCACGCTCTCACCCCAGTGAAAAGGGGGTAGGGGCGGGGGGGAACCCCTCCCAGAAGGCGAATGAAGAGAGGCGTCCCAGCGGTTGCATGGAAGGAGGTGTTGTGCTGAATCGCGCTCCCGTTCCAGCACCACGGACTTGATCTCCCGTCCAGTGTTTGGCAGCTGACAGCATGGATGAAGGGCTGGTGTCATTCAAAGGCGTTGCGCACAATGATTTAACGAAGCCGCCCTGGTCAATGATGGTTGATGTGTGTTCCACCGCATAAGGTCTCCCACCACGAAAGCTTATGAGGCCCTCGCCTTTCTAGCGGGTGCTAGCCGCAGAGAGGACAGACATGCGCTACCTGATGAGGAGGGGTCTTGGGACGGTTGTGCGCATTGGAGCGTCAGTGGTTTGTGCTGGATCTACTTTGGTCTCGTCGTCGTCGTTGTCCTCGTCCTCCTCCTCCTCATCACCTGCATTACCCTTACAATTCCTATCACAAGATGCTTATGTGTCTTATTCCTGCTCCTTGTCCATATTCGCTTCGCTATGTTCTTACCGTTGTTCTTCCACTTTTTCATTGTGTCGTTCTTCCCTCACTATTCATCCATAACTCGTCCCCTAATCCATCCTCCGTAGTCACGTCGGGTCAAGCAGGCGCGCTGCCATGGCCCATGGCTGTCCTGCCAAAGTGCCCCGCATGCGGCGCCTCCTTGCTGGTATCAGATGCCCAGTTCTGCAGCCGATGCGGCGTCCGGGCACAAGGCGCCGCAAATGGCAAGCCGTCGAGGTCCACGTGGGATCCAGAGCAGTACGTCTTGTCACCGCAGAGCAGAACCTCTCAGGCGCCTTGCCAGTCGCCTTTGGACCAGGCGCGGCGCGGCACCTCCGCGGCGGCAGAGCTCGCGCCACTGGCCGCTTCGGCCTCCCGGCCGCGTGCTGGCGCTGGCTCTCCAGAGGCCGCGGCGACTGGGCCGCGCAGCCGATTGGATGCCGCGGCGGCCAGCCGCAGCGGCGCCGCCGGCCCCGTCGGGCCAGGCCTCAGCGTCAGCCACAGGGGCCCTGGCTCGGGTCCACCCCCGCCCCCCCGACCAGAGGCGCCACCGCCAGCGCCCGCTGGCGCAGCCCTGAGGCGGACGGGCCGAAGCAGGGCCCCGGGCGCCAGCGATAAGGCCGCACGGCCTTTGGACGTCATTCAGCCGGACGGTGGCCGCGGTGGCATCGCCAGCCCTTCGGGCGCAGCGAGCTCGAACCTGCAGAAGCGGCTGCGGCGGCGCTGCCGTGGAGAAGGCTGCCTCTGGGAGCGCCTGACCGAGCAGGGGTCGCGGCCCGAGGTGGTGCTCCTGGCCGTGTGGTGGCTGGTCGTGCTGGTGGTCACGGTGTACGTGGCGGACCTGGCGACACATCTGCGGGCCGCATGGCGGCCGCTGTTGCTGCTTGCGTCCGTCCCGGTGATCTTCTCTGTGGCGCTCTGCGCTGCATCGTTGTGACCATCGGCGGCCGCGGCCCCATCTGCACCTCGCGCGTGGGGCGGCCGCAGGCGGTGGAGCCTCCTTCACAGGCTGAGCCCTGGAACCGGAAACGTCGGCGCAGTGGGGCAGGAGTGTAAGCTGCGGATGAGGAGAGGGAGCAAGAGTAGGAACGGAACCTGTAGCAGCAGCGGCGGCGCAGCAGGAGCAACGTGAAGCAGGATGAGAAGCAGGAGCAGGAGCATGAGAGGTCACAGAGATGAGGGGCGCTGGGTGAAGAAGAGGAGGAGTACGATGAGGGGGGAGGAGTCTGAGGAGGAGTCTTAGAAGGAGGGAGGGGGAGGAGCACAGGCAGGCGGAGGAGGGGGGGGAGGAGGAGAAGAAGAAGGAGAAGGAGAAGGAGGAGCAGGAAAGGATGAGCAGGAGCAGGAGGGGAGAAAGAGGGAGAAGAGGCGGAGGAGGAGGAGGAGGAGGAGGAGGTGGAGGAGGAGGAGGAGGAGGAGGAGGAGGAGGAGGAGGAGGAGGAACAGCAGCAGCAGTGTAAGCAGGAGCAGGATGTGGAGGACAACGCCGAGGAAGCGAAGGATAAGCCAGAGCTGGAGCGGGAACACAGTCGGAGCGTCGAAGCAAGGAACACATTTGGTGCGGAAGTGGTTTGGCGCTTTTCGGTCGTTCGGAAGTGGTTTGGCGCCTTCCGATCTCTCCCCCTTGGCCCCGGCACGGGATCTCTGATGGGTTTGCGATTTCTCCGCCCTTTTGCCCATACATGCACACTTGCTCTTGCATCTCGCCAGATCACCTCGCAGTCGCATCGTGTGTGAGCTAGCCCCAGCTATCAGGGCAGGGCTTTTTAGAACACATCGTTGGCCATGTACTCTGCTTCAGGCTCATTATGGCGAGGCTTTGGCTGTGCGACAACGGTCCGCGATCGCCGTGGAGCGAGGCCGCGGCAGTTTCGCGCGAGACCCTGCAGTTGCCCTTTGCGGCTGGGCGGTGTTGCTCGCGCGGCGCGCGGCGCGGAGCCCCTCTTCTCACCCCTTCACTGCCCTCCCGGAGGGGAAAAGGGGGTCCTCCTGGAAACGTGCCCTGGCCTCCACCGGGACGGGCGCTCCACCCTGAGCCGTCGTTTTGACGGTCTCGCGGAGCCCCCGCGTGGCCGCTCGCGCCGAACACGGCGAACGACAATCCAGGACCTCGCTCCTTCAGGACCCGCGTTCTTCTTGCCTGCCCTGCGCCTCCTCCTCCTCCTCCTCCTCCTCCTCCTCCTCCTCCTCCCCTCCCTCCCTCCCTCCCTCCCTCCCTCCCTCCCTCCCTCCCTCCCTCCCTCCCCTCCCCCTCCCTCCCTCCCTCCCTCCCTCCCCCCCCTTGCTGTCTCCCGGCACGCGCGAGGGGCGTCGCCAGGGGCGCCGGCGCTCCGGCGAGGGAGCGAGAGGGGCGGCCGGCCGCCCCGCAGGCGGAACTGCGTGGCCTTCGCGGCGCTGGCCACGGAGGCCCCCGCCCCGTGCCGGCCTGGAGCAGCGCTGTGGCCCCTAGCCACAGTGGGGTCGTCGGGAGGAGCACTGGCTACTCCAGATTTCGTAATAAAAGGGAGGGGGTCTGGACCCTCCAAGACAAGCCATTTCAGACCTCCCCCGTGGGAGAACCCTCCAAAACATCGTCCCCAGACCCCCCCAGGCCCTCCAAGATAGCCTGGAAGAGACCCCCCCCGAAATGAGACCCCCCTCCCTTTATTACGAAATCTGGAGTAGCCACAGTGGGGTCGTCGGGAGGAGCACTGGCTGCCGTTGGGTCGGGGCGCGGGTTGTCGGACCCCGGGTGACGCTCCCATTCGAGCGGGAACCCCCCATCCGGCAACACGCGCCCCTAGCCCTCTCCGACCCCCCTGTGGGTACGGGTGTGTGTGTGTGTGTTGTTCGTTCGTCAGCCCGGGCGGAGCCTCGACCTCCCGTCATGCTGCTTCCCTCCTCCTGTTGCTCTGCCTGACGAGGCCCTCGAGGACAGGGGCAGCCTGGAGGACGTTGCTGGCTCTGGTGACCCATTCGGGCAGCGTGGGCAGCCACTGCGAGGGTACCTGTGCTGAGAGGGCCTTCAGCTCCGTCTCGGGGTGGGCGCTCTCGTTGGCTGTCTCTGCTACCCCTCCTGGGTCAGCAAAGTTCCAAGGAGTTTCTCCTGATTCTCCTGCCTCCTCCGACATCCCCCGCTCCCTCATTTCCCCCTCCTTGCCCCTCCTCCTCCTCCTCCTCCTCCTCCTCCTCCTCCTCCTCCTCCTCTTCTGACCTGGTGCCCCATCGCGCTGGGCATGCTGCACAAATGGGGACAAACATTTACTTGAATGTTCCCGGTGCTGTGCGCGGCGACCTAATGCTTCCAGAAAGTGTCACCCCAAGCTCGCCGCACGACGGCCATCAGGGCGACATCGTGCGAGATGCTGTGTCTATGGCGGACGTTTTGAAGCAGTATTGGCAGCCTGTTTTCACTGAGCGGCCCCGCCCGGAGGCCGAAATTGCAGAGTTCCTGGACCGCGCAATTTCTGACCTCCCTAGCTTTGATTTCCACATCCCCTCTGAGAAGGAGCTGGCACAATGCCTTAGCCGAGCGCGGGACTCGGCTCCAGGACCGGATCGTCTCACGTATGCTGCGTGGAAGTGCCACCCCAAATGCCTCTCTGTCCTCTATCGCCTTCTCCTTTATCTCATGGGTGGCAACCCCGCCCCAGCTGGCCTCAACCGCAGCATATTCGCTTTCATCCCTAAGGGCGAAGAACCTCGGGACATCACAGACTGTCTACGAGAGCCGGGGTCCCTCCGACCCCTCACGCTCAAGAACTCGGACAGCAAGCTTCTCGCGTCTGTGGTCAACCAGCAGCTGCAGCACTCGGTTGTCCAGCGGACTCATGTGGTCCAGCAAGGTTTTGTTAAGGGGCGAAACCTGGCTTCCAACATCATCAGCATGGATTCGGCTGCTAGGAGAGCGAGCGTCGTAGATGCGGACATGGATCCCCTTTTCCTGAGTTTTGATGTGCGCGCGGCTTTTCCCAGCATGAGCCAGACCTGGCTGCGAATGGTGCTGGAAAGGTCACGCCTTCCGCAGGGTATCCTGTGGGTCGTGCTTGCTCTAAGTTCCGACGCTGTTGCACACATGCCAGTAGGCTCAGAGATAATCCCAATGTTTACCATAACCGCCGGCGTTCCCCAGGGCTGCCCTCTCTCCGGGTCTCTCTCGGCTCTTGGGTTCGACCCTTTCCTCCGCCACCTCGTCGCCCCTTTTCCCAGTAAGGAGGCAGCAAGCCTGGGGGCCTGCGCGGATGATGTAGGAGTTGTCTTGAATCAGATTCGTTTCTTACCACTCCTGTATGCCACTTTCGTGCTCGCCGAGCGCTTGGCCGGATTGGCATTGCAGCCCACTAAGTGCGTCGCAGTTCCATTGGCAGCCGCTTGCACAATTGTGGAGTGTGCCCGGATCTCCCAGCTCATCGCTCAGCTTGTCCCCGCGTGGGCATCGTTTCAGGTGCGCTCGTGGGCCAAATATCTTGGGGTGCTAATTGGTCCCGGGGCCACCCTGCGCGAGATCTGGCGCGAGGCTGGTGAAAAATGGTGGTCCAGGATTTGTGCGATTGCCCGTACCCGCGCTCCCAGCGAGGCGGCCATAAGACTGTACGAGCACACATGCTTGTCAGTTCTCGGGTACCTTGCTCAGTTTTTCCCGCTGTGCCAAGAGATCGCTCGCAAAGAATATTACGCTCTCCACAAGCTCCTTCGCCTCCCTCCCAGTCCATTTTCCCTGCACGACTTTTTCGGGGTGCGCAATTGGATGCGATCGGCATCCCCCACGAGTGTTCAGGTGTATTCTGTCGCCTGTGCCTGGCGGGCGTCGACGCACACTTTGAAAAACTGGGGGCGGGACTTTGACTGGTGGTGGGAGGGGGTGAACGTTCACGGTCTGCACATGCGTGTGCGCAAAGGTCTCCTCTCTGCACCCTGCTGGATGCAGGAGCGAGGCGTGCTACAATACTATCGGCAATTCTCCCAAGGCTGCCGCGGCCTCCCATTTCCAGCGGCTCGGATCCAAGCAGCCATCGATGCTGCTGCTGATCCACAGGGGCCCCCCCTGCCTGGTGAGGACAGGCTCCGGCAGCTCGGTATTATGTCAGCCGCCGCGCGGCGGCCAAATAGAGGCGCTAGAGGAAGGGGTGGTCGGGGCCGTGGGCGTCAGCGTCGTGGGCGAGGGGGGCAGGGACCTCAAGGCGCCTTCATCTCCCAGCTCATGCGATCAGAATTTCCCGATCGATTCCATGAGCTGATCTTCCGGAGGCTTAAGACGTGGTTCCCTCCCGAACCCCTGCCTCTTGCCGATGTGGAGACAAGATGGCTCGCACTTCGCCAAGTCTTGTCACGTTCTCAGCCGCACACGGTGTGGTCCCACCTTAAAACCCTCGCCGGAGGGTGGATCACCAGCCACAGGGTTAAGATCCTAATGCCATTGCCCTGCAGGTTTGGCTGCCCTGGTCACCCCGACTCGTTCCTCCACTACCTCTCCTGCCCCCGCTTGCTTCACCTCATTGCCTTGCCCCGCTTGCATATCCCTACCGTCCCCCCCTTCCTGTGGCTCGGCCTCGGGACGGAGGAGGAATATGGCGGCACCGATCTCACGATCGAGACTGCCCACGACCTCGTCAGTTTAGCGTACTCTATCTTCCATAAGGTCCGCGCCGAGCTTGCAGTAACCCCATCGCAGCTCGGCAGCTACGACCACCACCTTTCAATACGGCATGCGGCTCTCGTTCGTCGGTAACCTGACGGCACTCCCATGGGACGTGCGCTCCTTCTCCTCCTCCTCCTCCTCCTCCTCCTCCCCCTCCTCCTCCTCCTGGTCAGGGACTCCAGATATTATCGCCTTCAAGACATGCTGAAGGGCAAGCACCCCAAGTCTCTTTAGGCCCTCCAGTTTTGCTGCGCGCTCGAAGGTTCTGCGAGACAGCTAGTTTGCCGCCGCTGGCCTCTCTCCCTGAGACCTCTGGGGCGGGGAGTGGGTCGGGAGTGGGGGCGGGGTGCGCGGCGGTGCAGGAGCACTCTTATCCTCCTGAGTCCCAGGCTGAATCGGCCTTGTGCGATGCGAGGCATTGGGTAGAGTAGCGTCTCCATCGCTGGCCGCACCCGTTTTCAAACCACTGGTCAGTACGCTTGCGGCTGAGCTTTGTCGATTTGGTACGTTACTTCCGAATCAAGAGGACGTTCAACGAGAATGCACAGAAAGCGGACCAAACGAAGCTGCACCTCATGCTCAACCCCATCGCCATCAGCCCGTACACGCGGCCAGCACTCACGCAGCGCTACAAGGACAAGACAGGGGACGGCAGCCAAAATCCGCAGATCATGGTAGCCGAGCTCCGCCTACACATCATCCGAGCGTTCGTGGCCACAGGACGAATCGTCAAGATAGGCAGCCCGCCATCTGGAGCGCTGGAGAGAGCAGTGCAAGCGTCAGTGCAGGAGCAATCGATGTGAGTGGACTGATGCGAATGGCGGCAGCAGGCAGCGAAAGAGCCATATAATTGATATGAGAGCTCAACAGGCAGAAACAAGTACAATAGTTTACAGCAGCCGGGTGGGACGGAGTCTATGCATGTTCAGCATGGATGATGCAGTTTTGTTGCTATCGTGGTATGGGATTCCGGTCTCTGATACTTCAGAAGGGTGCGGTCAGTATATGAAAATATTGAGTGGATGGGAGTGACTCTGTTATGTGAGTTGGATGGGGGAGTATGTGCTACTTCAGAATAAGATGGAGCGTCCCGTGCAACACAGAGGGGCGAGCTTTCGATACGTCCGGATGAAGTGGTGTGGCTCCGCTAGTGCAGCATGGAATGCAGTGATTGATTCTACCCAATGGAATGGTAAGTCTCTGGCATTTCTGAGTGAATGGAGTGACCCTGCCAATATTCCATCGATGAAAATGCTTTTGCCATCGCAGCGATTTGAAGGGCTGCGCGTTTCCAGAAATTTGTTCAAGCCTGTCGGCTTCCTGTTGCTGAATGAGGGAGGGGAGTAGGGTGAGACGGGGAGTGTGGAGTGGTGGGGCAGGATGAGGCAACCTATGGAGCACGAAGGCGCACGCACTGAATCACCTTGCGGCCCGAAGTGGCAGCAGCACTGTCCTTTTCGTTTGTGTTGTTTTCTGGAGGCACCGTGTTCCCTGATCGCCTCCCCCGCACCCGTCGGCCGCCAGGTGGAGGTTATGGGCCCAAGTGCCCTACGCCTCCGATATGTGAGCGTTGAATGAAGTGCGGTGCGCCTTCGTGCTAAAGCGGGCTTAGAAGGCCCATGTTGGGTCATAAGGGCCCGCAGGCTTGCCCGAGCAGCGCGTTGATCACACCAGCAGCAATAGTCGTGGCCAGAGCTCCCACTCACAGAGGTGGGCCCGATAGCAGAGGCAGCAGCTGCCTAGGTCTTGCCTTGCCCTTGCCTCCTCCTCCTCTTTCTCCTCTTTCTCCTCCTCCTCCTCCTCCTCCTCCTCCTGCTCCTCCTCCACCCTTATCTCACCCCCCCTTCTTCCCTGTCATTCCTCCTCCTCCTCCCTTCTCCCTGGCCGTCTCTCTCTCTCTCTCTCTCTCTCTCTCTCTCTCTCAGGGCTGCCGAGACCCTGGGGTCAGCTTCGCATTTTGAGTTTTGTTCGGCTGGCCAACGTGGAAGCGGGCATGCCGCCCAGAGTCGCTGGGGGCGCTAGGCCGTAGCATGCGATGGCGATCGGTATTCATGTCTCGAACCGCGTGGTGACAGACTGTGCAAAGGCTGCCGCTACGTCGGCTTTCCTTGCCTCTGTGGCGCTCTTCGTCTTGTGGACGCGGAGGCCTCGCCCTGTCGCGTGCACGAACAAATGGAAGGCCTGGCCTTGAGCGACGCGAAGGACGTCGTGTCGTGACTGGTTTGCTCATGGAACGTGGTGCCTATGGGGCTGAGGAAGCAGGGGGGGAGCGAGCCTGTGGTGATCTGTCGCCTACGAGTGACATTTGGATGTTTGGCTGCTTTCGCATGGTGCTGAAACCATGCTCGGCCAGGAGGTAGGGCAGCCTGCGGTCCGTCGGAACACAGGCTCGCCCAAGTCCAGGCCATAGCAGTTGGGGATGATGGGCGCTGTGACGGAGGCGTCCATCTGGGGTGCTTTCCCTGAACGCTTGCGCATGCGATGCAAGATGGACGAATTCGCCGGGCGGGTGCACGATCGCCCTACGATGGGACCCGTGGCTCACGCCTCGTGCCCGCGCGCCCCGCTGGCTTGACCGAAACCTCGGCGGAGTGCGGTGAGCTTCTTCCCTTGGGGCAGTCAGCTCGCAGGGGCTCGGCGCCCATCCTCCTCCCTCCTGTGCTGGGCCCCGGCCGGAGCGCGCGGCAAGGATGCCGATTCGCACCTCTTCTGCCGAGAGACCACGGCAAGTTACTGAGTGCTCTCGCTGTGTGCTCTGTTTTGGCAGCAGCGTGGCGGGGCTCTCGCCGTGTGCCTTCCGCAACCGGCGCCCATGGCTGGTGCCCAACCCAATCTTGCGCAGTCCTCCATCCCCCAATGCTAGATCATTCCCCCTCATCTCATCCTCCCTCCTCCCTCATCATTTCCCCAACCCCTCCTCTTGGCATCGCTCGGATGTGTATTGTTCCGGCGGGGGCCATCGAGGCACATGGGGCCATCTTGCGAAACATATCATAATCCGCACGAAATCGAACAAGTTCACGAGGAATGGACGTCCGAGCGATGGCAGTTCCTTTCCTTCGCCTTCTTTCGTCCAGTCTCATTTTTTCCCCTCCCTTCCCCTTGTCCGCCTCGTCCGTCTCGCCCCCCACCTTCCTTCTCACCCACCCCCATCAAGCCTCTTCCTCCCTCCTTTTTTTTCCTCGTTCTCCCGCCTTCCACGTCCCCCCTCTCCCGTACCTCGTCCTCCCCCCCAACACCATCTTCTTTCCCTGCTCTGTGCTCCGTCCCCGCCGCGCACATTCGGTTTAAACATTTGCAAGAGTTTCGCGAATTGGGGGCGGGTGGTTTTCAAAATGTGGCTCTCGCCTGACGTCGCGCACATTCGTTTCAAACATTTGCAAGAGTTTCGCGGGTTGGGGGCGGGTGGTTTTCAAAGTGTGGTTCTCACCGACACATTCGATTCATAGCTGTGCAATAGCTTCACGGATTGAGGACAGGTGGTTTTCAAATTGTGGTGATCGCCGTACCGCCGCGCGCTTTTGTTCTAAACCTTTGCACTGGCTTCACGGATTGAGGGCGGCTCCTTTTCAAAATGTGGCTCTCGCTTCAGCGCCGCGCACACTCGTTCTAAGAATGTGCAAGAGTTCCACGGATTCCCATGGTCAACGTGCCAGAAACGGTGTTTTGGAAGGGTTCAGGATTACGCGGGCGGAACTGTTATGTCGGTTCGCGGAGTTGAAGTCCCGAAAATAGCGCTTTGGTACGGTACTAGATTGTCAGGCCGCAGCAGTCAGGTTGATCCGTGGCGTAGTAATCCAGAGAACTTTTTTCTGGCATGCTTCAAGATCTTCAAATTGTCTTCCAACGAGGCGGTTCCCTCAATGGAAATGAACTTTTGCAGGGGCGTATGAAGAGGGAGCTTGGGGGGAAGGTTAATTCCAACACCGTTGACGACTCTTGGGTTTACACTGGTCTGTCCTCCTTCCCGGTGTCCCCCCAGTGTCCTTCTCATTGCCCTTCCTCTTCCTCCCTCTTTCCCCCAGCATCGTTCTTGCATCGCCTACTCATGTCTCCTCCCGCTTTCTTTTGTTTCCCCCATATCATGCTATGGGACTATTGTCAGTGTTTAGGCGTCTCCGGGCCTCCTCGTTCCTTCTCACCGTCATCTTTCTTAAGCAGATCACTCAGATCTTCCTCTTTTCCTTTCATTCCCTCACCCAGACTACTCGCACACACTGGTCCTATTCTGGCTCTCTCAATATCAGATCACTTTCGCCCAGGTCATACTCACATCATTTATCTTCCGCCCTCGCCCACATCACACTTCTACTCATTTAGACTCGGACGTGCTGAGATTCAGGTTCACCCACATTCAGACTCACTCTTCCTCACTCAGACTCAGCCGCACCACTTCCCCACCCAGACTGTCTTCTTATCCAGAATCATTCGCACTCATATTCAGAGTCAGTGTTAGTGATGTTCCACAGCTCACCGCGATATAAAAGGCGTGGCTCCTGGGCACCCGCAGGGGGGGCCGCCAGGGGTGGGGACACTCCAGGATTCACGCTCGGAGTGTGGGTATATCAGGGTTTGCTTGCCTTGACCCCCCCGATACAGTATAGCAGGCGCTGCACTTGCGAACCCCAAGTAGGGGTCGCCACTGGTAGGGACACTCAAGGGTTCTCGCCCAGGTTGTGGGGATGTTTCAGGCGGTTTGCATGTTTTGACTCCAAGACTTTTTTTTATGTTGGTGGTCCACCTCTCTCCGAGATAAAGCAGGCGTGACACTTGGGCACCCCAGGGGGTGGGGCGCCAGGGGTAGGGACACTCCAGGATTCGCGCCCGTGTTGTGGGGACGTGTCGGGCGGCGCGCTCACTCTGGACCCCCAGATGTTTGTTTCCTCTCCTGATGGTCCAGTGCTCACCGCAATCTAGCAGGCGTGTAACGTGGGCACCCCACTAAAGGGGGGCTCTTTGGGGTGGTGACACTCCAAGAGCTGGAGGAGGAGGAGCAGGAGGAGGAGGAGAAGGAGGAGGAGAAGGAGGAGGAGGAAAGGAGGAGGAGGAAAGGAGGCGACGACGACGACGACGATCGACGAGTGGGGGGGCCGCCGCAGCCTCCTTCGTCGTCGTCGTCGCCGTCGCCGTCTCAGTGTTGTGCTGCCCTCTCCGCCGCCGAGGAGGAGGGAGGAGAGTTTGTATTTGAGTTTCGCTGTTCGGTTGTTTTTCTGCGTTTTCAGATACGGAAGACGCGAGAGAAAGGAGACGGGAGGAATAGGGAAAAGAAGGGAGGGCTACGACGAGGAAGAAGAGGAAGTCCATCGGAAAAGGCCGCTAGGGAGGAGGACAAATGCCAGGGAGGCGAAAGGAGGAGTGAGGACCGAAGACTAGGGAGGGGAAAGAAGGCCACGCATGAGGACAGACGGACGGCCGCCAGGGAGGAGGAGGATAGAAGAAGGAAGCAGAAGCAGGCTGAAGGACTGGAGGAAAGGAGGGAGGACAATAAGTGAGGGACTACGCCTGGGAGGAAGAGCAAGGAGAGTGGAGGGCGCCTGCTCACCATCTGTTGGTTTGTGGGTTATCGTTGTTGTTGTACCTCGTCGTAGCCGCCGTAGTCGTCGCATCCGTCGCCCACTCGGATTCATGCCCACACCCAGACTCCCAGCCAGACGCTCACAACGGGACGTGCCAGGAAATTGAAGCACATATCGGGATCTCCGCGTCGAGTAGGTAACCTCATCCTCCTGCTTCCCTTCCCCTCCGCGGGGTCACGGGGCCCTGTTCTTCAAAATGATGTCGTTACATATCAGTTCGGCGAGCTATGGTGGGAGACATGCCTCTCCAGGAGAGGGAGAATCTCCCTCCCTTCAAAGATCAGGTGACGGCCTCACATCTGGTAGGTGTCCCAGGTGAGGGGCGAGCTCCCCCCACCTGGAAAGTCAAGGTACTCATAAACGTGAAATCATTCCAGGTGAAATCATAAGCGTGTTATGACACATGACACACGTGTCCCCATACATCATGACAAGTCGGCACAAGCCCAACACCTCGAACGCCGAAGTCGCGGAACAACGCGGCGGCCGACCGTTTAAGGATTAGCGCCAGGGGAGGAGCGTTCGGAGCTTCGACCTTGTTGTGAATCGACTGGAGGCTTTATACCGCCCCCAGACGACGCCACGGCAACCCTCCCCTACACGGAGGCCGAGGAGGAAGAGGAGGAGGAGGAGAAATGGAGGCCGGATGATTGTTGAGTACTTCAGTGTTTCAGAGGGTTTTGTTTACAATCTTGCGCCCTTCTCTTCGTCATTATCCTTATCTTACCTCTCTCAATATGAATAGATGCACTCCTTCCTTAAGCTGTTTTGTTATTCATGCCGATGCGATACCAATCCATTGGCAACCGATGCCAATGCAATGCCAATTGGGGTTTTTGTCTGTGGATTTCAATAAGAATCTTTCTGTGGAAGTTAGGTACAAAATTTCTGTAGGAGTCCTTTGCGGAGGGAGCCATGAGGACTCGCCAGTTCAATGATGCCAAAGCAATGCTACAGCAGTACTAACGCAATACCAAACCAATGCTAAGGCGACCCTATTCCAATGCCAATGCTTTGCCAATGGGGGTAATCCCTTGTGGTAGATGTCAATAAGAACCCTTCTGGGGGGTACAATAGGAGTCCTTCTGCGACGGGAGGCATTGGGACTCGCCAGCTCAATGCCAGCGCAATGCCAAAGCAGTGCCAACGCAATGCCAGCGCAATGCCAATGCGATCTCAAATCAGATGCCAATGCACTGCCGTTGGGGGCAATCCTGTGTGGTGGATCTCAAAAGGAACCCTTGCTTGCGGAGGGTTTCAATAGAAATCCTTCTGCGAAGGGAGGCGTGTATTTCAATGAGAATCCTTCTGGGGTGTCATGGCGAACCCATGTTCGCAGGATTTGACTAGGAATCCTAATGTGAAGGGCTTCGAGTGCAATCCTTCTGTGGGGGATTTCAATTCGAGTCCTTCTTGTGTGTGCGTGGGGGGGGTATGCATTCTTCTTGTTGGGGTGGATTACTCAGAAATGTCCGGTGGAGCTTCCGATAAGGACTCGCCAGCGCCATGCCAACGCAGTGCCAACGCAATGCAAAACCAATGCCATGGCGTTTCCGATCCAATGCCAACGCAAAGCCACTAGTGGCAATCTTTTGAGGTAAAGTTCAATCGGGAAGCTTTTTTGGGGGAGGGCTTCAACAGAACTCCTTTTGCGGAGGGGGTACTTCGGACTCGCCAGTGCAATGGCAGAGCAATGTCAAAGCAGTGCCAACGCAATGCCAGCGCAATGCCAAGGCGACCCCATCCCAATGCCAATGCAATGCCAATTGGGGAAATCTTTTGTGGTAGATTTCGATTGGAATCCTTCAGTGGAGGGCTTCGCATGGAATCCTTATGTGGATAATTTCAATCTGAACTCTTTTTGTGGAGGGTTTCAGTAGGAGCCCTTCTTGTAGGGGTTTCAACGGGAGTCCTTCTGCGGAACATCAGGACTCGCCAACGCAATCCTTGCGAAGTGCCAGCGCAATGCCAACGCACTCCAAAGCACAATTCCAGCGCAAGGCCAAACCATTGCCAACCCGATGCCAATGCAATGCCAACGGGGGGGTTCTTTCTTTCGAAGCATCTCGCTAGCAATCCTTCTGCAGGTGATTCCAATAGAAGCCACCATGTGGATGATTTCAATCGTAATCCTCCTGTGGAGGGTTCCGATTGGAATCCTTCTGTTGATGGTGTCACTCTGAACCCTTCTTGTGGGGGCTTTCAATCGGAATCCTGGAAGCAGTTGAGGCCACGTCGGATTCTTTCTTGTTTCGCCGCCGCCGCCCCCCCCAGGAGAACACAAACAGCAAACAACAAAAACTGCTTCGCGTTTCCCCCCCCCCTTTTTTTTGGGGGGGGGGGGGCAGATAAGGGACAACAACAATCTGGGGCCTCCTTCTCCTCCTACTTTGCCTCCTCCTCCTCCTCCTCCCGCTCCTTCTCCTTCCCCCAGAATTTAGTTGTTTCCTCCCAAATCGAAGGCCGCGCCGCGTTTTTTTTGTTGGGGGGGGTGGAGGGGGGGGGTGCAGGGAAACATAGTTTGATTCTGGGGGAAGGAGAAGGATGAGGATAGAGAAGGATGAAGAGAAGGAGTCGGAGAAGAGGGAGAAAGAGGAAGAGGAGGATGAGGAGGAGGAGGAAGAGCAGAACAAAGAAGAAGAGGAAACACGTTCGAACACTCGACGCAAATATACGAAACTTCTCTTCGAAAGGCCAGGTACTCCACTATCCACCGTTCTCGAGAAATGGGGGGGAGGTGGAGGGACAGGGGGATAGGGGGGTAACACGGAGGAGCATGAAAGGGGAGAAAGGGGGAGGGAGCAAGGGGGAAGGATTGGAGCATGAGGAGGAGGAGGAGGAGCAGTAGCAGCGGCAGTACCAGCAACAGTACTCCCCCGCCCATTACTACGTCCACTTCTGCCCATTCCTTTCCTGCTCTTTCCATTCTAGTCCCTCCTCCTCCTCCTCCTCCTCCTCCTCCTCCTCCTTCCGTTGTTCTATTTCTCCTCCTTCTCCTCTTCCCCCTCCCCCACATTCCGCAATGTTCTCTCTGCTCATCTTCCTCCTCCTCCTCCTCCTCCTCCTCCTCCTCCCTCACGCTCCTCCCTCACCCTCACCGACTCAAGCGGTCGCCGAGTCCGCGACAAAGGAGATTCCTTATCTAAAGGCTGCCGCCTCTGCCGCCGACCCCAAAGGAGGTTCCCCGTACAGTTGAATTCATGGCTAGGGAACTTTCTCAAGCAGGGGTCAAGGGGTTGCCTCTCTGCGTTCGTTTAGGTTAGGCGTTTGTGTTTTTTGTCGGGGCGACGGTCCTGAGATGCCCTCTCGGGGTTCGCTCCAGTTGTCTGGCGACTTCAGGTTCCTGGTGTCCAGAGGGTATGTTGGGCCGTCTTTGGTAGATCTTGGGTTCTTTTCCGAGCATTTGGAGGCCTGGTTGGGCTTCTGCGGGGCCTTATCCTCTTCTTCCGCGACTTTTCGGCCCCTCCTCGTTCTCTTTCCCGTCGCTTCCTCCTCCTCCTCCTCCTCCTCCTTGGCTTTTTGGCCTTCCGTTTCTCGAGCGGCTCCCATGATGATCATGACGATGATGATGATGATGATGATGATGATGATGATGATGATGATGATGATGATGATGATGATGATAATGACGACGACGCTACCGACGACGACGGCGTCGACGACGATGATGATGCTGATGATGCTGATGATGGTGATGGTGATGGTGATGCTGATTATGATGATGATGATTATGATGATGATCATGATGATGATGGGGATGATGAAGAAGAACATGATGGTGATGATGTTGGTGATGATGGTGATTATGATGGTGATGGTGATGGTGGATGATGATGATGATGATGATGATACTGATGCTGATGCTGATGATGATGATGCTGCTGATGCTGATGATGGTGGTGGTGGTAGCTGTAGTGGTGGTCATGATGATGGTGATGATTATGATAAGGATTATTATTATTAGCATGATGATGATGCTGATGATGATGATGATGATTATCATGATGATGATGATGATGATGATGATGATGATGATGATGATGATGGTGATGATGGTGTTGATGGTGATGCTGATGATGTTGCTGCTGCTGATGATGATGACCCGAACTTCGAGATGCCACGCAACAGGTTGTCAGGCCAGTTTGACCTGCGACATCCTGGCAACTTGCAACGCTTAGCTCCCACATGCCCTGTCCTGATGTGGTCCTGTGTGTTTCGCCCAAGAGTCCCTCGCGCTTCTGAGGTCGGAGATGCCCCGAGAGGCCACGCAACACGTTGACCGGCCAGTTTAGCCTGAACCACTCTCGCAACTGTGGATTTGGAGACGCCCTGACCAGAGGTGGCCTCTCCAATATCGCCTGAAACATCCTCGCAGCACGTCGGGGCGGACATTTCCTGACCCTGTCAGGTTGGATAATGATAGTATTCCCTACCTAGGCTCTGCCTAGAAGGGTTCTTACCCTGTTCTCTTCAAGGGCCGGGCAGTGTAAATCGCCCCGGGCGGTTTCCCCGGCATCCGCCCCGTGGTTCCCCCAGTGACGTCCCCTTAGCTTAGCGTTGCTTATCTCATCTTAGCTTAGCTTATTTCATCTTAGCTTAGCTTAGTTCCATCTCAGCTCAGGTTTATGTTAGCTTAGCTTACCTTCATCTTAGTTTCGCCGAGCTTTAGCATAGCACAGCGCAGCATAGCATAGCAGAGCGTAGCACAGCATAGCGCAGCACAGCACAGCATAGCATAGCATAGCATAGCATAGCGCAGCATAGCATAGCATAGCATAGCATAGCGCAGCACAGCACAGCATAGCACAGCGCAGCATAGCATTGTTCGCCATGGGATGCAGTTAGGTGAACTTCGAAGACCCCTGGGCTTCGCGGTGAGACGGGCGAGAAGGAAGTCTGGAAATATTGGGGCCTATCCAACTATGTGGAAATATCCTCCCTGGAGATCGACTCGTTTGTCCGCCGGGGAGCTAAGGAGGTCCGGGAAGATGGAGGCCCCGAGGCTCAGTGGCACCCGATTGGTGCCGATGACGAACTTCGCAAACCCATGCTCCTCAAATGTGACCGCGAGACAGCAGCGCTTCTGGGGTTCTTCAGTTTTACAGCGACCCACGAATTCGTTGAAGTATTAGAGTGTTTGCTTCGCAAAGGGCTTGCGCAGGTGCGGTGGGTGTCGGACCAGGTCGACGGCGGGGCGGTTTCGGGCGAGAAATTGACGGTTGGGGTGGCCCAAGAACAGAGGTCCCAGGGCGGGGTGGGGGGGTCGAACCAGGTCGACGGCGGGGCGGTTTCGAGCGAGAAATTGTCGGGTGGGGTGGCCCAAGAGCAGTGATCCCAGGGCCGGGTGGGGGTGTCGGACCAGGTCGACGGCGGGGCAGTTTCGGGCGAGAAATTGTCGGGTGGGGTGGCCCAAAAACAGAGGTCCCAGGGCGGGGTGGGGGTGTCGGACCAGGTCGACGGCGGAGCGGTTTCTGGCGAGAAATTGTCGGGTCGGGTGGGCAAGAGCAAAGGTCCCAGGGCGACGTGGGGGTGTCGGACCAGGTCGACAGCGGGGCGGTTTCGGGTGAGAAATTGTCGGGTGGGATGGCTCAGTAGCATAGGTCCCAGGGCGGGGTGGGGGTGTCGGACCAGGTCGACGGCGGGCCGGTTCGGGCGAGAATTTGTCGGGTGGGGTGGCCCAAGAACAGAGTCCCAGGGCGGGGTGGGGGTGTCGGACCAGGTCGACGGCGGGGCGGTTTCGGGCGAGAAATTGACGGTTGGGGTGGCCGAAGAACAAAGGTCCCAGGGCGGGGTGGGGGTCTCGGACCGGGTCGACGGCGGGGCGGTTTCGGGAGAGAAATTGTCGGGTGGGGTGGCCCAAGAACAGAGGTCCCAGGGCGGGGTGGGGGTGTCGGACCAGGTCGACGGCGGGGCAGTTTCGGGCGAGAAATTGTCGGGTGGGGTGGCCCAAGAACAGAGGTCGCAGGGCGGGGTGGGGGTGTCGGACAAGGTCGACGGCGGGGCGGTTCCGAGCGAGAAATTGTCAGGTGGGGTGGCCCAAAAAAAAGGGTCCCAGGGCGGGGTGGGGGTGTCGGACCAGGTCGACAGCGGGCCGGCTTCGGGCGAGAAATTGACGGTTGGGGTGGCTCAAGAACAGAGGTCCCAGAGCGGGGTGGGGGTGTCGGACCAGGTCGACGGCGAGGCGGTTTCGGGCGAGAAATTGTCGGGTGGGGCGAACCAAGAACAGAGGTCCCAGGGCGGGGTGAAGGGTGTCGGACCAGGTCGACGGCGGGGCGGTTTCGGGAGAGAAATTGTCGGGCGGGGTGGCCCATGAACAGTGGTCCCAGGGCGAGGTGGGGGTGTCGGACCAGGTCGACGGCGGGGCAGTTTCAGGCGAGAAATTATCGAGTGGGGTGGCCCAAAAACAGTGATCCCAGGGCGGGGTGGGGGTGTCGGACCAGGTCGACGGCGGGGCGGTTTCGGGCGAGAAATTGCCAGGTGGGGTGGCCCAAGAACAGAGGTCCCAGGGCGAGGCGGGAGTGTCGGACCAGGTCGACGGCGGTGCGGCCTCGGGCGAGGAATTGACGGTTGGGGTGGTTCAAGAACAGGATCCCAGGACGGGGTGGGGGTGTCGCGCCAAGTCGACGGCGGGGCGGCTTCGGGCGAGAAATTGTCGGGTGGGGCGGCTCACGAACAGAAGTCCCAAGGCGGGGTGGGGGTGTCGGACCAGGTCGCGGGGAACAGTTTGCGGGCGAGAAATTGTCGGGTGGGGTGGCCTGAGAACAGAGGTCCCAGGGCGCGGGTGGGTTGTCGGACCAGGACGACCGGCGGGGCGGTTTCGGGCGAGAAATTGTCGGGTGGGGTGGCCCAAGAACAGTGGTCCCAGGGCGGGGGCGGGGTGGGGGTGTCGGACCAAGTCGACGGCGAGGCGGTTTCGGGCGAGAAATTGTCGGGTGGGGTGGCCCAAGGACAGAGGTCTCAGGGCGGGCTGGGGGTCTCGGATCTGGTCGACGGCGGAGGAGGTTTCGGACGAGAAATTGTCGGGTGTGGTGGCCCGAGAAGAGAGATCCCAGAA
>CAUYUJ010014260.1:255000-297875 GCA_963575745.1 Prorocentrum cordatum | reverse complement strand
TGGGGTGGCCCAAGAACAGTGGTCCCAGGGCGGGGGGCGGGGTGGGGGTGTCGGACCAAGCCGACGGCGATGCGGTTTCGGGCGAGAAATTGTCGGGTGGGGTGGCCCAGGAACAGAGGTCTCAGGGCGGGCTGGGGGTCTCGGATCAGGTCGACGGCGGGGCGGTTTCGGGCGAGAAATTGTCGGGTGTGGTGGCCCGAGAAGAGAGATCCCAGAACGGGGTGGGGGTGTCGGACCAGGTCGACGGCGGTGCGGTTTCGGGCGAGCAGTTGTTGGGTGGGGTGGCCCAAGAACAGCGGTCCCTGGGCGGGGTGAGGGTGTCGGACCAGGTCGACGGCGGGGCGGTTTCGGACGAGAAATGGTCGGGTGGGGTGGCCCAAGAACAGATGTCCCAGAGCGGGGTGGGAATGTCGGACCAGGTCGACGGCGGGGCGGCTTCGGGCGAGAAATTGTCGGGTGGGGTGGCCCAAGAGCAGAGGTCCCAGGGCGGGGTGGGGGTGTCAGACCAGGTCGATGGCGGGGCGGCTTCGGGAGAGAAATTGCCGGGTGGGGTGGGCCAAGAACAGAGGTCCCAGGGCGAGCTGGGGGTGTCGGACCAGGGCGAGGGCGGGACAGTTTCGGGCGAGAAAGTGTCGGGTGGGGTGGCCCAAGAACAGTGATCCCAGGGCGGGGTGGGGGTGTGGGACCCAGGTCGACGGCGGGGCGGTTTCGGGCGAGAAATTGTCAGGTGGAGTGGCCAAAAAACACAGGTCCCAGGGCGGGGTGGGGGTGTCGGGCCAGGTCGACAGCGGGGCGGTTTGGGGCGAGAAATTGTCGGGTGGGGTGGCCCAAGAACAGAGGTTTCAGGGCGGGGTGGGGGTGTCGGACCAGGTCGACGGCGGGGCGGTTTCGGGCGAGAAATTGACGGTTGGGGTGGCCCAAGAACAGAGGTCCCAGGGCGGGGTGGGGGGGTCGAACCAGGTCGACGGCGGGGCGGTCTCGGGCGAGAAATTGTCGGGTGGGGTGGCCCAAGAGCAGAGGTCCCAGGGCGGGGTGGGAGTGTCGGACCAGGTCGACGGCGGGGCAGTTTCGGGCGAGAAATTGTCGGGTGGGGTGGCCCAAGAACAGAGGTCCCAGGGCGGGGTGGGGGTGTCGGACCAGGTCGACGGCGGAGCGGTTTCGGGCGAGAAATTGTCGTGTCGGGTTGCCCAAGAGCAGAGGTCCCAGGGTGGGAATGCCAGGCCAGGAGGGGGTCCAAGTGGGGGGCGTGGGTAGGTTCTGGGCGAGGAATTGCCGAGTGGGGGGTCCCAAGAACAGAGTTCTCCCAGGGTGGGAATGCCAGGCCAGGAGGGGGTCCGAGTCCAGGTGGGGGGCGTGGGTAGGTTCTGGGCCAGGAATTGTCGAGTGGGGAGTCCCAAGAACAGAGTTCTCCCAGGGTGGGAATGCCAGGCCAGGAGGAGATGCAGGTGGGGGCGTGGGTAGGTTCTGGGCCAGGAATTGTCGTATCCAGGTCAAATTGATATCGCACACGCCTCTGGGGTCGGCGGATCTTTCCTCCTCCTGCCAACCACCCCTCTGCCCCAGCCTCCTCCTGCCCCTGCCCCCCCCTTCCCGTGGGCCGCACGCGTTTGCGCGGCTCCTTCGGAGCGCTTCCCAGGCTCGCGCGCAGGCCCCGGGCAGCCTTCGGGCAGCGCTCCCCAGGCTCGTGCACGGCGCCCGGGGCAGCTCCCGGGCAGCGCCCCCGAAGCTCGAGGGCAAGCGCCCGGGCAGCTCCGAGGCGCCGTCCCGAGCCCTCCGTTCCGGGTTTTCGCCCTCTGCTTGCTCGAGCGCCCGGGCTCGACCGCGTGCGTCGCCTGCGCGCTCCGCCGCCGCGCCGAGGGCGCGGCCGGCGATGGCCCCGCCGCGCAGGGGCGCCCCGGCGCCTCGCTGAGCTCTCGCTGGGGGGCTCCGCCGAGGAGCGTGTCCTTCTCAGCCACGCGCAGAGGGTGGCGGACGAGCAACATACACACACACACACATTTTCGTACTCGCAGGGAAGACGGAGGAGGCTGTGGGCGCGTGTTGTCGGATGGGCCCCCCCCCGCTCGAGCGGGAGCCTCCCTCTGGGGTCCGACAGCCCGCGCCCATACCTATAGCCAGTCCTCCTCCCTTCGACACCCCCGTTGGGTATGGGTGTGTGTTGTTCGTTCGTCAGAAGGGGGGCGAAGGGGGTGAGGGCTTCTGAAGGCGCGGGCCTTATCTAAAGATGTAGGGCCTGCGCCTTCTAAGAAGCAGCCTCCTTCTATAAGCTTTCCCCCCTCGCCCTACCCCCCTGTGCTCGCTGCCAGCGTTCAGAGGAGGGCCAGCTGAGGCAATGGCCGTCGAGACCCTGAGGTCCAGGCGTTGGCTTGTGTGTTCGCACCATTCATTCGTTTTCGTGCAGCTTCGGGCCCTGGGGCCATCACGGGTCGATCCGGCGCGAATAGTGCCGCAGGCAGATGGGGTCCCGGGCACCGGTGGTAAATTTATTCCGCTGGTGCAGGTTGTTCTCTGCAACGTCAGATCTGAGGGTTTGGGGGGGGGGGCTCGTCGCCACGGCTGGGCGCAGCTCTGCAACTTCGCCGGGGAGGGGTCCCCGGGTACCGACTTTGAGCTGCCGTTGTCTCAGTTCGCCCTGCTCCGAGTCAACCGTGATGACGATGACGACGACGTCGACCACCACCACTACCACGTCGTGGTCGTCGCCGTCGTCGTGGTCGTGGTCGTCGTCGCCGCCGTCGTAGTCGTAGCCGTGGTCGTCGTCGTCGTCGGCGGTGGCGGCTTCCTCTTCGGAGGAGGCGGAGGAGGAGTTGAGGCGGAAAGGGAGGAAGGGAGGAAGGGAGGGAGGGAGGGGGCGTCAATGAGTTGTTCAGCTTGCAGTGGTTTGTAGGCGGTTCTAGGAGGGTTCTCCTCATCCCTCTTATTCTGCCCCACTATCTCTCACACTCGTCCACCTCCCTCCCAACCGTTCTCCGTCCTTTGTCATCCGTCCTCCTCGTCATCCTTCCACCCTTCATTCGCAATCGCCCATCCTCCATCCTTCTCCCTTTGTTCCTACCCCTTGTGCTCATCTATTGCTTCCATCCCTATGCTCTTCCACGTCGTGGTCGTCGTCGACCTCCTTCTTCTCCTCCTCCTCCTCCTCCTCCTCCTCCTCCTCCTCCTCGTACTCCTCGTACTCCTCGTACTCCTCCTTCTCCTCCTCCTCCTCCTCCTCCTCCTCCTCCCTCTGAACTGACCTGGCAGATGAGAACACATCTGCGGTCCAGGCTGAGCTTTCCACGTAGGCTCCCAGTTGGTCTCAATTTCTGATCGCTCCGAAAGCTAAATATCTCGGATCCCTCCAGGGCCCAGGAGTGACTATCGACAGTGAATTGGCTGTCCTCAGCCAGAAGTGGCGCAGCAGGTGCAGTGAGCTCGGTGATCTTGCCTCTTGCCTTGTCCGCCGGCGTCGCTGCCAGATTGTCCAACTCAGCGGTTCTGTCCTGCACGTCTTGTGCGGCGCATGTTTTACCCATCAGCAACGGCATGAGGAAGAAAGAAGGAAGAACTGTGGGGCCGGCACAAGACCTTGTACCTTCCGCCCAACTCCTTCGCCTTCTCTGAGCTCCTCTCTCTTGCCTCGTGGCCCCCCTCCCTTGTCCCTCTCTCGCTCTCGTCCACGGCCCTGGCTTGTGTCAAGCGCTGCGCTTCACTCATGCTCGACTCCCTTTGGGGCCCCCTTCATTGCCGTCTAGAGACGCCACGGAGGCCTCGAGTGCTTCCAGGGGCCCTGGAGTAGTCGACCACGTTGGGGAGTTGGTGTGATCCGTCTTGGCAGCGTCGCCAGGCGACTGTTCAATACAATGAGCAGCTTCACTCCGCCGTGCCGATGTCGCACCCCCCCCTCTCCTCTGAGCTGCTCCGCCTCGCCCAGAGCCGTGCGCGAGGCCGCCGTGCGAGAGGCCGCCCTGGCGGGCTGCCGGCCCAAGCTGCAAGGACTGGACATGCGTGCTCTTAGGAGTTTCGCCGATCTTGGTAAGCCTGAGCTCCTAACGGGGCCTCGCCTGCGGTCGTGGTTTGATGGCCCTCTCAGGAGTTTCGCCGATCTTGGTAAGCCTGAGCTCCTAACGGGGCCTCGCCTGCGGTCGTGGTTTGATGGCCCTGCCCCCGAACGTGAGGGCGAGATGGGACCTGTCGCGGGAAATCCTGTGTCGGGCCCCTGCGAGCGTTTGCTGGCCGTACTTCAAGACGATCCCTGGGTGGAGTGGACCACCACGGACCGAATTCACGCTACATTACAATCACTTTATGGAGCTGTGTTTTAGGGTGCCCCCGTCCGGGTATCAGAGCACACTGTTTCAATTGTACCCCACTTGCTTACTTCGCGTGTCGTCCCCGTGTGCTGTCGTCTCGCCTTGTCTCCTCCTCCGTCTGGGGCTTGAATTCCTTGTGCAATATCCCGCGATTGACCTCACCCGGGAAAATGCAATTTTAGCAACAGCTCTCAGTTTCAAAATATCTATATACCGCATCAAGACGGGCGCCCTGAATGTTTGCCGCAGCAGCTAGATGCCTTCAAAGCGGCATTAGCCAACATGCCAAACAATTACTCTACTCTTCCCCCTCCGCCTGGATCGGCTAGGCCTCACAACTGGTGGCTGAAACCCGCGAGGAGTTGAGTGCCCAGAGACTCGTGGACTCAGGAGGTACTGGCGCTCCTCCCATTCCTCTGCCCTCTCTCCTCCTTCCTCGTCGCTTTCCTCAGCCCTCCTCCTCGAATCTCCCTTCTGATCCTCTCTCATCCTCCTTCCCTCGTCCATCAGGCTCGGACTAAAGCACCAGCTATTTCGCCTTCTTTTCGGCGTGACTGGTCCAGTGATTCGGGCCCGTGCACGCTGCCCCCGCCTTATGTGGTCTTGCCAGATCGGCTTTTTGGCGTCCTCGTTTGTCGATCGAGGCCCAGCTGTACCGCGGTGGTGCGGGGGTTGGGCTACGCGGTCCAGGTTGGCCATTGCCTTCGCATGGCTGACGTGGCGGCACTCGCCGCCGTAGCTCAACGCAGTCGTCGATACGCCGAGCTGATCACCTTCCTGGTTCCCAGTCCCCCCCCATCTGCATCGTAGGCCTCGCCATCCAGTTCCTGCCAGCGCTGGGTGGCCCTCTGTGACTTAGCCGCCGCCGCCACGGGCGATGCACTGCTGGCCGCCGCCGCGGCCGCCCGCTTCTTGTGCTCTTGCTGCCCTCCGACGCTCGCTGTGCTGGTGGACCGCCCTCTTGGTCCGGATCCTCTGCGGACGTTGCACGGCCCCCGGGGGGGAGAGGGTGGGGCTACGCGGCGAGGACCAAGCCGGTGACGCGCTGATTGCGGCGGATGCTGCGGAGTTGCCGGCAAATGCGCCCGACCTGGCCGACGACGCGTACGTGGACGAGCTGCGGGACGTGGCCAGCGCGGCACGCACGGTTGAAGTTCGTCCGACTGGCGCCCCACTAGGCCGACCAGGCGCGCGCGGACAAGCCAGACGCCGTGACCTGTGCGGACAGTGTGGGTGTGGCCATGTGCCTCCGCCTGCTGTACCTGCTCCGCGTTTGGATGCAGATCGACGGTCTGGCTGGGAAGTGAGCTCTGCGGGTTCGTCATCTTCGTCCTACTCCCCTGGAAGAGTTTTGCAACCCTTTCATTCAATCTCTGCTCTCCGCCCCTGTACCCCCGATCTCAATGTTGAGTCAGCCGCGGCCGACGGCGGAAAGAGAAAGGTTCGCGCGGCGCCCCGCGCGAGCACTGAAATTGAGGGGCGCGGGGAGGCGGACCGCGCGAGCGTGCCGCTCCGCCGCTTCTGGCCCACCACTCCGTGGAGCGACATGCTAACTACACGCCCCCGCCCCCAATCGGCAACGTCCCGAGCCTCTTCCGAGCCGCCCGCCCCGCGGAGCGGAGCGACGCGCTATCCGCGTGCACGGCACAGCGTGTTGCCAGGACCGCCGCCGCGACACGCTGTCCAAAAGTTCCCGACCGTGTCCTTTGTTGTCGGACCCCGGTGGTGCGAGGGAAGCGCAGAGGCATTTCTCACCCCTGCTGTGCGATGGGTGGTGGGCGCGTTGGATGCCTGAGCCGTCTCGGCAAGAGCTGCGGGGCTGCCCAGATCGCGCAGCAAGGGCACGATCGATGGTGCGCTGGGCCGTTAAGTGCATCGCGTCTACCTGCTCGATAGCCTTACGACTGAGGCAGCTTCGGCGTTCCTGCAGCGCGCTGTTTTTTCTCACAGCCATAGAAGGAGGGGGTGGGGGCAGGCGCAGGGGGACGGGTGGGGAATCCCTGCAGGGATTGTGCCCGGGCCCGCGGTGTTCCAGTCCTATTCACTTCCCTACTTCTACCCGCTTTTCGATCCAGCTTCTCGGCGCCCGCGCGGCTGCAGTTCTGCTCACCACACGCCATTTGCTAGTGCGTGTGTGTGTGTTTGTGTGTGTGTGTGTGTCTGTCTGCGTGTGTGTCTGCGTGTTTGTCCGCGTGTGTGTGTGTGTGTGTGTGTGTGTGTGTGTATCTGTGTGTGTGTGTCTCTGTGTGTGTAGGCGCAGACAGGCCCATGCGCACGCACAGGCTCAGGCGCTAGCCGCTAGCCGCGGCACAGCCCGCCGCAGGTGCGCAGGCTCATACGCGCGCAAGTTTCCTGCCACAGGGTATGCCACGGTCCTCTGGCCGGCACAAGAGCCCAGCCGACCGCCCTCCTCCCCGTTTCCCCGCACCGCCGGCGGCTAGCCTCACGGCTGGCCAGGGCGGGACACGCCCGTTCCAGCCAGTCCCCGCGCGCCCCGCCAGGACCCCCAGCGCTCTCCTCTGCGGGACTTGGGGACCGGGGGGTCCGCCTTTCAACCCTCCGCTCTCCACGCCAGCAAGGCGCTCCCGTCGGCACCCGCCCAGTGTCCATCCCATGGGCGACCGCCCGCACTGGCAGGCCAACCTCGCGCTGTGCCGGGGCGCCGACAGTGCTGTGCGGTAGGGGGTCCCCCGCTGCGCGAACTCCCACCAATCCGAATGGCGGCGGCCGGCGAGCTTGCTCGTCCCCCGGAAGCGCCGCCGCCCCATTCCATCCCTCGGATTCCCGCGGGGCACGCCCTGATCCCCTCCTGCTCCTTCCTTCGGTTGAGAGTGTGGTCTATTTTTGCTCCTCCCTCCTCCTCCTCGTCCTCCTCCTCCTCCTTCTCCTCCTCCTCCTCCTCCTCCTCCTCCTCCTCCTCCTCCTCCTCCTCCTCCTCCTCCTCCTCCTCCTCCTCCCCCTCCATCCCCGCCAAAGCCACCGCCGAGGCACTGCCGTCTGCCTTGCCCCCGGCCGGGATTCTGGCCTGGGGCGGCGGCGACCGCGCCCCGAGCTTCCCACGCGACGCTGTCCCTGGGCCCCTGCGCTGGTCGCTCGAGCGACAGCAGCACCCGCTACCCGCCGCCCTGCAGGGCGCGGGCGTGGAGGTGCGAGCGGTGCCGCGGGCCCCGCGGGGCATCGTCCTGCGCCGCCCCGGCCTCCCGCAGGAGCGCCACCCCTCTCGCGCCCCAGCCGTTGCCCCGTCCTGACTGCGCCGCTCGGCTTCGGTGCCCCGCCCTTTGCCGTCTCCCGCTTCCTGGGGCGGCGGTCCGGGGGAGGAGGAGGAGGAGGAGGAGGAGGAGGAGGAGGCGGAGGAGGAGGATTGGATGTGACACTTCTGGATCGGTTCTCGCTGATCTTGCCCTCCCGCTTCGTCGCGGGCACCGCTGCCGCCTCGTAGTTTCTGCCGTGCTCCTCCTGGCTGCGCCTCGCTGTCCTTGCTGTTCCCCCCCCATGCGCGTTGTTTCTTCGTCTTGGTCGGTGGAAGGAGCGGCTTTCTCTCTTGCGCCACGCTTGTTGCTCCGGCTCGTCACTGTCGCGCTGCTCCACGCTGCGTGAGCTGGCCTGGTCCGCGCCCTCTCGCTTGATTTGCCCTCCGCCGCGCCGCCGCGCGCGTGGTCGCGACGCCAAACAGTGTGTGATTGCGTATGTGTGTATGCGTGTTTGTGTACGCAAGCCTACCTGACAGGCCTCATGCTGCCAAAGTCATCATCCATCCGTCCCTTCCTCCTTCTCCCCCCCCCCGCTGGCTAAAGAGGAGGGAAGAGGGAGGAGGCAGAACATGATGAAAGGAAGGGATGGAGGAGGAGGAGGAGGAGGAGGAGGAGGAGGAGGAGGAGGAGGAGGAGGAGGTCCGTAGCCTGGCTCAAGCCATTTCCCCTCTTCTCTGGAGGGGGTCAGGGCCCAAGGTGACGCAGCAGTCTTACCACACCTGCCCACACCACCGACCTGGGCCACAGCAGGGCCGTGGGCAGGATATCGCACCTCCGTTGTTTTTCTCAGTGTAGTGATGGGAGGTCGTGGGGGCGGCGGAAAGGGTAAAGGCCAAGTCAAGAGCAAGGGGAAGGGCAAGCCCCAGGCCGACGCGCCCTCAAGCTCGAGAGGCAAGAGCCCTGCCGCACCCATTTTGTCGTCTAACTATTCGTGGCAGTGCGCTGGATGTAGCGCGTTTGTGAACATGCGTCATGCTTGGTGCTGGCAGTGCGGCAAGCATTGGGAGAGCACATCGGAGGCTGGCCCAGCCGCGCAGCAGCAGAAGGCGAAGACCGATGCCAAGCAGAAGCCGATCGGCCCGCAGATCACGCAGCTCCAACAGTCCCTGGACATCATGAAGGGTTTTGGAGCCAAGGCCGAGTCGTGTGCTGCCTCGCAGGACGTGTTGGCAGCGCAGGATGCAGTGGAGGCTTTGATGGAGCGCATGAGGATGGAGAGGGAATCCGAGAAGACCGAGAGCCAGCTCCTCCAGGCGCACAATTCCCGTCTGATAAGAGCTCAAAAGCAGCTGGAGACTCAGACTCAATATGTTAATAAGCAGGAACAGACATTGGCAGATTTGGATGTGCAGAGGGCCCTCATCGCAGCAGACATTCAGAGCGCGAAGGAGACCCAGTCAGAGCTCGAGGAGAAGGTGATTCATCTTCAACGTACGGCCCCAGCACGTCCAGCTGTCGACCCATATATGTCGCCGCCAGGACTAATGACGCCCTTCATCACGCCCACATTTGGGGGAAAGGGCGCCATGATGGCGGCAGTCAGTGGCATGCAGTCCGCACATGATCTGGCAGGATATTTGAACGGCCTCAACTATCTGTCGCTCAACCTCGACCCGTCACTGCGCCAGGCGCTGAACGAGCACATGGCGGTCTTCGCGGGCGCCGTGCGAGCAGAGGCGGGCCTTCCAGCGCCTCCGCCGCCGCCGCCTGAAGCAGTGGCCGAGGAGTCGCAGGCGGCCGCCGCCGCCAGCGGTGGTCGGGAGGAGCAGGAGATGGCGCAGGCAGAGGTGCATGAGCAGAACGCCGAGGACACCGAGATGGATCAGGTAGCCCTGGCGGGCCGCAGATCTGCTGAGGCGGCGGAGCTCGCCAATGCACCCCCAGCGCGCCGTGCGCGTCAGGAGGGCAAGGAGGAGGCTGCGGCCGGGGGCCTGGACCCGTCTGGCGGGTAACAGTCAGTGTGAGTATGAGAAGGGCGGCCAGCTCTTAGTCCAGACAGTGAATGCCAACTCCTGGACCAGCGCGGCCGCCTTCGTGATGGGCACATCCGCCCATATTGTACTCGCTCAAGAACATAAACTACATGGTCAGCCCCTGCTAGAAGCCAAGGAGCGTCTACGAAAGCAAGGGTGGACAAGTTTTTGGGCTCCCTGCGAAGTCACCCAACGAGGTGGAAAAAGCGCTGGAGTTTGCATCCTGGCCAGGGCTCATCTGGATGTGTGGAAACCCCCTTCAGAGCCTGGGGCCCTGGTTGAGGCCCGAATCCTCCATTGCTACTACAGAAGCAAGTCTTTGGGAGTGGTCTCGATCTATTGTAACTATTGGAAAGATGGGATCGGTCTGGGGGAACAGAATCTACGTCTAGCGGTTGCCTTGGGAAACGATATCACCAGGCGCAACTTACTTTATATCTCTGGTGGGGACCACAACATAGAGCCTCACCTGTTCAGAGAAGGGTTTTCGCCGCATAGGTTGAACGGGCAGCTTGTCATTCCGAATCCCAGTCAGACGTGCTTGTCCAGCACGCCAGGTAGATGTTACGACTACTTTTTGATCAGCAAGAACTTGCTTGCTGGAGTTGAGTCGGCGAAGGCCGACTTGCAGTCAGATTTATTCCCGCGCCGACCGGTCACTCTGAGGTTTAAGCAGGGGGTGGACACCATCAAGATCCAGAGGCTCTTGAAGTATCAGAAGCTCCCAGTGGATCGTCCCATAGGCCCAGCCCCTCAGGCCCCGAGTTATGACAGCATCCTGGAGACGCTTGAGGACCTCATCTTGCCGTTCGAGAAGGATGGGGGTTTCAGGCTTCCTAGGGATGATGAGCGGGATATACTCCAACAAGGATTGGATGTGCAGTATGAGAGGTGGTGTGAGCAGTCTTGGGGAGAACTTCGAAATACGCTTCAGAGCTTTCCAGAAGGTCGGGCTGGAGGTCTCCCATATCAGACGGCAGAGGTTCCCATGGCCGAGCTCCTCTGCACCAAGCGCTCCCCGTCGAGGAGCCCTTATCGTGCTTTGAAGTGGTTGTCGCAGCGCTGCGCAGAGCTGTTGGCTTTTGTGGAGCAAGAGAAGTATCACACGCATAGGCAGTATTATGATGATCTTGTTCGTTCGAGTTATAAGGTTTCAAAAGCAGGCGGTATCTTCAAGTATCACTTTGCTGGAGGCCGTGAGTTTTGGTGTGGGGCCTTGGAGGCCGTGCTGATTCCTCTCTGGAACCCCTTGGAGATAGAGTCGGTCCTGCCTGTCCAGGCCTTAGCCGCGTTGAAAGCTCTGGCCGATCATTTTGCGATGGAACGTTTGTCTAGAGAGAGGGCCGATCGTTCGGCCAAGTGGAAGGACTGGTGCACTGAGGCGCTGGCAGGTGGAGCGAAGTGGGCTCACGCCTACACTAAGGCAGCGGATGCTCGAAAGCAAGACCTGCTGCCGACCGACGACGGCCATGCGACCTCGCGCCTTGCCGCCCAGCTCGCTCAGGAGAAGGAGAATTGGTCAGAAGCTTGGGGGGCCAACAAGAAAACTGCTGGAGGCCCTCTGGAATGGCCTTCGTACAATATCCCAGAGCCCCCGAGCCCCGAGGAGATCATTCGCATCTCCAAGAGCTTCAAGAGGAACACGATTGCAGCAGATGGGCACCATCCGAGGCATTATCAGTTTCTCTGTTCTCAGACCCTTTCGTGCCTCAGCTGTATTTTCGGTATTGTGCTTATCTTGGGATCCACCCCTACTTGGATGCAGACCCTCGTGGTCGCGCTCTTCAGGAAACCTGTCTTGGGACGGAGGCCAATAGGCTTCTTCCAAACACTGGTTCGGACATTGTCAAGGTGGAACTCCTCTGTGTGCAAGTCTTGGGAAAAAAGAATTTCGGACGGTGGTATCTTCAGCATGGCTCCTGGACGGAGCCCAACAGATACGGTTTGGCGCCAGACTGTTCGAGATGACCTTGCGTTTTCCAGGCGAGAGCACGTGCTCAGCCTGCTTGCCGACTTGAAGCAGTGCTATGAGCACGTGCAGCACCAGCAGTTGATCAATTCGGCGCTGGACTGGGGTTTCCCGATGCACGTGCTCAGGTTTTCTATTCACACGTACGCGTGGCAGAGGATCCTGAGCCTAGACGGTATGTGCGCAGATGCAGTTATGCCAGCTCAGGGTATCGTAGCGGGAAGCAGCACGGCTACATATGAGATAAAATGTTACTGCCTTCCTACTGTAGCGGAATATTGTGAGTGTCGTCTGCATCCCGAACTGGCTGTGCATGTGGATGATTTTAGTCTCAATGAGAGGAGCGAGGATTTGGAGCTTTGTGTGATCAATATGGGTTTTGCTGTAGCTTTCTTGGTTGATCGGTTATCGAATTTATTTAGCCTTCGTTTCTCTATGAAGAAGTTCGCCATTACTGGAACCTCTCCAGAGCTGGTAGCCCAGGCCCGTCTAGCCTTAGATCAGTATGCTGGCACTTATGACCCATCGATTGTCAACCTAGGATGCGACTTCGCGCCAGGCAAGCATTTGAGCGTCAGGAAAGCCAAGCAGAAGCGTAATGAGAGGTGGGCCAAAGGAAGGAGGAGGTTGGGGAAAATTCGAAGCCTTCGAAATCCCAAACGTGCCAGGGCGAAAATATGGTTCTGCGGTGTCAAGCCAGCCACTACTTATGGGGAGGAGGTGGTGGGATGGACGCCGAGAGAGATTCGCAAGCTACGAAGTCAGGCTGCTGGTTTTCTTGGATTGACCTCCTGTGGAGCCGATTTAAATTTGGCGCTTTCGCTGGAGCCGACCAGAGATCCTGTCAAGCATGCTGCAGCTACTCTTCGCCGCTTCGCAAAAGAAGTCTGGATGGCATCAACCCCTGGGCACCGCCATGGCGATGGGTTGTCTGTGGGGGAGCTTTCCAAGATTTTGTCTGCTGTCCAGAACTACATCCAGGAACATTCCAGAAGTTCATGGGCCAAGAAGTCCTGGGGACCCATAGGAGACATGATTCTCTGGCTCGGTATGGCGAACTGGCAGATTCGAGGCCCGCTCAGTTTTAACATGAGCAACGGGGGCCCGCTGCTGCTGACAGATACGCCGTTCGTGCAGGTAGAGAAGTACTTCGTACGAGATCTGTCTAAGGCCTACGTGTCCCAGAGTATGTGCAGGCATCTGAGGAACTCCGAACATCCGAGGGCTCTGGATATTTTGCATCGTGGTCTGTGGACGGACCCTGTGAGGTCCCTTTGGGCCAGCAAAAGCGCCATCGTGGTGTTCAAAAAGCTGTCAAAGAGATATTCTGCAGGTCGTATGTCACGGCCAAGCGTTTACATGATTGGAAGTACGAGATCCCTCCAGCGTGCCCTTTTTGCAGATCCCCCGAGGGAGGAGTCGAGGACACAGTTTGGCACCGCTGCTTTGTCTGTCCAGGACTCGCTGACAGGCGAGATGAGGCATTGAGTGCCGATGTTGTTCGGCTAGCTGTTGAAGCTGGCCCAGACGATCCTCTCTACTCCAGCCTGTGGGACGCCCAGCCCGAGGGCATTCAGGATGCCTTGTGGGATGGTGTGGTTCGGTATTTCGACAGGTCGGGGGAAACAACCAAGTTCACGTTCAACCGGTGCGAAAATCTGTGTTCGGACGGTAGTTGCTACTCCCCCACCCATGTTTATGTGGCCCGTGCGGGCTGGGCCGTCATCCAAATAGACGACGCAGGGGACTTTGTTAGAGCTGTGTGTGGTAACCTGCCTGGTTTCCTGCCGCAGAGTGCTGTGTTCGCCGAGCACTACGCTTTGCTTCAGGCCCTGGAGCATTTTGAACATACTGGCGAGGACGAGCCGTTCAGGCTGAACGTGGATTGCCAGGCCCTTTTTGCAGGCCCTCGAGATCAGAGGGCATCGACGAGCGGGAGAACACCGCTCAGTGAAGTCTGGAAAGTGCTCTATTCCTCGCCCCGCCCGCCTTTCGTGTTGAACAAGGTTAAATCTCATGTGGGGGATGAAGTGATTGGTATGGCTCGGGTTCACAAGCGTGGAAACGATTATGCCGACGAGTATGCTAAGGACGGGGCCAAAATGCACCCTGAGATGGCCCAGAACATTGTCAAGTACGAGCTGGCTCTGAGTAGTTGGGAAGTCTTGGCAGTAGGCATGGGCACAATTTTAGACAGCCTTCCAGAGGCAAGATCTCTTTTCGGCAAACTAGAGCGCGCCCCGAGAGTCCCCAGGCCCGTGGTCCTCCCCAGCGGCCTGAGGGCTCATCGTGTGCGTTGGAACGGGTGTAGGTGGCGGTGCCTCGAGTGCGCCCGTGCGTTTGATTCTAAGAATCCTAGGGGGTCCTGCGCGGCTTTAACCCCCTCTATGCGGTCTTTAATTAATCAGGTCGACAACCCCAAGCCCCACACACTGCATGTCGCCAAAATTGTTCAATCTTCTCTGCCAGTGGTGTTGTGCCTTAGGTGTGGGGCTTATTGTACTGGGGCCCCTCGTCAGCTGCTGAAGCCCTGTGGTAAAGTATTTGCACAGCAGAGGAGACAGCTTCTGAGAGGCGACCTTCCCTGGCCGCGGGGACAGAATATCACAAGCCCTTGGCCACTCAGCCTCGCGCCTCATGAGGAGGCGGAGTGGTGGACCAAGCTATTTTGATGGTGTTGTTAGATTTTCTTGTTGTGCTCGCCCTGTCGGGCGTTCTTTGGCCACTGCCTGCGGGCGGTGGTGGGGGCAGCCAGGCACCTGGGCCACTGCCCTGCGCCTGCATGGCGGTCCTGGCCTTCGGGCTCCGCCCTGCAGGCGCTGGGTAGTGGTGGTCGGTGGTGTTTGGGGGCCCCTGTGCAGCCCCTTCGGTCATAGATTGGTGGGTGCCAAGCGAGAGCCACTGGAAGAGGAGGAGGAGGAGGAGGAGGAGGAAGGATGATCGGAGGAGGATTGAGGAGGACCTCCCTCCTCACCCTCCCACTGCAGGGCCGCGGGCTGCATGGCGCCCGAGGCACTCGCGACGCGGCGCACCACGTCCACCGGCGGCCCGGAGGGCGGCGGAAGCGCGCAGGCGGGACGGGCACCCCGCTTCGTGAAGCGGAGGGGCTCTTCCTCCTCCTCCTCCTCCTCCTCCTCCTCCTCCTCCTCCTCCTCCTCCTCCTCCTCCTCCTCCTCTGGAGGGAAGCGGGGCGATCGGAGGCCCGGAAGCTGACACCGACACGAGTGATAGTCAACCCGCATAGTAAAGAGGAGCGATTTTCCAAGGCGACACGCCGGTCGTTGAAGGTAGGTATTTTTGGATGCCCACATCCTAAGCTATTTTAGGCGCCTTCCTACTTCAAGAGTCGAGCGGTGTTCCTTCTTTCTTCCTCTTCAGGGGGCGGTTGGAAGCCCCATCTACTTCAACGCCTTCCTACTTCATGTTTCAACCCACTTCTTCCGACCGGCGTGTACATCATTGCCCCTTCGGCCCATCTTCAACGACGTTCGCTGGCCAACCTCGCTCGAGAAACGTCGGCACGGCCCTCCAAGGCCCTTTGCATCCTTACCGCGCGTCCCGATTCCACGGGCTGGCTGTATCGGCGGCGGCCTCCGCCGAGGGATGGTGGTCCCGATCCCGGCGACGGTGGTGACGTCCGGACTTCTTCGGGGGCGGCAAAGAGGGGGGTGCTGACTAGGGGGGGGTGGATATGGCGGGGGCCATGATATTTCCTCAGATTTCATGGCGCCTCTTCTTATTCCATTACGTCCCTGGCCCCCCCGCTGGGCCGCGCACATGCCGCCGGTCATGAGTTGCACCCCCCCTTCTTGGACACCCCCTCTTGGCCGCTCCCGATTGGGTGGCCGATCCAGCACCACCAGCACCGACATCCAGGACCACATGCCTCCGTGGAGGCAAGCCCCTGGGATGGTGCTGCTTCCCATTTCCAGGCTCCCCAGGGTCCTCGAGGTCGTTCACCAATATCTGGTGAACAGGCTGGACCCCAGGAGAAGTTCTGGACTTCCAGGACCCGTTTCCTTCAGGGTCCGTTTGTTTCATGCCAATCATCATTTGCACATCCTGGCGTCACAAATAAATCGAGGCGGCCAGTTGTTTGCAATTGTTCGGCAAGTGGACGTCGTTTCGGGGGCCTGGGCCATCAGAGTAGCGACCTAGTGTGCAATAATATATATATATATACATATATATATATATATATATATATATATATATATATGTATGTGCTGGAAGGGGTCGAGAGCCCCATAGGTCCAAGTCGCGCGAAACATGTGTCCTTTGAGGGGAGCGCCGTCCCTTATCATCTTCCTCATCCGTCCTTCCTCGTCCTCTTGCATCCCCCCCATCCCCATCTCATCATCCATCTCCTCCGTCCTCCCCGCTTCTCCGTTCTCCTTCTCCGTTTCCTCTATTCATTACCCCGTCTGCCCCTCCCAATTGGCGTCCTCACCATCCTCCTCCTCCTCCTCCTCCTCATCTTCCTCCTTCTCTTCCTCCTCCTTCTCTTCCTCCTCCTCCTCCTACTGCTTCTCCCCCTCCTCCTACCCCTCCCGTCTTTTCTCTTGTGGTTGTCCTCCAACTAACCTCTCTCTTTTTCCTCCTCCCCCCTCCCCCTCCGCTTTCGCCCCCGCCTGCGCAGCTGGCGGACAAGCTGCCGCCGCACAAGGCCGAGGAGCCCCAGCGAGGCAACGACCCGCAGACATTGCTGCCGAACAGAGCCGGCGCGGACCCGGCGCGGACACCTCAGCCCAGCGGCAACGACAGCTTTGGGATACAGGAGCGCCAAGGCAGGGGGCGGTGGCGCCCCCCCTCAGCTTACGTAACCACTTCTCAGACGGCCTCGGAAGAGGGGGGCGTTTCTTGATTTGGGGTCTGGCTCCGGACCTCTGCTTAGTGCGACTGCTTGCAGCAGTGCGTCCTACGGGGGAGGCTCCACCTGCTTGAAACAGGCGCCAAAAACAGCCAAGATCTACTCCAGGGTGGGGGAGGGGGGGTGCGAGGGCCCGCGTCGATCGGCTAACCAATGAATGAAGAAACGATCGCAGCCAAGCGAGAAGGGGGGTCCTGAGCCAGCCCCTCTGCCTCAACCCCGTTTCGGACCCTCCAGGATCAGACATTCGACGAGCTGCACTTCCAGCCTGGCCTGGCCCGGGCGATTCAGGTGGCTTGGCACGAGTTTGTCGATTCTGTTGGGGGCGCGGAGGAGGCTGGGAAGCTCTTCTTGGACGCGCTCTTCGAGAACGCGCCTTCGCTGCAGAGCATGTTCACGTCGCCAAAAGCCGTGCAGGCCGTGCGCTTCATACATGGAATGTCCGAAGTAGTGGAGGTGGTCGGGAACCCACGGTCGCTGAAGGCCACCGTGGAGACCTTGGCTTTCTGCCACTTGAACATCCATGTTACAATCGAGACCGCAGCGCTCTTCCGGAGCACAGTTATCGAACTGATGGACGACAATCTGGACGACGGTTTGGTGAGGGCAACTCGCGATGGTTTCACGGAGCTGCTGAATTACATGGGGGGCGCCATGCCGTACGTGAGAAACAATTTCGCGGGACGGCTGCAAGTCCTGAACCAGAGTTGGGCCGTCGCTAGTGGCAAGAACGAAGAGAAGGTTTCGACGAGCATTCATCGGCCCAGCAAGGAGCATGGCAGTGATGAGTCGCTGGTCGACCGCGCGATTACCACAGCGTCTGGTAAGAGTAAGGGCGGCCAAGGTGGTTGGTCCAGCAGGTTTGGTAAGAGCCAGGGGAAGAAGCATACGGTGGCCAAGGCCTCCCGGAGCAGTGACGACGACGAGGCAAGCAGCGGGAGTGGCAGCGAACACGGATTGGATCAGCGCGTGGTGGGTAACAACAGGAACATGTCTTCCCAGAAGGTGCCAAAGACGTTTGTCGAGATGTTCAAATGGAATGCCCAGGTGATGGGTTTCGGGAGCCGCCAGTGGTTAGCCCCGATCCTGCTGAGTTTCGACGTCCTCGTGAGCAACATGTCCAACCCGAGCAGGTTACAGCAGGAGTGCAATATCCTGACGCTGAAGATATCTAAAATTGCCGCGCGGGAAGAAGTGAACCTCGCCGAGTTCAAGTCCTGCATGCTGGCGTCGTTACGATCACTGCTGCCGAAGACTTGGGACTCCGCTTACGAGGTGGCCTGGAATTGGCTCTGGGACAACGTCGAGAAGCTCCTGCGCAAGAACATGGGCAACCCGGTGGTCTGGGAGAAGGCGTTGTACAGATATTACGCTTCCATCGACGAAACCCAGCGTCATTCTGTACGCAGGAAGATATACGACCGCTTCTTCGAGGTGGCCCCAGCGGGCCAGGAATTCTTCAAGCAGTCCGACACTAGGCTGCATTTCATCGCCGACAGGATGCTGCAGATGACTCAGGATATCCCATTGAGGGGGGTCTCGGTCCGCGAGCGTCCTAACGGGATTCGCTAAACCTCCCTCCTCCGTCCTCCTCTTCCTCATTTTCTCCATCCTTCAGGAGATCTACCAGAAGCCAGGCGAGATGGTGGATGACATCTCGGCCCTGGGCCTGAGGCACGTCGGCTACGCTATTCCGACAGATCTCGTCGCCCCGTTCGTCACATGTTGCATCGAGGTGATGCGGGGAGCGAGGATGGAGAGGAAGAGGCCGAGGGAGAGGGTATTGCTTGGGGCGGTCGACGGGGTGGGCAAGGAGGAGGAGGAAAAGGAGGAGGAGGAGGAGGAGGGCGAGTTTGAGGAGGAGCAGGTCATCAGAGACACCACCGACGACGAAACGATCATCCAGGCGTTCCGCTGGTCGCTGAGCCTCATCTCGCAGATGCTCGTCGGGACCATCAAGGAGGGCTCGACCGTCGTCATGCAGGCCATCAACTCGAACTCTCAGAAGATGGTGAAGGCCGCCCTGCGGGAGGCGCCTCGCGGCCAGCGGGCCAGGTGGGTGCTCCGCATCCAGGTGGGCTCGCAGAGCATCTCGCCCCTTCGGTGGGCCCTCGAGAGCGGCAGCCACGTGGCAGCCCAGGCGATCATAGAGGACCTCCTGACGATCCGGGCAGACCGGGACAAGTACTACTACGGGGTCGAAGACATCTTCGAGCACCACCCGGACATAGTCGATGTGCTGATCGAGCACGCCCCAAACCTCATCACGGTCTTCTTCGACGGCCTGGTCTGGCGTTCGCGCTTCTCCGAGGGCGGGCTGCGGCGGGCAAACTTCTACATCAAGCACCTATTGGTGAGCGAGAGTGGGGGGGTGTCCGACGCCCTCGATCACCTAGTGCGCTCCCACGACCCGGTTCTCATATCGCACCCGGTCATCATTTTGGTGTCCGACATTTTGTGGAGGGGCATCGTGCAGCGGGCTTTCATCGTGTCGAAGGTATGGTTCGTGCTGAGCTTGCTGAACTTTATGCTCGGTGTCGTAGTCTTGCCCAAGACGAGTGTTGCTGAGGACCTGCCAATACGCTGGGTCATGTTCTGTTCCCGGATGTTGACGTACACATGCACGATGGGGCGGTTGATGCTTGAACATTTGACAGATTGCATCGCTGGCTATCGCCGCCAAGATGGCACATTCAAGGTCATGTGCATACCATTTCCCAGGTACCTGCAGGACGCCTACAAGCAGTCATCGTTGATGCTTGGGTTGCTGCTGGTGTGCATGTGCTGCAACGAACCGATGCTTCACTGCGTGGAGCACATCTCCGACGGCGGGCCGACGGAAGCTTGCGCCACTGATGAAATCGTGCACCGTTACTCCGTCTTCTGCATGTTCGCGTGCACGTTCCATTGGGCTCTGCTTGCAGACTTCGCCGTGTTCAGCACAGGCTTATCTGCATTCAGGCTTGTGATCTTGGAGGTGATGTCTGAAATCGGACGCTTCATCTTGGTCATGTTCTTTATCCTCTTGACCGCCGCCAGTGCCATCGTCGTATTGGAGCACAGCTACGAGGCCTTTGACGGTGTACCTATGACGATGGTGGGACTATTTGCCATCACTTTGAGGCTGTACGAGGACGACTACCGTGACATTGAAGAAGCGGTGCTTATCGCCTTCCTCTTCACATTCATGACCTGCTCCGCGGTGATACTGCTGAACCTGCTGATCGCCCAGCTCAACCAGTCATACAATTTGATCAACGACAATGCCGTCGGCTATGCGCGCCTGAAGCGAGCCGAGGTCATTGTCGACACTCTGAAGACCCTGCCCCCCGCAAAGTGGGCGGCCTTCGTGGAGTCCCTGAAGCTCGAGGAGCCCCTGGAGTTCGTCCAGGGGGACGTAGGGATGGGCGGCGGCGTTCAGCGATACGAGCCAGCAACGGAGAACGTGGTGTCCTTAGACACCGTCCTGAGATACGGCGGGGCTCGCTCTGTGGATGCACCCTGGCCGGAGGAGAAGGAGGAGGACGACAAGAAGGAGGATTCGTACGAGCGCATCGAGCGCCTGGCCATGATGACGCTCCGGCGGCTGCAGAAGGCCTCGAGTGATAAAACAATTGGATGACCACAGTTTCTCTGAGGTCCGCGCAGATGTCCTGGATCGGCGCTGGGCCCCCCAGGCGGCGCCTCGGGCGCCGCCTTAGCGCGCTCCGCGCGCCATGCAGGGGCCTCCAGCGCCGGTCCAAACAATCCGCGAGGACCTCCGAGAAGTTATGTTTATGCTTGTTTTGTTCCTCCACTCGGCTACGCCTAAGAGTTACCCTTCGCCAGAGTGACCTGTGGTGCGGGCAATCAGGGGGCCCGCCAGCACATGGCTGGCGCGCTTGGATTGCGTGGACTTGTTCTCCCCCGCGGCCCCCCGAAGCCGCGCCCCAAAGGCCACTCTTGCCCAGGGTGGCACTTGTGAGCAGCCGATCCAAGGCCGAAAAACGAGGCGGGCGCCATCGGAGGAGCTCCGCGGACGGGCGCAGCGGGGGCGACTCGGGCGGCTCCGTGAACAGCTGGAGCTCCAAGAGCAGGAGCGGGGACGACACCGGCAGCTCCGAGCCCTGAGGGGTCTGCGTGGGCGGCCACCGTGGACCTGCAGCCGCTCTGAGGGCTCTGCCCGGGGCTGCTCGAAGCTGTGGTCGGGGACTGTGCTGTTTGTCCTTTTGCGTCTTTCCGCCGGGGTGACGTGGCAATGACGCCGATGAGCACGATGGCCGAGGCGGGGACTTGTCCATCGCCACCCCCCGGGGTTTTCTGATCTTCGGGGACCTCCGCAGGCGGTGGAGAACCTCCACCGACGGTTGGGGCCCCACGGCGTCGGCTGCCCAGGCGGTGTACATGTGTAAGCCCCCGCCCCGCACGGTGGGGGAGGAGGGTGAGGAGGAAGAAGGGGAGGGGTGATGGGATTGCCCAGCTGGTGTTCGCTGCCAAGGGTTCGTCTCTTTCAACTGTCGTTTCACCCTGCTGATTTGCTGGCCAATGTGATGTAGGCTGCTACCAATGTTTGCTTATTGTTCTGAATGAGTTTGTCCGCGCATGATTGCCAGTTGTATGCGTGCTACTTTGTTTTACCGCTGGCGACGGACCCGACACCGATTCCGCCGTGCAGGTGCGAGAAAGCAGGCGTCGGAAGGAACGCTCGCAGAAGCCCCGAGCGAACCCCAGAATCGTCAGATTTGCGTCCAACACCGAGACAATCACTGCACTGCAGCCGTAGAGCTTTTCTTCTAGGAGGTACGCATGCTAGTACAGCCTGGCAGATGGTAAAGAAACCTCCGATCCTTCTTCCGCAACTCCACAGGGCTGGCTCAGTCGTTCAGCCTCTTCCACAAGCCCTACGTGAGACGGCCCATCCGAATTCCCCAAACTGGACCTCCAGGAGGCACCCAAGAGGCAACAACCATCACAGTCCAACCAAGGTACAGTGACTTAGTGACTTTGGCATACTCGCCTATTTGGGCTTCAAGCGCTCCAAGATCGCTCCGAGACGACCCGAGAACCCGAGACGAGCACAAGATGGTCCCAAAGAGGGCTCCCCGACTTGCTCGCGATGGCCCTGTATCGAAGACGACCCAAGATGGCCCCAAGACGGCCCAGGAGATTCCCTGAAGGCCCCCATGAAGGCCCAGGAGGGTGACCCCCCCACCGACATGATACGCAGACGACTCCAACAGGCCATAAGAAGGCCCCATGAGAGATCCAAAACAGCCGAAATCGGTACCACACCAAACGGACGCATACGTTATAGAAAACGCGCAGAGACTCCTCCCATGCCCTATGCCATTCCTGGCCAACTCCCACGGGATCTCTCCATGGCTCAAGAGAACGTCCAAAGTAGCTGAAACTCCGCCCCATAGGGCGCCCAGACCACCCACGACGGTCCTAGTATGGACCAAGATTGCCCCATTCGAGTCCAAGACAGCCCAGTTGGCTCCACTTTGAGACCACTACTTCCAAGTTAGCCACATAGAGCCGCAAGGCTCTCAACGTCTCTCCAGCACTGCTCCCGCACGCCACGACACAACTCAAGCTGAGGCAACACAACTCCAACACGCCCCCCCAAAGGACCATCAGTACGCCCCCCCAAAGGACCATCGAGGCAAACAGAGTTCTAGACGGTATGAGTTTGCACAGCGCTGGCTACAGTTTTCGGCTGCAGGGGCAACAGTTCAGGATCATCTCCCGAACTCCACGCGCGGCCTCGCGTAAGTCCCGTTCACTTCACACATCGGACTGCTTTGCGCCCATCTCCCACGGGTGTGTTCTCATGGATCCGTTGTGCCGTGCAGGCTGCATCTTAGCATTGCTTCAACCGTAATCCCAATGACTGTGTCTCCAAACCTCCCAAGTATCTCGATCAACAGTGAAACTGCGAAAAACATAGCAAATTCGAGCATAGTGTGTATACACACCTGTGCTTATCATGCGTAGTGATGTATACAGGTTTGCCCACCCATGTTAGCCATGCTGGATTGCAAACAGTGACGGTTTTCACTGTGGAGGTGAAGTCTATGCGAGGTAAGCTATGTGGTGCAAGGTATGCCGTGTAAGCTATGTGGCGTGAGCCAAGAAGGTGGAAGCTTTGTGGTGCAAGTTGCGCTGCAAGCTGTGTGGTGCACGCTACGCTTGTGTAAGCTAAGCGGTCTAAGCTACGCGGTGCAAGCTGTGCCGCGTAAGCCATGGGGTGCAAGATACGTGGTGTACTCCAGATTTCGTAATAAAAGGGAGGGGGTCTGGACCCTCCAAGACAAGCCGTTTCAGACCTCCCCCGTGGGAGAACCCTCCAAAACATCGTCCCCAGACCCCCCAGGCCCTCCAAGATAGCCTGGAAGAGACCCCCCCCCCTCCCGTAATGAGACTCCCCTCCCTTTATTTTACGAAATCTGGTGTAGGCTCAGCGCACGGGGCGCCCACGAGGTGGCACGAGCAGCAACGTGGCGCAGCCTCGGCCGACCCACCCAGCGCACGGCGCGCCCACGAGCGCCCACGAGAAGCGGCAAGGGCGGCAGCATGGCGCAACCTCGGCCGACCCACAGAGCGCACGGGACGCCCACGAGCACCTCTGAGGCGGCACGGGGCGGCAACGTGGAACATCTCGGGCCAACCCGCCCACTCGCTTCAGTTAGAAAACGATGTGCCCTAAGGGCCCGCACGATTTATTTATATGACGGCGCACTGGGCTCGGGGGCCGAGGGCCGGAACCTCGACCGCAGATGTGGGTGCCGGGGCCAGGGCCCGCCCCTGGGAGTCCTAAAATCGTCCCGGGGAAGCTTTCAGACAGCAATCCCGGCGGCCCCAGACGGTCTCGAGACACCCCCAAGACGCCGTCCAGGGTTCTCTGGCGACGCGCGATGCGCTTTAGATCGCCCTGGAGGCCCCCAAGAGGCCCCAAGAGGCCTTTAAGACGCCGCCCAAGAGCGCCCCGAGAGGGCAAAATCGTTGATTTTCATATGTTCTTTCAATGATTGTTGCATTCTCACTGTTTCATGTTTCCGGCGCTAAGGCACCGCCCAAGAGGCTCCCAAAACCGCTCCAAGACGGCCCAAGAGGCCCCGAAGAAGGTCCCAAGACGGCCCAAATGAGCCCCGAGACGGCCCCAGAGCCGTCCAAGACGGCGCAAGAGGGTCCCAAGAAGGCCCCAAGAGGAGCCCAAGAGAGGTAACGCGAACTGAAAAATCAAGTTCTCCGCCCCAAGATGCCCCCAAGAGGCCCCAATAGGCCCCCTGAAAGCCCCCCAAAGGCCACAAGAAGCCCCCAAGAGGTCCCAAGAGGCCCCCCAGAAGCCCAAAAGAGTCTCCAAGAGGCCCCAAAACGGCACCCAAAAGGCTTCAAAACTCTTTCTAAGAGGCCCCCGAAGACATGCCAAGAAGGTCCCATGACGATTTCAAGAAACAGTACAGGATGCTCCGAGGAGGCCCCAAAAGAGGCCCCCAAGAGAGCCCAAGAGGCCACCAAGAGGCCTCCAAGCGGCCTCTAGCAGCATCCAGGAGGCCGGAAAGAGACCTCCAAGAGCCCAGCGGTCCAGGCGGGGGCCGAACGAACATTTCCAGCCCCGGGCTCCCGGAAGCCCAACAGGAAGCCCCACGTAATTCGCAAGACCCCTCCCCCGACGCTCCCGAGACGCCCAAAAGGCTTCCCAGACAGCCCAAGATGCAAGAAAAGAAACTGCGATGCCCAGGGGTGCGTTTGACAAGAATTTCGAGACGAAGCCAGCCTTGGCCACGAAGAGCGCCTCGGAGGCGGAAAGAAAGGTCATCCGGTTGCGGAAAAGGGGGGTCATCGGGGGGCGGAAAGGGGGTTCATCCTTGAGCGGAAGGGGGGGTCACAGCGACAGATGAGCGATGTCAAAAATGAGGTTTGTTTGCGTGGACATTCATGCCCAGGCTGCCCGCGTACAGTGGCATGCAAGTGTGCCATTCTTCGCTTGGTCTGCCGAGCGGCCTGCCCGCATAGGCCATCGCGCAAGGTCGCCGAATCCTCGTGCGTACGACCTCGTTTTTCGTTGTCGCTTAGTTGTCCGGGCAGTTCCGATGCTTCAGAATTGCCGCCAGGAGACCCCCGAGAGGCTCCTCACGAGATCCCAACGAGCGTACAAGAGACCTATGCCCCATAACCCAGGAGCCTCCAAGGAAGCCCTGAAGAACCACGCTTGATGATCTCGTCGTTTTGCTTCTGACGATCCTAAAGGCCTCAAGATGGTTTGCGCCGCCCGGGAACCTTCCAAGATTGCCTCAGTGAGGCCCCAGGTGGCTTGAAATCGGGCCTCCAGCCAAGACGGCCAATCATACCGCAGAAAATCGCCAGCTGACTGCCCGGAAAAACCCGGCGACGCCTCCAAGAGACCCCAAGAAGCCCTTAGAGGCCCCCCCAAGAGGCACCCAAGATATGCCAAAGACGCTCCAAGAAGCCTTGAAGGTGCCTCCAAAAGCTAATTCAAGAAGCACCGAAAACCCCATAAGATCTTTCAGATGCCCCCAAGAAGACCCAAGAGGTCTCCAAGAGACCCCTGGGAGGCCCCAATAGGCCCCGAAGAAACCTTCAAGATGCCTCCAACAGGACCCCCAAGAAAGAAAGCACATCCATGAACAACTAATGAAAGACTGCACGTTCTTCAAGATTTCGCTGTTTCGCTTCCGACGGGCCTCGGAGGTCCCCATCAGCTCTTTGTGCTTTGCCCCATTGTGGAGAGCGGTTCGATCCCGGTATTTCCATGGAACCTGGGGCCTTCTGCAAAGAGGCTCGCGTTCCTGACCTACGTTCTTATAGCGGTTTCTCCATTCTACTCCATCCTGCAGAACCCCGACGTCGTGATTGGTTCACAGCGTCGACACCCACAGGTCTGGCCCCCAAGACAGCCTCCGAAGACGCCAGACAGGGTGAGAGAGCCTTTAACCAGACCACAAAGAGCCCGAGGGGCTCGAAGGTACCTCGATTTTGGAATCGTTCCGAAACCGAGGTTCTTGACAGATGCCAGCGTGCGCGCGCGACGACGCCCGCGCGCGCACTTCGTTTCATTTTTTCTCTTTAAACATGTTTTTTTTTTCTGCAGAGGGATTCTTGCGACGACGCGCGCGCCAGGGCGTTCGAACAGTTTCGACACGCGCGGGCGTGAAGCCCGCCTGGAAGCCCGCTTGGTAACATTTTCTGAAAATTATGAAGATCCGATGGTTTCCTGGAGGATTCGCAGGAGCGCGCGCGTGCAAGTTTGTCTTGAAAGCCCGTGTTTCGAAGCCATATTTTCTTTTGTTGGTTGACACTCGATGTTGAAATCCTCGCGAAATCAATGGTTTTGAAGGATTTCGGCATGCGCGCGCGACGACGCGCGCGCGACCTCTATATTGCTTGCAAAGCATAGTTGGAAACTGCGGATGGTTGATCAACGTGTGCGGGCGCATGAAATTTGTTGCACAGGACGGCGGGGGGCGATGTCGGCTCGGCGCTGGGATGCTATGCGTCCATATTCTGGATGGACGATGGGGCAGAATCATATGTAAATTGCGCCGCGAAAAAAAGGGGGGCGAGAATCCCCGCGGGGGGAGGGGGGTGGATGGGGGGAAGGGGGGGGGTCTATCTTGTGTAGAGAAAGGGGAATCTGTGTAGTGCAAGCTACGCGGTGCAATCTTTGTGGCGCAAGTCACTTGCCGAACTTGAAGTTGTCAACTCCACTGCTCGCGCAATCATCCCACCCGCCCACCAGCAACTTGGTTCGCAAAACCCATGCGGGAGCGATTGCGATGAGTGCGGGGTGTTGGCTGGTGCATCTCTGCTGCCGCGCTAGCCCGCGCTTGCTCGCGCGCGCAGCGGCCAGCTAGTCTGGCGCGACCGACACGAGCGCGGTGGCGTTGGCCGCTCGGCGCATCCCAGCGGGCACTTCACTGCGAGTTTGCGACTTGGGCGGGCGCGGTATCATTGCAACGTCGACATTAGTAGACACGGCGATGATAGTAGCGACGCTGGTGACGATGCCGACAACGACGGTGGGACAGCCAGTGCCGACGCCGATGCTGATCACGCCGACGACGGTGACGACATCGCTCGCGTCGGTGATAGAGGTTTTGGAAGGAATTTGAAATATGCGCGCGGCAGACGCGCGCGAATGGCTCGCATGGCATGGTATTATTTGACACGGACTGTGCCACCCCAGCACGCACGCAAGGGCGTCCGAACGATTGCGACGTGCGCGCGCGCGAACCCCGTTTGGCAGAATTGTATGCACAGGTTGATTCGCTCATGGTTATCTTAAATATTCGCAAGAGCGCGCGTACGCTTTTGTCGAAAACCCGCGCTGCGAAACCCTGCGCTTTCGCGTATATTCTTTTCTCGACGCTCGATTTTGACACCCTGCCGGGACCGAAGGTTTTTGAAGGACTCCGGCATGAGTGCGCGAAGTCGCGCGCGCGAGCACTTCGTAATTTTTCGTCCAAAGCATCGTGGTAAACTGCTGAGTTGTGGTAAACGTGCGCGCGCAAAATATTTGTTTGCAAAAGGCGGCGAGGGGGGCTGATGCTGGGTCTGGCTGGAATAGGACGAACTCACAGGTAGGATGGACATCGGGTCAGGAACACGTGCGTTTTACATCGTTTCCCGGTGAAGCGAAAAGTCCGGGGGGGGGGGGTGAGGGTGGTTGAATTTGTTTTTTCTTAGAAAGGGGAATCTATATGGCGTAATTCACCAATGCTCAACTCGAAGTTGCCCGCGGCCCGCCCACCCAGAACTTGCGGCCGCGACGATTGCGATAATTGCTCGGCGCTGGCTGGTGCATCTCTGCGGCCGCGAAAGGCCGCGCCTGCTCGCGCGCGCAGCGGCCAGCTAGTCTGGCGCGACCGACGCAGCCTCCGCGGCGCTGGCCACTGGGCACATCCTGGCGGACACTTCACTGTGAGTCGGCGACTTGGGCGGGCCCGGTATCGTGGCAACGTCGGCAACGGTACACACGATAATGATGATGATGATATTGACGATGCTGGTGACGATGTTGACAACGACAACGGCGCGGCCAGTGACGGCGCCGATGATGATCGCGCCGACGACGATGACGGCGCCTTCGCGTCGGCGGTGAAGGTTGTGGAAAGAGTTCGGCATGCGCGCGCGGCCGACGCGCGAGAGTGGCCCGCGTGGTAATGTTTGGCACGGATCGTACGTCCCAGCATGCGCACACGGGCGTGATAACGATTTCGGCACGCGGCGCCGAAAAAACCCATTTGGCAGAATTCCATGAACACCTTGCAAAGCCAATGGTTTTCTTAAGAAGCCGCAAGAGCGCAAGGGCACGCTTGTTTTGAAGACTCTGTTGCGCAAGCGTGTGTTTGTTTGGTCTTCTTTACAACAAATGTCTTTGGGCCCCTCGATTTTGAAACTGCTGCGTAACCGACGGTTTTTGACGGATGTCGGCATGCGCGTGCGCGTGCACGTCGTTTAGTTTTGGTGTCAAGGATTCTCGCGACGGCACGCGCGCAAAGGGCGTTCGAGCGATTTCGACACGCGCGCGCGTGAAGCCTGTTTGGTTGCTTTCATTTTTTCCCAACCATCCTGTGGTGTTGGGTCCTCGTTTTGAAGAGACGGTGCCCCGCGTTCCCCCTCCCGCTGCCCCCTTCCCCCCTCCTCCCATCATTATCACCATCCTCATCGTGCTCATCATCATGAGTATCGTCATCATCATCATCCACATCGTGGTTGTCGGTCATCAACATCACCATCATCATCATCATCATCATCATCATCATCATCATCATCATCATCATCATCGGCACACCCCTCACACGTTTCGTGGCCCCACAGGGAACCCCACCGAAGGCCCAAATGGCTGCGTCCGCATGCCGCTGCCGCCCAATTTTGGCACACCCCCCCTCACACGTTTCGTGGCCCCATAGGGAGCTCCACCGAAGGCCCAAATGGCTGCGTCCGCATGCCGCCGCCACCCAATTTTGGCACACCCCTCACACGCTTCGTGGCCCCATAGGGAGCTCCACCGAAGGCCCAAATGGCTGCGTCCGCATGCCGCCGCCACCCAATTTTGGCACACCCCTCGCACGTTTCGTGGCCCCATAGGGAGCTCCATCTAAGGCCAAAATGGCTGCGTCCGCATGCCGCCGCCGCGCAATTTTGGCACACTCCTCACACGTTTCGTGGCCCCATAGGGAGCTCCATCTAAGGCCCAAATGGCTGCGTCCGCATGCCGCCGCCGCCCCATTTTTGGCACACCCCTTACACGCTTCGTGGCCCCATGGGGAGCTCCACCGAAGGCCCAAATGGCTGCGTCCGCATGCCGCCGCCGCCGCCCAATGTTGGCACACCCCTCACACGTTTCGTGGCCCCATAGGGAGCCCCACCGAAGGCCCAAATGGCTGCGTATTTGGTACACCCCTTCACACGCTTCGTGGCCCCATAGGGAGCTCCACCGAAGGCCCAAATGGCTGCGTCCGCATGCCGCCGCCCGCCCAATTTTGGCACACCTCTCACACGTTTCGTGGCCCCACAGGGAGCCCCACCGAAGGCCCAAATGGCTGCGTCCGCATGCCGCCGCCACCCAATTTTGGCACACCCCTCACACGTTTCGTGGCCCCATAGGGAGCTCCATCTAAGGCCCAAATGGCTGCGTCCGCATGCCGCCGCCCGCCCAATTTTGGCACACCCCTCACACGTTTCGTGGCCCCATGGGGAGCTCCACCGAAGGCCCAAATGGCTGCGTCCGCATGCCGCCGCCGCCCAATTTTGGCACACCCCTCACACGTTTCGTGGCCCCATAGGGAGCTCCATCTAAGGCCCAAATGGCTGCGTCCGCATGCCGCCGCCACCCCATTTTTGGCACACCCCTTACACGTTTCGTGGCCCCATGGGGAGCTCCACCGAAGGCCCAAATGGCTGCGGCCCAGGCGTGATCCTGGACTGCGGCCGCCACGAGGTCGGGAACGGCAAGAAGGAGGACGACGACTGGTGGCTGGAGCTCTACGCGCTGCTCTCGCGCGCCACGCGCCACGAGGATCTCCTGCTCATGCGGGCGCCGCTCATCGAGTTCTTCCTGGCAGGGCCGCCGGAGGGCTTGCGGAAGCAGCTGGAGCAGTTTGCAGCGCGCACGAAGCGGCGCAGGAGGGAGGCGACGGCCCTCGCCAGAGAGCTGGGCTTCAGCGAGTTCATCCGCGAGGCCTGACCTGGGGAGCGGCCCCGCACGAGCCAGCGGCGCGCGCTGGTTGTCGCTGACGCTTGGACGACCCCAGCTCGTCGTCGGGATTTCTCGCCAGAGGATGACCGGCGCCTGTCGGGGGAATTCACCCAGATCGCGCCATTTTCGCACGCCTCGCCACGCAGTACGGGGGTGCTATCCGTTGACTCAGAGTCGCAGTGGACAACCCCCGCGCGTCGATGGGATTCCCTCGGGATGACCAGACCGCGTCGGCGAGGACTTCCCAGGCACTTTCGCGCGGCGCCGCCTGCGCGCTGCATTCTGCGTGGCTCGCTGTCGGTCTGGAGGCAAAAAAAGTTTCCCCTCGTCTCTCGCTCCTCCTGCTTCCCATCGTTTCTTGACCGCGCGCTTCCCCGTCTCGTTTCTGCCGCTGCTGACCTGCCTTCGACATCTACGCGGTGTCTCCGTCACCTCTTCCTGCGTGCCCAGTAACAGGTCTCATGATGCGATGATGATACTGATGTGTTGGCTCGCCCCGGTGAGCTCTCCTCCTCCGCCCGCCACCTCCTGCCCGCGCTGCCCTGTGCCTCGTCCATGCAGTGGCGCGGTGCCTATGAGAAGAGGGGCCTAGTTTGCGTGCCCCCTCCTTCGTCTCATATCCGTGCGGTACTCGCAGCTGCATATGGCTGGGTCCTTCGCCAAGCTAATTTTTGTGGAAATTCTGAGGAACCAACGGCTTTTTTTGAAGAAATCGCAAGAGCGCGCGCGCACGTTTTTTATTCCCAACCATCCTGTGGTGTTGGGTCCTCGTTTTGAAGAGACGGTGGCCCGCGTCTCCTCTCCTCATCTCCTCCTCCCCCTCCTCCTTGCGTGTCACCCACCCAGCGCAGCGTTTCGTAGCCCCATGGGAAGCTCCACCGAAGGCGCCAGTGGCAGGGTTCGCATGGCGGCCTCGGGCCATGTCGGCACACCCCTCCCGAGGATCGTGGCCCCATAGGGAGCTCCACCGAAGGCTCCAGCGGCAGGGTTCGCATGGCGGCCTCGGGCCATTTCGGCGCACCCCTCACGAGGATCGTGGCCCCATAGGGAGCTCCACCGAAGGCGCCAGTGGCAGGGTTCGCCTGACGGCCTCGGGCCATTTCGGCACACCCCTCACGACGATCGTAGACCCATAAGGGAGCTCCACCGAAGGTGCCAGTGGCAGGGTTCGCATGGCGGCCTCGGGCCATTTCGGGACACCCCTCACGAGGACCGTGGCCCCATAGGGAGCTCCACCGAAGGCGCCAGTGGCAGGGTTCGCATGGCGGCATCGGGCCATTTCGGCACAACCCTCACGACGATCGTGGACCCATAAAGGGAGCTCCACCGAAGGCGCCAGTGGCAGGGTTCGCATGGCGGCCTCGGGCCATTTCGGCACACCCCTCACGAGGATCGTGGCCCCATAGGGAGCTCCACCGAAGGCCCAGTGGCAGGGTTCGCATGGCGGCCTCGGGCCATTCGGCACACCCCTCACGAGGATCGTGGCCCCATAGGGAGCTCCACCGACTGCCCCCAGTGGCAGGGTTCGCATGGCGGCCTCGGGCCATTTCGGCACACCCCTCTCGAGGATCGTGGCCCCATAGGGAGCTCCACCGAAGGCGCCAGTGGCAGGGTTCGCATGGCGGCCTCGGGCCATTTCGGCACGCCCTTCACGAGGATCGTGGCCCCATAGGGAGCTCCACTGATGGCGCCAGCAGCAGGGGTCGCATGGCGGCCTCGGGCCATTTCGGCACACCCCTCACGAGGATCGTGGCTCCATAGGGAGCTCCGCCGAAGGCCCTAGTGGCAGGGTTCGCATGGCGGCCTCGGGCCATGTCGGCACACCCCTCACGGCGATCGTAGACCCATAGGGAGCTCCACCGAAGGCGCCAGTGGCAGGGTTCGCATAGCGGCCTCGGGCCATTTCGGCACACCCCTTACGAGGACCGTGGCCGCATTGGAGCTCCACCGAAGGCGCCAGTGGCAGGGTTCGCATGGCCTGCCCCGGGCCATTTCGGCACACCCCTCACGAGGATCGTGGCCCCATAGTTGCGTTGCTTGAACAAACGCGCCTGGGCGTCGTACTCCGCCTTGTCGACGTGCAACGCCACCTCCTCCCTCATGGCTCTCAAGGCCTTTTTCTGCTTCTGCTCCTCGGTGAGAGGGGCGCCGTCCTTGTCGTCGTCGGCGCCCGCGAAGGCGGCCACAAACGTGTCCCTGAGCAAGTCGGGCTCTGGCGGGAAGCCGTGGCCACATAGGGAGCGCGGGCGAAGATGGCATTCACAATTGCGGTATTCACAACTGCATATGGTAGGGTCTTTCGCCAGGATATTTTTCCCAACCATCCTGTGGCGTTGGGTCCTCGTTTTGAAAAGACAGCGCCCCGCGTCCCACCTCCTCTCCTCCTCCTCCCCCTCCTCGCCCTCCCCCCTCCTCCCCTAGTCCCATAGGGAGCTCCACCGAAGGTCCCAGCGACACAGCCCGCATGCGGTTCCCCCACCCAGGGCAGCGCTTCGTAGCCCCATAGGGAGCTCCACCGAAGGTCTCAGTGGCACAGCCCGCATGCGGTTCCCCCACCCAGGGCAGCGTTTCGTGGCCTCATAGGGAGCTCCACCGAAGGTCCCAGTGGCACAGCCCGCATGCAGTTCCCCCACCCAGGGCAACGCTTCCTGGCCCCATAGGGAGCTCCACCGAAGGTCCCAGTGGCACAGCCCGCATGCGGTTCCCCCACCCAGGGCAGCGCTTCGTGGCCCCATAGGGAGCTCCACCGAAGGTCCAGTGGCACAGCCCGCATGCCCCCACCCCAGTGGCAGCAGCCCGCATGCGGTTCCCCCACCCAGGGCAGCGTTTCGTGGCCCCATAGGGAGCTCCACCGAAGGCCCCAGTGGCACAGCCCGCATGCGGTTCCCCCACCCAGGGCAGCGTTTCGTGGCCCCATAGGGAGCTCCACCGAAGGCCCCAGTGGCACAGCCCGCATGCGGTTCCCCCACCCAGGGCAGCGTTTCGTAGCCCCATAGGGAGCTCCACCGAAGGTCCCAGTGGCACAGCCCGCATGCGGTTTCCCCACCCAGGGCAGCGTTTCGTGGCCCCATAGGGAGCTCCACCGAAGGCCCCAGTTCGCATGCGCCCCCCCTCAACCCCCCCTCCCCGCCCAGGGCAGCGCTTCGTGGCCCCATAGGTAGCTCCCCCGAAGGCCACAGTGGCGCAGTTCGCATGCGCCCCCCCCCCCCCCCCCCCCCCCACCCACCCAGGGCAGCGCTCCGTGGCCCCATAGGGAGCTCCACCGAAGGTCCCAGTGGCGCAGTTCGCATGCGTCCTCCCCACACCCAGTACAGCGTTTCGTGGCCCCATAGAGAGCTCCACCGAAGGTCCCAGTGGCGCAGTTCGCATGCGCCCCCCCCCCCCCCCGCCCAGTACAGCGTTTCGTGGCCCCATACAGGCTTCCCCGAATGCGATAACCACAACTGCATATGGCTGGGTCCTTCGCCGGGGCTAATTTGGGGGGGGGGGGGCGGGGACGGGTGCGACATATATATATATATATATATATATATATATATATATATACAAGCACGCGTTGCGAAACCATGTGTTTGTAGATGTGTTTGGACGCTCGGTTTGGGGATCCCTACGAAACCACAACTTTTCGAATGATTTCGGCATGCGCGCGCGACGACGCGCGCGTGTGCACGTCGTCTCAGTTTAGTGCAAAGGACTTCGGAAAACGTGTGATGTTTGATAAACGTGTGCGCGCGCATCTTCTTTTGGCACAGGATGGCGGGGGTGCCGATACCGCCCAGTGGGATGGTATGAGTTCATAGTCTGGATTGACGGTGGAGCAGAATCATATCAAAAAAAATGGTACAACAAAACACATTGAAAATGCAGAAAGGGAGGGAGGGTGGAGTCATTGTTTCCCAGCCACCCTGTGGTGTTGGGTCCTGGCGCCAGTGGCAGGGTTCGCATGGCGGCCTCGGGCCATTTCGGCACACCCCTCACGAGGATCGTGGCCCCATAGGGAGCTCCACCGAAGGCCCCAGTGGCAGGGTTCGCATGGCGGCCTCGGGCCATTTCGGCACACCCCTCACGAGGACCGTGGCCCCACTGGAGCTCCACCGAAGGCGCCAGTGGCAGGGTTCGCATGGCGGCCCCGGGCCATTGCGGCACATCCCTCACGAGGATCGTGGCCCCATAGTTGTGCTGCTTCAACAACCGCGCCTGGGCGTCGTACTCCGCCTTGTCGACGTGCAACGCCACCTCCTCCCCCATGGCTCTCAAGGCCCTTTCCTGCTTCTGCTCCTCGGTGAGAGGGACGCCGTCCTTGTCGTCGCCGGCGCCCGCGAAGACGGCCACGAACGTGTCCCTGAGCATGTCGGGCTCCGGCGGGAAGCCGTGGCCAAATAGGGAGCGCGGGCGAAGATGGCATTCACAATTGCGGTATTCACAACTGCATATGGTTGGGTCCTTCGCCAGGATAATTTGTTTTGAAAGCCTTGCCACTGGCGCCTTCGGTGGAGCTCCCTATGGGGCCACGATCCTCGTGAGGGGTGTGCCGAAATGGCCCGAGGCCGCCATGCGAACCCTGCCACTGGCGCCTTCGGTGGAGCTCCCTTATGGGTCCACGATCGTCGTGAGGGGTGTGCCGAAATGGCCCGAGGCCGCCACGCGAACCCTGCCACTGGAGCCTTCGGTGGAGCTCCCCATGTGGCCACGATCCTCGTGAGGGGCGTGCCGACATGGCCCGAAGCCGCCATGCCCTATGGGGCCACGATCCTCGTGAGGGGTGTGCCGAAATGGCCCGAGGCCGCCATGCGAACCCTGCCACTGGGGCAGTCGGTGGATCTCCCTATCTGGCCACGATCCTCGTGAGGGGTGTGCCGAAATGGCCCGAGGCCGCCATGCGAACCCTGCCACTGGCGCCTTCGGTGGAGCTCCCTTATGGGTCCACGATCGTCGTGAGGGGTGTGCCGACATGTCCCGAGGCCGCCATGCGAACCCTGCCACTGGAGCCTTCGGTGGAGCTCCCCATGGGGCCACGATCCTCGTGAGGGGTGTGCCGAAATGGCCCGAGGCCGCCATGCGAACCCTGCCACTGGAACCTTCGGTGGAGCTACCTATGGGGCCACGATCTTCGTGAGGGGTGTGACGAAATGGCCCGAGGCCGCCATGCGAACCCTGCCACTGGGGCCTTTGATGGAGCTCCCTATGGGGCTACGAAGCGCTGTGCTGGGTGGGTGAAACGCAAGGAGGAGGGGGAGGAGGAGCGGGAGCGGCGGGAACGCGGGGCACCGTCTCTTCAAAACGAGGACCCAACACCACAGGATGTTTGGGAAGTAGCTTCTATGTGGCGGCGACGAAGCGGCGACGGGGCGACGACGGGCGGCACCGCCCGGAACAGCCCAAACAGGGACCCACGCGACGGGCGGCGACAGGGCGGCGACGGGGCGGCGACGGGCGGCACCGCCGGGAAAAACCGGGACGGGTCCCCAGATGATTAAGACGACAACGACCACCATTATTATTATTATTATTATTATTATTACTACTATTACTACTACTACTACTACTACTACTACTACTACTACTACCACCACTACTACTACTACTACTACTACTACTACTACTACTACAACTACTACTAATACTACTACTACTACTACTACTACTACTACTACTACTACTACTACTACTACTACTACTACTACGACTACTACTACTACTACTACTACTACTACTACTACTACTACTACTACTACTACTATACTACTACCTACTACTACACACTACTACTACTACTACTACTACTACTACTTACTACTACTACTACTACTACTACTACTACTACTACTACTACTACTACTACTACTACTACTACTACTACTATACGACTACTGCTACTACTACTAGTATTACTAGAACTACTACTACTACTACTACTACTACTACTACTACTACTACTACTACTACTACGACTACTACTACCACGACTACGACTACTAGGACTACTACTACCACCATTACTACTAAAACTACTACTACTACTACTAATAATAATAATAATACGACTATTACTGCTACAACGACGACTATTACTACTACTACTACTACTACTACTACTACTACTACTACTACTACTGCTACTACTGCTGCTGTTACTATCGCCACCACTACCACTACCACCACTATTACCATTACTACTATTATGATTACTACTACTACTTTCACCACTACTACTACTTCTGCTACGACTATTACTATTTCTATTACTAGTAAGGCTATTACTACTAGTACGACTACTATCATTATTTCTACTACTACTACTACTACTACTACTACTACTACTACTATTACTACTACGGCTACTACTACTAGAATTGCTACTGGCACGCTTGATGTCACTACTACTACTACTATTACTACTACTACTACTACTACTACTACTACTACTACTACTACTACTACGACTACTACTACTACTACCAACACAAGACTTTCTTCTACCACTGTTACTACTACCATTGCCACGAGTCGTACTATTATCATTAGTTCTACTACCGTTACCACTGCTATTATTGTTATTATGATGATGACGATTAGTATGACTTTCATTATTTTTGTGCGCATGTGTACGACTTCTACAGCTAGTATTACGAATACTATTAGTACTACTACGACGACTGCTGCTACTACTATTATTACAATTACAACGGCGACGACTACAACTATTTCTACTACTACCCCTACAGCGATGCTGATTGCGACTGCTACTTGTACTACCACTGCTCCCACCACGACTAGTACTATTACTTTTACTACGTATGCTACACGTACTGTTAGTACTACGACCTCTACTACTTCCACTACTACTACTACTACTACTACTACTCCTACTACTACTACTACTACTACAAAGACGGTTTCCACTTTCCTACTATTCTTGTTACTACTATTTCTTCTACTACTACTATTACTACTGCTACTACTACTACTACGGCTACGACTACGACTACTACTACAACTACGATTATTATTACTACTACTACGACTACAACAACAACTACCACTACTACTACCACTACTAGTAGTAGTAGTACTACTACTACTACTACTACGACTACTGCTACTACTTCTATTACTACTACTACTATTGCTACCACGACTATGTCTACTACTACTACTACTGCTACTACTAGTACTGCGACTACTACGACCGCTACTACTACCATTACTGCTACCAGTAATACTACAACTACTGCTAGAACGACTACCGATAGAACGACTACTACTACGACTACGACTACTACTCCTAATACGACAAGTACCAGTACTATGTTTATCATATTTACTTCTAGTAATCTTAGCGGTAGTACTTCTAGTACTGTTACCACTGCTGCTACGATTTCTCTTCATTACCGCTACTTCCACTATTACAACGACCACGCTCATCCTAATTACTGCTGCTACTGCGACGATTGCTGCGAGTACCACCACCACCACGACTAGTAGCAGTTGCATTCGTACTACTACTACTGCCACTACCACTACCATTAGTAGTACTTCTTCTACTACTACTATCGTTACAAGTACTATTACACTCATACTTTAAAAGTCTACTACGACGACGGTGGTTACTACTACTACGACTACTACTACTATTGTTACTGATACTCTGACGACTACTACTACTACTACTACTACTACTACTACTACTACTACTACTACTACTACTAATACTAATACTACTACTACTACTACTACTACTACTACTACTACTACTACTACTACTACTACTCTGACTACTACTACTACCATTCGTACTACTACTACTACTTCTATTCGTACGACCCCTACCACGACGATTACGACTTCTTGCACTGGTACGACTACTACGATTGCGACGATGAGCTACGATTAGTACGACATTACTATGTGCATTAGTGTTGTAATTACGCTACTCCTGCTAGTAGATGTAGTGCTACTGTTACTACTACCATCACAACGGCTACTACTGCCATTGGTACTGCTACTAGTACGACTAGTACTACTACAACGGCGACAGCGACGAATGCTACCAGTACGGAAGCAACTGGTGCGACTTTTGTTTCTACGACGACTGTTACGGTTGCTACTACTACTGCTTCTACCACTATTACTATTACTACTACTATTGCTACTACTACTACTGCTACTACTGCTACTACTAGTACTACTACTACTACTACTACTACTACTACTACTACTACTACTATTACTACTACTACTACTATTACTACTACTATTACGACGACGGCTACTACTACTACTACGACGACGACGGCGACGACGACCCTTACTACTACTAGTGCTACGACTACCACTACGAGTACGGCGACTATTATAATCACTACTACTACTAGAACTAGTCTAATACTCGTACTAGTATTGCTACTGCTGCTACGACTACGACTACTACGACCCTGGTTACTACATATGCTATTCGTATTATGAGCGTTCGTACTGGCAGTTGTATTGTCTTTTAGATTCTTCTATGGAGACGCAATCTATGCAATGCAATGTAGGCGATGCGGCGGCGGCGATGGGTGGCACGGGCGGCACGGGCGGCGACGGGTGGGGATGGCGGCGACGCGTGGCGACGGGCGGCACGGCGACGATTTTTCTGGGAAGGTCCCGAGATGGTTAACCGAAGTAAGGCCCCCTTGGTCTGCACGTACCGCTTGGATGATATCCACGTATGGATCATTCATATCGTGCTCGACGGGTCGATGGGGAACGGATTGGCGGATCACGGGGCTTGCCTGGGTAGCGTGTGTTGCGGTGATCCATGAAGCAGCCGCTCGACATCTAGATTGCGAGCAGAGGACGGCTGCCATGTGAGCGACGCAAAACAGGGGGTCGTTGGCGCCGACATTGGCACGTGAGGTGCCCGCGTAAGGTCGCGCGCAAGCGCCCTCGTTTCCAATGCAGCGTGCCGCGCTGTCGGCCCGCGTAAGCCGCCGCGTAAGGTCGCTGCGGAATCTCGCGTAAGACCCTTTGTTGATCGTCGCTCATGTGCAGCACAACTGATGTCCACATCCGCGAGGTAATTGCACTGCCATCCGCAGCGTCCGCTCTCGCACCTCGCCCGTCTCCCCACTCGAGCCGACCAGAAAAACACGCGCTCTGAGCGGTCTGACGATGTCCGCTCTCCGCTCTTCGCTCTACCGTGGTGTTGATCGTTTTGGTCATGGCCACTGCTCGACTGACCGTGGCGAGGTGGAATGCTACTGCGACGTGCGAAAGCAAGATTCCTTTGCCAGGCTTGGTGGCACCGGGTGGGGGAGCTAAAAAGCAAAAGTCTGTTGCTTGAGCAGTTGTTCGATTGAGCCGTAGTTGGAGCCAAAATGGCTACACATAAAACCATATTGCATAATGGGAGGAAGAGGAGAGGGAGGGCGAGGAGCAGGAGGAACAGAACAAGAGGGCGAAACGCAGGATGAGGAAAAGAAGTAGAGGAGGTCCATGATATATATATATATATATATATGTATATATATATAAGACACCAAAAACTGGGAGAGGGAGGAGGAGGAGGGGGAGGAGGAGGAGGAGGAGAAGGAGGAGGAGGAGGAGGAGAAGGAGGAGGAGGAGACGGCGGAGGAGGGGAAGGGAGAGGAGAGGCAGAATAGGGAGGGAGAGAAATGAGAAGAAGAGTCCCAGAGATCCAGTGCTTCGATTAGTTCAAACCGAGGTCCCTTGAAGTCCCGACCTTTTCCCCAGGGCTGGTTTTCCACCCAGAGTCATTTTTGACGGTCCCGGGGGGCCGACACCGGTCAACAATTTTTCCGTCGCGTCTTCCACATCCTTAGTGATGTTCTTGTTTTCTCTGGACATCCCGCGCAGCCCTCATATCTTCACCTCGCCTGCCTCTCCTCCTCATCTCTTTCACACTCACCTTCACCATCAGACTACCATCATCATCACTGTCACCATTCAATCATGACCACTGGCCCTCATCATCGCCGTCATCATCAGCATTATCATCCTCACCGTCATCACCAACACCATCATCAGCATCATGAGCATCATCACTAACACCAGCACCAACACCGTCATCGCACACACCCATTAACACATGCACACACACACACACACACACACACACACGCACACACCCATTAACACATGCACACACACACACACACACACACACACACGCACACTCGCACACTCAGATTGAGAAAGTCTCAAGCAGGAGTTTGTTTAATGAGTAGATCGTGAGGACGTCTGGAGCAACAGCCTCCTCCCTATGGGGTCCCCGCCTCCATGTTTCAATCCGACCGTGTCATCCAGATCCTGTAACTCGCGTCATGTTTGGGCTACTTAGGCCTGAATCTGGAGGATGCTTCGAGCGGAAGTTTCGTCTTTGATTGAACCGCGCGGAATCCTCGAGCGAGAACCCTTTCCTACGGGTTCCCACCTCCATGTTCGAATCCGATCCGGCTATCCAGATCTTGTCATTGCTGTCACGGTTGGGCTCCTCAGGCCTGAATCTGGAGGAGGTCTGGAGCGGGAGGTTCGTCTGTGAGTGGATCGTGAGGAAGTCTTGAGCGGAAGGCCTGTTCCTACGTGGTCCCCACTTTACGGTTGTCATCCGAGGCGATCATCGGCATATTGCAGCAGGCAGAGATAGCACTTGAACATTTTCAGGGTGCAGATCGTGAGGATGTCTCAAGCGAGGGCCTCCTCTGTGAGGGAAGGGGAAGAGCGAGGAGTCTCGAGCGGGAGCCCTCTCCCGATGGGTCAGCGCTTCGTGTCAGGAATCCCAGGCGGTCATCGGCCTACTGCAACAGACGCAGCAGTCGAGCACGCCTGGGGCGCAAATCATGAGGATGTCTTGAGCAGGGGGGGCGCGTCTGTGATGGCGAGGACGTCTCGAACGGGAGCCCCCTTCCTACTGGGGATGTATGTAGCCCCCGCTTCATGTTAGTAATCCCAGGTGGTCATCGGCATACTGTCTCGAGCGGGGGCCTCGTCTGTGAGTGAACGGCGAGGACGTCTAGGGCGAGAGCCCTCTGCCTATGGTCCCCGTGGTTTCAGCATTGTCATCCGAGGGTTCCATCGGCTTACTGTAGCAGGCCTAGCAGTTGAGCACCCCGAAGGGCAAATCGTGAGGATGCTTTGAATATTGAGGAAGCGTTGCCCAAACGGTTTGTTCCCGCGGTGCTGTCCCAACGGCTTGATCCCGCGCCCCGGCGGCGCGTTGGGGACAGGGCGATGACGAGGCAGGGAGAGAGCTTCTGCACTCAGAAGCACGACGGTGCGGGTGAGATCTTCCAGATTGGTTTGGAGGGCTCTCATGCACGGTCCTACCGTCGGAGTTTGTTTGTACGACGCCCAGAGCGTGAATTACCTACCCCGCTTTCGCTTCCAGGCAAAACCAAGCCATACCACGCGCCTCCTCGTCAAGCGGCCTGACCAGTACAGGCTGCAACTTGGCATCGTTTGGTGTCTCTTGGAAGCGAGGGTGGTCAAAAGCGAGGTAGGTTTGTTTTCCCCCTAGACGCGAGCACGCCTGAGGAGGGCACCCCCTGCGGGCCAGCCCCCTCGCGAGGTCGCGGAGCGCCTGCTGCGCATGCTGGCGCCGTCCTCCGCGCCCTGGCGCCGGGCGGACCCGTCGCCGCCCGCCTGCCCGCACGCGACGACGACGACGACGACGAGGACGACGACGACGACGAGGACGAGGACGACGAGGACGAGGACGAGGACGGCGAAGAAGCAGCGAGGACGAGGACGTCGACGACGACAACGACGACGATTTCGACGTCGGCGTCGGCGTCGACGGCAGAGCAGACGCCCTGCAGGGGTTCCCCCGAGACCGCTCTGGAGCGACGCGCCCTCATCCGCACCACACACCAAACCACCTCAACCCAACCCGAAGGCCTCAATTTGCCCTCCACTTGCAGTAGTGGGGGGTCCGGGAACATCGAAAAAACACACACATGGAGCCCATACCCCTTCCAACCCGAAATTCGGGTCTTCTGTTTGGGTTGGGGTGGTCTGGTAGGTAGTCATCCTGGGCCTGCCTCAACTGGGATCACCCTGGTCCTCGTCCTGGAGAGCCGTCATCGCCACGGCTGGATTCTGCTGGAGATGCCAGTCGGAACGAACCCCCGGGGGAGGCCCGGGGGAGAAGCGGCATCGGCGTCCCCCCCCGAGGGGCAGGTCTCTCGGGTGAGGATGCCTCGGGGATCTCTCTAAGGCCCGGGGGAGAAGCGGCATCTCAGGAGGGAAAAAAACACACAGACACAATGAATCGTCGCCTCCCAGGAAAATATGGGAAAATATGGGAAGTGGGGGGGAAGACAAAAACCCAGAAAATATGGGAAAATATGGGGAATCTTCTTATTTGTGTGTATTTATTTGTGTGTCCCGGTTCCCCTTCAGCATCGGCGTCCTGCTGCCCCCCCCGAGGGACCGGTCTTGCGGAGGGGGATGCCTCGGGAAGCGCTCGGAGCCGGCGGGCCTGGCAGGGTGCAGCGGGCGCCGCGGCCGCTCCTCGGAGCGCTCCACGGGGGGGGGCTCTGGGAGCGGCCCCCGCCGCTCTGAGAAGAGGCGTCCTCGCCCCCTTGGCATCGCTCGGGCGTGGGCGTTTTTTTCTCGGCGAGGACCATCGCACGAAGCCGACAAAAATGCACGGGAAAGGGGCGTCCGAGCGACGGCACGCCCCGGGCCTGCCGGACCTGAGATGTGAGCGTCCCATCGGTTTCACTCCGGGCGTTGTCGCCTGGCTCCTGGGATCCTCACGGGTCGAGCCGGCCCTAGGCATGCAGCAGCAAGTTGCGGTGTGGAGCTCCAGTTGTGACTTGTCACTGCTGCTGTATCTGTCTCGCGGCGTCGGACTTCAGGGGCAGGCAAAGGAGAAGGGAGGAGGCAGGACGGAGGGCACAGGTGGAAGGAGGAGGAACATACCGAGGCGGTGGCGGCGGGCTCATCAGGCAAATGAGCTAGAAGGCGCTGCATTCGGAACTGTCGAACCGTTGCTCCAGCTGCTCGAGTGCACATCCTGCGGGACGAAGTCCGCGGGGGGGAGGCTCGGAACGCCAGCGTTGCCAACTGACCGGGGGAAAACCCAGAGGCACCGGGCGGATGGAGGACGAGGGGGAGGACTGAAACTCAGGGGCACCCTTGGGGGTCTAAGAAGTCCAGGCGAGGGCCCCGCCCCCCGCCCCGCCCCCCCCCCCCCCCCCCACACCCCCACTTCGGCGGACGCCTCTGCCGATGATCGACCCTGGCCTCCAGCGCTGCCTCCGTTCTGAGGCCATCTTTGAGGCCTCTTGGGCGATCTTGGGGCGATTTTG
>CAUYUJ010014260.1:215000-250000 GCA_963575745.1 Prorocentrum cordatum | reverse complement strand
GAGGGTTCGGCTAGAGCAAGTAACCATCCTTCCAACATATGCCACCCTTGGCGTTTTCAAGTCGCAGACCTGGGAGCGTCTGATTGACGTCGTTCCTGTCGGCTTCCAGATGCGCCCCTAACTTTCTTATTCCAAGATGTCCTACTGCTGCTGCTGCTGCCAGGCCGATCTTCGGGAACGACGGCGCAGCGGACGGCAAGGCGGACGCCGACGCGGGTGGCGAGCGAGCCTCAGACATCGGAGAGATGCTTCTGGCGTCTCGCCTTCGCCCGCCGGCGCCGTGACGTCACTCCCAGATGGGCAAGGGGTCGCACCCGAGCTCGGCGACTACAAAGGGTATGGTTACGCCGGGGTGTGGCTTGCGATCGGCACCGTTGGGGCCTGGGGGGCACGACACTGTCCTCGTCGGGCCTCCTCGGGGCGCGGGAGAACTCTATGGAGGTCCCCGCGCGCCCCCTAGGGTGCCCCCAGGATGTTCCCCAGGGTGCCGGTTGCAATCCACACCCTTTGCAAACCACACCCTTTGGAGTCGCCGACGAGTGGCAGAGACTCAGACAGAAACATAGGCTCAATATCAGTTGGTTTCGTTTGCGTTTTTGTTGACTGTTGCAGCGAATGTCTACCACTCGGTTCGGGTCGTGTTGCTCGGCCGGGCGAGGGGGTCGCACCTGAGCGGTGGAGAGCGAGGAAGAGGAGGAGGAGGAGCAGGATGAGGAGGATAAGGAGCTTGAGGAGGAGGAGGAGGAGGAGGAGGAGGAGGAGGGGCGGAGGATGACGAGGAGTAGCTTCGAGGAGTGGTGGTGAGGAGGAGGAGGAGGAGGAGGAGGAGGAGGAGGAGGAGGAGGAGGCGGAGGAGGAAGAGGAGGAGGAGGAGGAGGAGGAGGAGGAGGGAGAGGGGGACAAGCTAGGTGCGCTCGCGTCATATCTGAGGTCCTGCCCCCCCCTCCCATCCCTTACCACGGCGTAGATATCCTCTCTATTCGCACAGTCGGATGTCGAGCAGGGCAATGGTCGCGAGAGCGTACGCGATGCATGGTAGAGCACGGCATGGCGTGGCGACATCGCCTTCTCAAATTTTACACGGGGTTCCCGCTTGATACTTAGTGAAAACAGCGACGCCCCAAAGCAGGGGGGGGCTTCTGCGGCCCGAAGAATCAACGAATCGGCACCGAATGTGAAGTCACTTCCGATAGTTTTTCCGGTGGCATTTTTAGATGTTGGAGCCCCTTTGGAAGGACCGAAAACGCCCGCGCTGCAGCGGGAGCACGATTTGGAACAACCAGCGGCGCAGAAATGGGGCCAGCGCCTAAGCGGGAGCAACATTTTGAAACAAAAAACCCAGGCGAAAACCCAATTCCCGGGAATCTGGTGTGTTAAAAAACAATACGCGGAGGGGGGCTGGACATGTTCCAGACGTCATCAGGGGAGAGAGGAGAGTAGTATTAAAATTGTGTAAGTGATGAGGAGGAAGAGGAGGAAGAGGAGGAGGAGGACGAGGACGAGGAGGACGAAGAGGAAGAGGAGGAGGAAGAGGAGGGACGGCTGCAGCAGATGCTGCAGGATGAGCAGGAGGGTGCCAGCAGGAAGAGGGGGCATAGGAGGAGGAGGAGGAGGAGGAGGAGGAGGAGGAGGAGCAGTGGCAGCGTGGGCTTCGGTTTCCAAGCATTCGGTGCGGCTGAGAAGCAGGAGGGGTGCAAAGGTCGGGCGAGGAAAAAGTAGGACGAGGAGTATGGTGGCGAGGAGCGGGAGGAGGAGGGGGGCGGAAGAGGAACGCATAAGGATGAACAGTTTGAAACGCACGTGGATGGTGCGAGAGGATCAGTGGTGGGAGGAGGAGCCCAGTGATGAGGATGAGGGCGACGTAGTCGACGATACGCACACAGGGGTTAGATATCACGGGGATGAGGGGGAGGCAGAGGTCGAGGAGGAGGAGGAGGAGGTGGAGACGGAGGGGCGGAGGAGGAAAACGATTTGGATTCGGAGAACGATCGTCCTAATCATCCTCACCACCATTTCCCGTCGCGTTCGGCCGCATCGCAACGAGAGACCGACGGCATCACCGATAGCCAGAGACGTCGTCGACAGTGCTCACCGCCGCTGCCACCGCCGTCATCATAATCTGCATCGTCTGCAGATGTCACAGATCCACGCGCGTCTCCGATGGCAGCGCGATTAGCATCGCCATCCTCCTCATCGTCGTTCTTATCGTCACCATCATCGGCGGAGGCCCGAGGGCCAACTCACAGGTGCACTTCAAGCTCATTCAATTTGACCTGGCGTGCCCACAGTCTTTCGTGTCGGCTAGACTCCTCCTCCCCCTCCTCCTCCTCCTCCTCCTCCTCCTCCTCCTCCTCCTCGTCCTCCTCCTCGTCCTCCTCCTCGTCCTCCTCCTCGTCCTCCTCCTCCGCCTCGTCTCTTCTACTCCTGCCCAGCCTTCAACGGACCCGTGCAGGTTGTCATTTCCACCCTGGGGGCCCGCCCAGGCACGCTCGTGATGCTGAGTCGGCCCGCCTCCTGCTCCCGACGCCGCCCGAGCCGCCCCAGCAGGACGACCGCGGCGAGGGACAGACGGGGGCTGCCTCATCCAGCTCGTTTCCGGAACTGTCTACTCTTGAGGCAGCTGTGGTCTTTCGTGCTTGCACTCCTCGCGCTCCTCTGAGCCAGCCCTCAGCAGGCGTATCCAGCGTGTGGGGTCGCCGCGCGTGCCGCGTGTGAATGCGGCCGTGCGTGCATCCCCGGCAGTGCGGTGGCCCCCTGCCCCAAGCCCCGCCCGCCTCCGCGCGCGGGGGCCCGCGGATCTTCTGCCACGACTCGTGGCTGCAGAGGCCGAGTAGGGGATCGACTGCAGTTTAGCTCGCAAGCGTGTGTCCGTCGAATCTGCATCCACGGAGCAGTCTACGTATCGGGTGTTGCTAGAAGTGCCCCTGGCTCAAGGTGCCCCCAGGATCCTCGGGGTGGCCCAGACGGCCTCCAGAGCAGTCTTCACAAGACTCAGAGGGCCCCAGGGGCCCAAACGTGGAGCGGAAAGCTGGGAATACATTGGGAATATTCTGGGCCAGGGAATATATTGGGAACAACACCCGAACGTTTGTTTCGCTAGATTCGATGGAACATCGATGCTGGGGCAGATCAACTCTGTAGTCGATCCCCCATTCGAAGAGGGCGATGCTTGCGGCGGCGTTCGCCCCCCAGTTCATGTGCGGGGGCCTCGGCGGCAGGCGCCGCTCGGCGCGAGGGGGAGGGGCGGGCGAGGAGGAATCGAGCGAGTGGGGGGGGTCGGGTGGAGGGTTTCTCCGAAGGGGTTAGGCGATCCGTCCTCCTCCTCCTCCCTCCTCCCTCCTCCTCCTGCTTCTTCTCCTCCTCCTCCTCCGTAGCCATTTTGGCTCAAGCCGTTCTGGCACAAGTTTTTGTGTTTGCGTTCACCAACGATTCAGAACGGCTGGGTGAACGCGGGCCACAGTGGCTCGGTTTCCCTTCGACCCCAGAGCACGACGGAGCCATGGCAGGTGGCGACTGGTCGTGGACGTCCAAGAACAACGGAGTGCACCGAGACTCGGGAGGCGAATCCCAGAGGTGGAAGTGTGCACATCCTGATTGCGGCTGCGCCAGGAACCTCAGCTGGTTCACGTGGTGCAAGCACTGCCGCCGCCCGCGTTACGAAGGTGACCAATCAGACGCGGGTGGCGCCAAGAAGTCATGGCAGCGAAGTGGAGGAGGAGGCAAGGCACCCGCTCTTCTGGGGGGCGCAGCCATGCCGCCTGCCATCACGCTCGGGGAGATCGAGCAGCTGCTGTCCATGGCCACCAAGTTTGGCGACGAGGCTGCGAAGTCTCAGTATCTGGTCTGGAAGAAGCAGAAGCAGGATGCCGCCAAGGGCCCCGTCGAGAAGCCCTTGGAGCGCCAGGCCAACGAGGCGCTGCAGCAGGTTCGCATCCTGGAGAAGCGCCTCACCCGCGAGCTCGACAACCTCGAGCGGGCCAAGAAGTGGCTCGCCGACTGCACCAAGGCGGCGTCAGACGCCCAGTCCGAGCTCGACGTCCAAGACCAGATTCACAAGGATTTGGTCACCCGCCTCCACAAGGCGGTCATCCAGCCGCAGCCGAGCATGCTGCTGCCCCTCTGTTCCTGGTGGCATCAGTATCCGCGCTGTGCTGGACGGCAAGCCCGACGCCATCCTCCTCACTGATGGGGACGAGCTGCTCAAGTTGGATGACACCGACTACGAGCTGTCGCCGCAGGACTTGGAGGAGTTCAACAAGCGTCGCGCTGAGCTTCAGGAGGGGCTGGCCTCTCTCACGAAGGACCTCTTCGCCAACATGGTATCATCCATCGACAAGATTCGAGCTGATCATGCCGCTCATGTCAAGCGCATCGCCAAGAAGCGCAAGGTGGTGGACCAGCAGGAGGGCAGGCAGGCCGCCCCAGGCTCGCCTGCACCGAGTGGAGGAGCAGGCGGTGGAGGAGCGGCCTCAGCGCCCGAGGGCGGCGGCGACGGAGGTGGCGCGGATCAACCTGAGGGTGGTGGAGCTGGCGCGGCACCGCCTGAGGCCCCCGCCCCTGACGTCCGTGAGCGCGCTCGTGCCGTTCTCGCCCCGCCTTCCGCCGCTGCGGACACTGCCTCAGCTTAATTCCCCCTCGCCACCTGTCAGGGCCTCTGCTGGGCTCGTGGTTGCGAGGGGGTTTTCTACCAGTCATAACTTTTTGGAAGGGGACCTCTCCCCTGCAGTCTCAAGGCTGGTTCGCCTACCCGCCTCCAAGGACCCCTCCTTGGAATGTTGCTCTGGTCTCAGGGCCCCAGCTCGCTCGGACAGTTTTGAACTTCGTTTAGAGACCGTAAATTGCACGGGGTGGGGTAGTGCGAAGGCCTGGTTATCCAGGACCAGCGCTCATGTTGTTTTGCTTCAGGAGACTCACCTGGTCACCGATGTCCAGGTGAGTGAGGCCTCTCAGCGGGCCGCCCGTTCAGGTTGGAAATCTCGATTTCTGCCAGCCTCCAGGGGAGATGGTCAGGGCTCTTCTGGTGGGGTTGCTATCCTGGCTCGTGAGTATCTGGGATTACACGATTCTTCAAACGGTCCGTGTGTTGTCCCTCATAGAGTTGCATCTGCTGTCGTCCAGGTTCCAGGAGGAGTCGAGTTCTTGGCCGTCAGCGCTTACCTGAAAGATTCGGAGGGTTTATCTGAAAGGAATATTGGTCTGCTCTCGACTATCGGCGCCTTGTTGACTTCACGCCAAGGCTCTTTTGTGGTAGGGGCGGACTTCCAGATGGAGCCAGAAGTTCTTGCATCGTCGGAGCTTGTGAGCATCCTGCCTGCGAACATAGTTTATCCAGACGTTGCAGGAACCTGCGCGGGCACTTCGACTCAGGGAGTTCGGATGCTCGACTATTTCATCGTCTCGATTGGCTTGGCCAAGGCCATTCGGAGCACGGATTTGGTACTAGAGGCGGCCACGAAGCCGCACAAGCCTGCTCGTATCACGTTCTTTCCCCAGATCGCTCAGTTGCAGGCCTTGGGGTTTGCAAAGCCCCCTCCCATCCCTGTTGAGTGTGCAATCGGGCCTGCGCCGCAGCCTCCGAGCTGGGACGAGGAGCTCGACTGCGCTCAGCACGGTCTTGGGTTAGTTAGACAAGGGGCCTCCAGAGGCTCCATACAAAAGCATCTTAATCGCCTTTATCGGCTCTGGGCTGATAAAGCTGAGTTGGAGTTGGTTGCGGATCGTCAAGTTTCTTTGCCCGTTTTGGGGCCCCGAGGGCGCCTCCCCAAACTTGCTTGGAAATCGGTTCTCGACAAGGACAATAGAGTAGCACGTCAACCAGGCACGCATGCGGTCAGGTGCTTGGAGAGCACGTTCCGCATCTTCCTTGGAGAGGCCTTCCAGCAGCAGTGCACGAGAGGATCAGCCCTGCGCACTGCCTCCTTCCTGAAGGATCCCCCTGACAACATTACCAGGAATCTTGGTGATTTTTCTGACTTGTATGTTCAGGTTGTTCAGTTTGTCGACCAGTGTATTGAATCTCGGCTCCCCTCTTGCTGCCAGGGACCCCTTGCCCACGAGCCTCAGGAGGCTGCTCAAAATCCTTTGTTTACCAAGGGAGCTGATCTTCTGGAACGGGTTTCGGTCTTCCTTGGGGTTTTCTCTAGTAAGGAGAGGGCTGCTGCGGATAAGAGTTGGAGGGCGTGGCTCCTGGACGGTATATCCTCGGGAGGCCGTGAGGTCCACTGGTGGGCCCGTGATCGGGGCCCCTGGCGCCCTACCACTACTTTGTCGTCGGGGGGCCTGGTGCTGTCGGATCCTCAGTCTCTCTTGCAGTCTGAGGCCGCTCGTTTCAGCGGTCTCTGGAAGGCGGGCAGTGAGCCCCCCCTTCGCTTTATCCCTCGTCCCCGCCTGCGCCCGACAAAGGCTCGAAATCTAGTTGGTCAAATCGTCTCCCACGGGGGCCCTGACTCAGGCGCACTTGGACCCGCTTCCTTTTGCGCCGCCCGAAGAGCTTCGGAGAGTCTCAAGGTCTTACCCGAAGGGGACAGCTATCAGTGTGGATGGATTCCACATGAGACACTACGCCGCGATGTCCGATGGTGCCCTCATCGTTCTTATGTCGATGTTCAGTATCATGGAGTCTACCACCGTCGTCCCCCACCACGTTCGGCCCCTCATGATCGCTCTCTTGCCCAAGCAGGTGGGGGGATGGAGGCCCATTGGTCTGTTCGCGTCGTCTCATCGGCTATATGGTCGCTTGCGTCGTCCTTGCGCTGTCTCTTGGGAGAACGATTTGGCTCGCCCGTACCTCGCGGCGGGTGCCTTCACTGGCGCTGCTGACGTTGTCTGGCGCCAGGCCGTGCGTTCTGAGTTTGCTACTGGCTCGCGCGGGCCAGGTGTCGCCTGCTCTGTCTTATGGGATTTGCACAAGTTTTACGAGCTCGTCGATCTTGGACTGCTCCAGAAGAGATGTGATAGTTTGGGATTCCCTGCCCCCATCTCCCGTCTGGCTATCACGATGTATCGAGGGCCCCGTTGGATCTCTATAGGTGGCATGGTTCAGGACCCCTTTTTCGCTCAGTGCGGGGTTGTGGCTGGAGATTCGTTTGCCACCTCGTTCGTTCGGGCCTACATCATACCCAACATCGACCTCCTCGCCCCGTCGGTCAGGGAGTCCCTTGAGGTTTATATTGGCGACTACGGGTTGCAGGCCACGGGCAGCGAGCGCTCGGTAGTTTCAGATATTTTGCATGGTGCCTCCCAGCTTCACGCCGCACTCACCGATGATATGAAGAGCATCGTTTCCATCGAGAAAGCCTCCGTGGTATGCTCTTCTCAGGTTGTCGGTTCCAAGGTGCGTGATCTGCTGGAAGGTCTAGGAGGAGTCAATCCAGGCACGAACACGGCTGTGAATTTAGGGGTCGACGACACTGCTGGCAGGCCGCGGAGGCAGGCGGGCCGCGGGGTTAAAGCTCGACAGCGCCTCAAGTCTTTCAAGATTCGAGTGGCGAAGCTGAAGCGGGTTCGATCTGTTCTCGGCCAACGACATTCCAAACGTATTTTCATTGCAGGGCCCCTCGCTGGGGCCTCTTACGGAAGTGAAATCCTTGGGGTATCTGGCTATGATCTCGCTGGGCTTCGCCGCGGGCTTGGTCGCGTCCTCAAGCCGACGGCGGCTATGAGCGGTCTCACGTCATTATTGATCTTGGAGGGAGATCCTTGCTGGCACGCTGCGGTTCTTCCAGTTATTCGCTACTCCAAGGAGATATGGGCTAATCAAGTTCGGATTTTCAAACACCCTCTGTCGTTTCGGGACCTTCGGGCCTCTTGGGAGGCCGTCTTCCAGGCTGCCCTTGAAGGGCATCCTAGGCGGGCCAAACTTACCTGGAGGACTGTTCGGGGCCCCATTGGGGCTATGAAGCTCTCTCTTGATCGTATTGGGTGGTCTATGCGTTCGTTTACCGAGCTTGTTAATGATTTTGGTGAAGTTGTAGGTTTGACGACCCTTTCCCCCGCCCTTGTCAAAAAATCCCTTCGGGAGGGGGTCTTGAGGCAGCTCCAACGTGATTCAGGACGTAGTTTAGGCCTGCAGGACCGCCTCTGCTACGACGTTGTGGAGGCCTCCCTTCGGTCGTCCAAGTATTCTGCCCTGGAGAAGGGGTGCATGCGTGGTATGTGCTGTGGTGCTGCCTGGACGCTCGATCGCGCTATCTCCTGTGGTTACCAGCTCGACTCTGATATATGCCCACTTTGTCGGGCAACCCCTGACTCTATTCTTCATCGTTTGTGGCACTGCCCCGCGGTTCAAGATGCCAGAGACGAGCTGGTACAAATCGACATCCCGGAAGCTGCCCGAGCCATTGACCCTGCGTGTGCGGCCTCTGTAGTGCTGTTCACTCGAGGTATTTTCCAGCACCCTGGAGACGTTTGGCCCAGACCTCGCGCGGATGGGGGCGTGGTGGTTTCCTGGGCCGAGGAACCCTCCAGGCTTGATACAGACGTCTCTGGGGATATTTTCACCGATGGCAGTTGTAGGCAACATATTATTAAGGAATTATCCCGAGCGGGCTGGGGGTTTATAGCCCTGTCTGATGATGGATCCCTTCGTGCCTCTGTGCATGGCCCTATGTGGGCTCCCCTCCCCCGAACCAGCCAGGCTGCTGAATTCGGAGCTTTTGACGCCGCTTCTCAGTGTATCATTGGTCCTTCTAAGGTCTACTCTGACTGCTCCAATGTGGTCCGAGCTTTTGGGGAGCCCAGGTCCGCACAACTATCTTATAAGCGACCCTATTCAGGCATGATGTTCACCTCCATGGGCGCCCCATGGGAGGAAGTGATTAAGGTCAAGGCTCACGTCGTCGAAAGCGACAGCTTGACCCCTCTCCAAGCCTTTCTCAAGAAAGGCAATGACTCCGCGGACACTGCGGCGAAGGCTGGGCTCTCCCTCCATCCTGCTCCCACCTCGGAGCAGCAGGAAGATTTGTCGTTTAAGATATCGGTTTCGAAGACGGTGGTGCGTCTTGGGGCTCGTCTCCTGCCGCTGTGGCCTAAGCTCGACCTCAGCGGGGTAGGATTGCACAAAGTTCCCAAGCCCCCCAAGCCCGCCCCACCCACCATTTTCATTCACGAATGGGAATGGTGCCGCACATATTGGCGTTGCAAAGTTTGCCTTCGTATCAAGCGACAAGGTGCTCTTGTTTTTGGAGAATCGCCCTGTCCTGAGGTTTCTGGATGCTCTGGTTCGGTCCCTGAATGCTTTGATAGGGTCAGTTCCTTTGGGCATAGGCTCATATCATTCCAGTGTAGCGACGACTCCCCGCTCTTTGTATGCGTTTCGTGCAAGGCTGTCTCCACTCTTCGGCCTCTGGCGCTCTTGGGCAAGCCTTGCACTCATCCCACTCGGAACAATGCTGAGCGGTGGAAGTACAGGATTTGCAAGTATAAGCATCCTAAGAAGGACGGGGTCTTCCTCGAGGTTTCCCCCGAGGAGGATCCAAGTGTTCACGAGCCAGGCCAGCAGCAAGGAGATGTCGTTGACCCGTCGTCTGAGCCGTCTGTTCCGTCGTCGTTGTCTACGCGTCCTGTCGTCGCTGCTGGCCAAGGCACTCCGCATCTGTGCAGTCCCGCCCCAGGCCACGGCGCGACCTCCGCGCCAAGGCACACGGGAAGGGTTCTTGACTTTTCGGCCGAGGGGGAGGCGGCTGATCTCCTCCTTGGCCCCTCTCATCCCCCCCCCACAAGAGGAGAAGGGGAGGCAGGGCAGTCGCTTGCGGTGCAGGAGAGCCTCCAAAGGGAGGATGGTGTGGCTCCGCTGAATCAAGCTGCCCGCGACAGGTCTTTCGTCTCCGATGACTCGGACTGACCTGTTGTTTTTGTGTCCTGGGGGTGTTTCTCGCTTGTGCGTGGGCCACCGCCCAGGTCTATCAGCGGTGCCCTCGTGGGCTCCGTTCGCCTGGTACTCCCAGGGAAAGGTCCACGTTAAAAATCCTCCTCCTCCTCCTCCTCCACCTCCTTCTACTCCTCCTCCTCCTCCTCCTCCTCCTCCTCCTCCTCCTCCTCCTCCTCCTCCTCCTCCTCCTCCTCCTCCTCCTCCTCCATCTCCTCCTCTCCCTCTCCCTTCTCCTCCTCCTCCTGCCCTTCTTCCTCCTCCTCCTCCTCCTCGTTCTCCTCCTCCTCCTCCTCCTCCTCCTCATCATCATCATCATCATCCTTCTCAGGTCGCCTACAGCCCTGGGGTAAACCGTGCAGGTTCGGGTCGGACGAAGGTCGAAGAAGAGAACGCGGCACGAAAATACACTTTCGATTGTCCGCGCGGAGTTCTTGGTTCTGCGCTGCGCCCCCCAGCGGCGACTCTGGCGCCGCCCTTGGCGCGCTCCGCGCGTCGGAGAGGAGGGCCCAGTGCAGATCCAAGAAATCCGAGCGGATCTCCGACAGTTTATGTCTATGCCGTTCTCTGCTCTTCCAGAAGAGGGAGGCATTTCAGGGGCACCCAACATCGACGAACGACGTCGTGGAACGCAGCAAACGCATGACGCCGCGGAGGCATCACGGCTAGAGCTTCCAACCCCGACGGGTCAAGCAAAATGGCGTGCCGAAGAAGAAACTTAGCGGGCCCGGTTTCGGTGGTTGTTGTCTTCTGGCTCAGGGGGGTTTGTGCATCGACCCCGGATCAACCATTCATCGCCGATAGGGGCCCGATAGCCCACCCCGCCCTGGACCGCACGGATTGGCTATCGGGGGCCTGTCGCCGCTTTGTCGGCGATGTATCGCCGATTCAAGGTCGATTTTCCCCCCCATGAGCAAGTTGTTTCCTATCGTTGGCCCTTTGGGAAGCGAGGCGGAGTTGGGGGGGGGAATGTTCGGATCGGACGAGGGTGGAGGGAGGAATTGGGAAAGCGGGTGGTCATGATGGCTTCTGCATGCAGCTGATGGCCAGGGCCCTTCCTCGATACGTGGCCGCCGTCAGCGCCAGTAGGCGCTGGGCTGGGAAAGCCAGCTCATGGGCGATAACTTCGAGGACGACGACGAGGTGAACGAGAAGAAGGTAGGGGAGATCACGAGCCAGGTGAAGCAGTTGTGGGCATCACCGCCCATCCTCAGCAACTACGATCCCGTGCGTCTGCTTCGCTTAGAATGGTACTCGCACCAGGTGCGCCGCTTCGCCATGGAGGGGACCAAGGACTTTGCGTGGTCTTTTCGACCCTTGGCCGTAGAGGATGTCAAGGCCGGGGCGCAGGCGTGCCTCGCAATCGTGCGCAAGGCGCCCAAGACGGTCAAGGCGCATCAGGAGACGGTCATGACGATGCACGACAGTGCCGATGACCAGGACATCGAGACCAGGACATCTCCGATAACGAGGACTGCCTGCACTTCCTCCAGATGGGCGAAGTTGATTTCTACTCTTCGGTGGGCCCGACCTTCGCGACGCCAGACCTGCCGTCACTCAAACAAGAAGCACTTACCCAGTGGGGGCCGCACGTGGTCCATGCTGGGATGATTGTTCTGTCGGGTAGATGACTTCCACGGTGCTCCAGCCGAGTCCAACGGCCACGAGTCATAGCTCCAAGGGACCGCCAGCGTCTCGGGATTGCGTTCCGAGCGCTGAGCTGGGCGCCTCGAGTTCGAGCGGTCACAAGCGCTCAAAACCCCCGCCCTCTGTCCAGCCCAAGGCCCGCTCGGTCACGGCGCGGACGTCCTTGGTTGGCAAGGGCGCCGCGACCACCCCCAGCAGCTGGGCCGAGTCGACCGCCAAGGGTTCGAGCAAAAGAGGTGACAAGGACCAGAGGGCGGAGCGCCGCGCCAGCCAGGGGCCGCAGAATCGGCATGACGCTGTGCGCTGCCGCGATGCTGAACCTACCGCCTGGGAGCTCAGCGATCGGGCCCTGGCGCCGTCCAGCAGCGCCCCTGTCGCCATCGCGCCAACAGCGGACGCCGACATGCGGGACGCGGCCCGAATGGCCGACGCCGCGGGGCCGCCGTGGCGCGAACCCGAGCAGAGCCAGGACGCGCATGGCTCGTGGACGTCGTGGCGCGGCTCCGAATGGGGCTCCGACGGCTGTCATGGCTGGCGCGGCTGGAGCAGCACGTGGGGCCGCGGCGACCGCGGGCGCGACAACTGGCGCTGGTGAGCGGCGTCTCGCGACTGTGTCACGAGGGTCCTGGAGCGCGGCGGCGGCGCGGAGGCGGCGCGGCGGCAGGCGATGGGCTTGAGGCGTCGCGCGCCCGGCGCACTAGAACCTGATGCGTTGGCTAATACGGATAACGCCCGTCCGTGCGCGGAGTCCCTGCGCCGGGCCAGGCGCCGGTGGAGTCATCATCCAACGCTCCCCCCGCCCCTTTTCGCCGCCTCCACCACTGCCGAACGCATGGTTTGCGGCGTCACCGACATGTGCAAACACTGTAGCCGTGCTTGCGGCGCTCAATGTGAAAGAGCACGCGTGCGGCCGGCCCCCCCTTCAATCGGCCGGCTCCCATACGTTCGTGCTTCCGCACATCCGTTCAATGGACCATACTCCAGTAAGCCATGGCATCTGGCGCATCATCTCCGAAGCTGAAGTTGAGACCGCTATTAGAAGATCCAGAAGATCATCCAGAACTTTTGCCCAGCAACAAGAGAGTTCCAATGTCAGGAGTGACTCGGCAAATTGCTATGTCGGAGCTGCTGGGGAACAGTGTTTTTGTTGGGGGGGGGCAGGAGAACGTCGGGACATGTTGTGTGGAGCCGCTCTCGGCTCCTCCGGCCCTACGCCCTGCTCCATGCAAGGGCATGCCTTACGAAACGAGAGTCTCCGGAGACGCCCAAGAAACCCTTAAGACGACTTGACCTGTCGCGCCTTCCGCCTCAAGATTACCATTGAGACCGCCAGCAGGCCTCCAAGAGGCCCCCCCAAAAAAACCCAGGAGGCCCCATGAGGTCCAAATCAGGCCCTAAGAGGCCGATCCGCCCTCAGCAATTCCTCTACACTCCCCCCCCCACCCTCCTCCCCAATCGGCTCTCCCCCTTCCATCCCTTACCTCACAGTCCACATCGCCCTCCCCTAACCCCCCCTGATCCGACCCTCCCTTCCCGTTTCCGTCCCCGCCCCTATCTTCTTTCGTATCCCCGTCATCATGTTTTGGTTCCGCCGCTTTTTCTCTTCGCTCTTCCACCCATGCGTCCTTGGAAACAGTTCCCGCCGGCGCGCATCCGGCGTCTGTCGAGCATTTCTCTGCGATGCATTCGTCTAGGTTGCAGCTGCGAGCACATCGAGAATGGTACGCAGAAGTGGGCTGATTCAAAGCAGCTGAAGAAAGAGCGCGTGATGCCCACGAGAAGGAAAGGTGAGCTGGGAAGCGAGGGGAGAAGGACGAAAACGAGGAAGCAGGACATGAGATGGAGGAGTGACGGGAAGACAGGGCAGCAGGAACGTGAACGGAGGGACGGCAAGGAAAAGGTGGGGAGGCGGCTGGAAGGAGATGGGCAGGGACCCAGACGATGGGAGAGACCAGGGAGGAGGGGACAGAAAGGGGAGAGGGGAGGCGGGCTGCGGCGCCGGCCCTCCCGCCCAACGTTGCGCGGCAACTCCGGCACGATCGTCGCCGGGATGGGGCGTAGACGGCTTTCCGCAGCGCCATCGCAGCGACTGGCAGCACGCCGCTGCCACCAAGGCTACTACTGCACGTCCCGTTGCCCCCAACCGCCCCGACAGCTCCCGCCCGCGGCCACCGGCCTCCACCGACATACGCTTGACGTCCGACGCATCTGGGCCTCCACCCGCCGCTGACGTTCCGCGACCTAAGACCGATAGCCAGCGGCGGTACGCCTCGCCTGTCTCCCCCTCGCCCTCTTCCTTTGTCCCGCAGCTCCTGCCTGCGACAGCGACGCGCGGGATAGTGCGTTGACGAGGGGGGAGAGAAGGCGCCGTGGCAGGTGGCAGGTAGAAAGATAGGAGGAAGTTCCCGTCCCCGCATGGCTGGCACATGGGGCGTACGTGTTCCATGGTGGCGCCTCCTTCTATGACAAGGAGTACGTCTAGGATGTCCTTAGGACGGACCGGGGACGGAAGGATGTATTGCACCATCGTTGCTGTTTCTCGGTGGCAGCACGTGTCCTGACCATCACGTTCCCTTTCCCCCTCCCTCCCATTGGGGTTCGGAGGCTGCTTGTCTGCATGGTAGGAGGCCTGTTGCCGCTGCGCCTGGCGACAGAAAGCGGCGCTTGTTCTCCAGTGCGCCCACCGGCTCCATCGAGCGGGTGGCCACGCTGAAGGCCTGCTCCGACTGGGCCTCTCCTGATGCCCGCTTCACTTGCTTGTCGTCTGTTTGCCCCCTCGCTTGCCTGCGTCCACTTCTCCGAAGCCGGGAATTGCACACATCCAACTCCCTGGGCCTTTGGAGGCGGCGGCTTTGGATATACTTCGCGCCGGGAGGCCCTAAGATATCTATATCCGCCGCCTCCTGGGGTCATGGAAGATCCGCTCACTAGACGATGGATATGTACGAAGATTGGCCTCGCATGATGCCTATTTCATGTGTGTGTCTTTGGCTTGCCCCCTCAATTGTTCGCGCCGTCCACCAGTGCATCTGACAGCCAGTGTTTGAAGCTACGGGGCGGGGGCTCGCCCGCTCAAATCAAGGCTCATGTCAGATTGACCGAATCGGAGCATTCAATTTGTGCTTGCTCGTTTGCTGTTTCTCTCTCTCTCTCTCGCTCTAGATCGTTCTCTTCCTCTCCCCTCCCACCCCTTCGCCTTCCCTTCCCTTCCTGTTCCCTAGCCTCGGCTTTCCCGCTCTGCCCTTACCCCTTGCCTCACCCTTGCAGGTAAAGAGCGGGAGAGAGGAGGATAAGGAGTGGGTGGATGAGGAAAAGGAGGAGGAAGAGGAGGAGGAGGAGGAGAAGTACGGCAGCAAAACTATAAACAGGAGGAGGAAGGAGGAAGGCCAGTCACAAGCGAGCGGCCAGCCTGAGGCGATGGCGCAGGCGGGCTTCGATCCGTCCAGAACCGTAGTGCTCCAGGCCCCCGGTGGCGCTGGCGACGGTCAGCAAGGCTGTCGCCGTCCCATACGTGACAGATACGGTCAAGAGCTTGGCTTAGCGTGTCGCTCCGCCAGTTCTGGCCCAACATGTTTAGGCGCGAAACGCTATCAACGTCTCCATTCCCAAGTATCAACGTCTTGAGCGTCTTCCAGCTCCCCCCGCCACGCGAAGCGGAACGACACGCTATCCGTTTGCAAGGCGTAGTGTGTCGCTGGGGCCGCCGCCGCGACACACTAAGCTGGGGCCGCCGCCGCGACACACTAAGCAACAGTTCCTGACCGTAGACGAGCTTCACCCATTTTCCGCTCTTTCTATTGATCGCCGTAAAAGAATTGGTCCTGAGGGAAGCGGATATTGTTTTTGCCGGTGTTTCGGGTTCATTCTCTGGAGCCCTCCCCGGGCCCCAGGACCATGGCCGCGACTGCTTCACTGCTTCACGACTTCATGCCTTCCTGTTCACGACATCGGATTCAGGATGCCTTGTCCCCCCTCAGGACGGCCCGGATACGAGAGCCTTTCAAAGGGAAGTGTGATTCTTAGGAGTGGCCGCAGAACCACATGCACATTTCGGACCCGAAAGTTCACTGTGGGGCCACGAGACGTGTGAGCGTGTGGCGAAATGAGTGGTGGGGACGCATGCGAACTGCGCCACCCAGGCCTCAGGTGGAGTTCCCTCTGGTGCCACGAAGCGTGTGAGGATGTGCCGAAATAGGTGGCCGAGACGCATGCGAGCTGCGCCAGTGGCGCCTTCGGTGGAGCTCCCTGTGGGGCCACGAAACGTGCGAGGGGCCTGGTGGAATGGGTGGCTGGGACGCATGCGAACTCCGCCATTGGGTCCTAAGGTGGAGCTCCCCATGGGGCCACGAAGCGTGTGAGGGTGTGCCGCAATGAATGGCTGGGACGCATGCGATTTGCGCCAGTGGGACCTCAGGTCCAGCTCCCTGTGGGGCCACGAAACGCGCGATGGGTGTACGGAGGGGGAGAAGGTGGAGTGTGGAGGGAGTAGAGAGGAGGAAGGAGAGGAGAGGAGACGCGGGGCGTTGTCTCTTCAAAACGAGTACCCAGCACCACAGGATGGTTGGGAACAAGAGAAGGGAGGACGGATGAAAGGGGGAGGGAGAAGGAGGGGGGCTAGGAGCAGAAAACACGTGGTAGGACCAGACGGGCAGATCGGGCGGGCAAAACCTAGCGGGCCAGTCGGAAAGGCTTGCGCGGGCGGCTAGGACGGGCAGGCGGGTTGTTGAAGCATGCGTCCCGCATGGATCGCGAGGAGGGTTGAGCGATAGCGTGAGTCCCAAGTATATTGAGAACAACCACAGCGAGAGCGGATTCCAGAATGTCGAGGGCGCGGCGTCTCAATGTATTGCGCGGAAGTCCCACGCGAGAGCCCGATTCCGGTATACAGTGTGAGGAAGTCCCGCATGAGAGCGCGATTGAGGCGTAATTTGTGAGGAAAGAAGTATCAGGCTGGAGCCGTTGTTGTTGTTGTAGTTGTTGTAGGTCGGGGCCCAGAGGCCCAGTTTGGTGACATCTCAGTGTTCCCTTGTCAGAAACCGGGTGCGAGCCCAGGAAGAGCACCTGATTTAGAAAAATGGACTGGTTACCAAAGGAGAGATCAACAAAACAATTCGTTCGGAAATCAGAACTTAACAACAACAGCAGTCAGTTAAGACTGTTTGCTCCTATCTGCTTAATCAATACGTATACCCCAAACCCTCGGTTGCGCTCTCGTCGTCTGCGATCGTACCCCCTTGGGGGTATTTATTCCTGACCTGCCACGTGCATGTCACGCAGCCCCTGAATCAAGGGAAAAGAGGACGGGGGAAGGGGGAGGGATAATAATGGAGCGCGAGAGATATTATCAGGAGGGGGGCAATGAGCAGAAAACGAGTGGTAGAACCAGGCGGGCAGATCGAGTGGGCAGACCCACAGCAGGCAGGACGGGAAGGCGGGCCCAGGCGACCAGGTCGAGCAGGCGGGTTGCTGAAGCGCGGGTCCTGCACGAATCGCGAGGAAGTCTCGACCGATAACGCGATTCCCAAGTAAACCACGAAAAAAGCCAAAGCGAGAGCTTGATTCCTGAACACCGAGGGCGCATCGTCCGAGTAAATTACGAGGAAGTCCCACGCGAGTGCGCGATGCGTACATCAATTGTGAGGAAGCCCAGAGCGACAGCACGATTTGGGAAACGACTTGTGAGGAAGTATCGGGCGGGATCCGCTGTTGTTGTTTGAGCCCCGTGACTTCCCCTGGTGGAAAGCAGGATGCGAGCCCTAGGGGAAGCATTTCAACTGAAAGAACACAATGGTCCCCAGAGGGGGGGGGCTCAACACTATTGATCCTTCAGTAGTGAGAGTTCAACAGCAGCAACAGTCATGTCATCACTGTTCGCTCATATCTGCTCGCGTGCCATTTAAAAAATGCCCCACACTCTCCGTACCCACCCTCATCGTCGTCGGTCGTACCTCCTTGGGGGCATATCTTCTGTACTTGCCACGCGCGTGTAGTGCAGTCCCTAAGACAGGGGGAAGGGAGGGCGGATGGAAGGGGGAGGGAGAAGGATGGAACACAAAAGAAGTTTGCAGGAGGGGGCTTGGAGCAGAAAGCACATGGCAGAATCAACCAGACGGGCAGATCGGAAGGGCAGACCCTAGTGGGCGGGTCGGGAAGGCGGGCCCAGGCGGCCAGGTCGAGCAGGCGCGTTGCTGACGCATGTGTCCTGCATGGATCGCGAAGAAGTTTCGACGTTTCGAGCGGTAATGCGATTTCCAAATAAATCGTTGGGAAATTTGAAGCGCGAGCGTGATTCCTGAGTGTCACGGGCGCGGCGTCTGAACACATTGCAAGGAAGTCCCGCGCGAGAGTTTCTTGTAGCCGGGGTGCAGCAACGCAGTTTGAGCAGAATTATTCTTTTTGTTTGAAAAAACAGGGTGCGAGCCCCGAAGGGGGGCACTTCAATCACAATGAACACGTGTGGGGGCGACCAGCAAGAATTATTCAAGGGTGAGCGTTCAACAAAAGCAACAACAATCATTTCAAGGCTGTTCGCTCTTATCTGTTCGCGGCCATTCAACACGTATATCTCAAACCCTCGATACCCGTTTTTCCCGTCTTCGGTCGTACCCTTTTGGGGGTATATTTTTTCTTACTTGCTACGTGTATTTCGCGCAGCCCCTGCGGCAGCGGAGAAGAGGACGGATGGAAGAAAAGGACAAGGGGGAGGGAGGAGGATGGAACACGAAAGAGAGTAGCAGGAAGAGGGCTCCGAGCAGAAAGCACATGGCAGAATCAGGCGGGCAGATCGGGCGGATTGACCCTAATTGGCGGGTCGGGAGCGCAGGCCCAAGAGGCCAGGTCGAGCAGGCGAGTTGCTGAAGCGTGGGTCCTGCATGAATCGCGAGGAGGTCTCCAGCGACAACGCGAATCCCAAATAGGTCGCCGGGAAATCCACAGCGAGAGTGTGATTCCTGAGTGTCGAGGGCGCGGCGTTTGTCTCAATGGGGAGGGCGTGCCAAACGACAGCGCGATTCCTGTATACATTGTGAAAGCGTCTCGCGCGAAAGCGCTATTTGGGAATACATTAGGAAGAAGTATAAGGCGGGAGTCGCTGTTGTTGTAAACCATGGGGCAGCGACCTAGCTTGGTGACCCTTTCGATTGCCCGTGTAAAAAAAACAAGGTGCGAACCCCGGAAAAAAAGGCATTCACATTTCAACATACAATGCTTGCCGGACGGGGTGGGTCAACATTATTCATTTTTTTAGACAGTCGACGTTCACAGCAACAACAACAACAATACATTTGATTTTGGCCGCTCTTAACTGCGCGCGTGCCATTCAACACCGAAATACTACAAATCCCCGATGCCCGCCCTCTTCGTTTTCGATCGTACCCCCTTGGGGGTATATTTCTTTGACTTGTGAAGTGGATGTCATGCAGCCCCACACGGCAGGGGAAAAGAGGACGGATGGAAGATGGAGCACGAAAGAGTCAGAGAGAGTAGCAGGAGGGGGGCTAGTAGCACAAAACACGTGGCAGAACCGGACGGCCAGATCGGGCAGATTGACCCGAATTGGCGGGTCGGGAAGGCGGGCCCAGGCGGCCAGGTCGAGCAGGCGAGTTGCTGAAGCGTGCGTCCTGCATGAAACCCGAGTTTCGAGCGACAGCGCGATTCCCAAGTAAACCGTGAGGTCGGCCCAAGCGGGAGCGTGATTCCTGAGTGTCGAGGGCGCGGCGTCTGAATCCATGGGGGTGACGTGCCACGCGGGAGCACGTTTGCCGAATAAATTGTGAGGACGACTCGCGCGAGAGCGCGATTTGGGAATACATTGTGAGGAAGTATCAGGCGAGAGCCGTTGTTATTGTAACCCCGGGGCCAGGGGCCAAATTCTGAGACCCAAGACGTTCCCTGCGAACAATCAGGGTGCGAACCCCGGGAGGGGCAGTTCAATTGAACAAAAATAATGTGCCCCAGAAGGGGGGGAAACAATATTTATTATGCAGCAGTGCGAGTTCAACAGGAACAACAGGAACAACAAGCAGAACCCGCGCCGCCGAGCCCCACTTTCAGCCTCGCACCCACGGACGGTGTAGGTCCGTTCGGCCCCCTCACTCTGATGTGATTGTCTTGTGGTTGGTAATGTGTGTCCCGTGCGCCTGTCCACTGCCGTTGTCCCGCGGCCCCGCGGTTGTCCAATGTAGTTGCCTCGTGCTTCCTGCGCGGCTGTGCCATGCGACCGTCCCGTGCGGTTGTCCCGCAGCTGCTTCGTGGGTGGACGGGAAGATCGTAAGAGGTACGGTCGGGAATCGTGCCTTCGCGTGCAGCCCCGCTGGCTCTGGCCCACCACGTCTCGGCCCGACACGCCACCCACGTCCCCATTCCTAAGCGTGGACGTCCCGAGCTCTTCCCAGCCTCTCTCAGAGGAGGAAAGGGTGCCCATACCTCTACGTTTCCCTCGTTTTCCCTTTTGGGGGCCTCCAGGGAGGCCCTCGTCACCACCGCTGGATTCGCCTCGAAATTGTAGTCAGAACGCACCGCAGGAGAGGGCCGGGGAGTAGCGGTATCGGTACCTGTTGGTCTCCCCACTCCCGCCCCGCGGAGCGGAGCGACACGCAATCCGACTGCACGGCACGGCGTGTCGCTGGGGCCGCCGCCGCGACACGCTGAGCAACGGTTCCCGACCGTACCGCTGCAAGCCAGGACGAGCTGGGACAGCCACAGGGCAGCTCGCCGCCCGTGCCCCGCCGCCAGCTCAAGCGGCGAGCAGGGATTGATGGGAGCATTTTCCACCACCACCACCACCATAAGTTGGAGGGGGAGGGGGTCCTCCTCCTCCTCGTCCTCCTCCTCCTCCTCCTCGTCCTCCTCCTCGACCTCCTCCTTCCCCCTCCAACTTATGGTGGTGGTGGTGGAGAACACGCCCATCAGAGATTGGGCGCAGCCCTGTAGAACCTGCCAGGGGTGTGTGCTACCCATGTGGCGCGTCATGGATTCCGCGGCCCATGGGTTCCACCGTCCATGGGTTGCGCCATGGGTTACGCGTTGCACAGGTTCCGCCGTGGGTTGCGCCACCGTTCACGCGATCCACGGATTCGCTATGCTCCATTCTGGGGTTGCGCCACGGTTTGCGCACTCGGCGGCCGATGACAGAAAAGGCTGAATTGGTTGCGTCATGACTTCTGCGTTCCGCGGTCGAGAATGCAACGGCCTGCAATTGTTTGTGCAACAGGGTGCGCAATCGGCGACGGCTGCGCCACAGGTTGGGCACCCGGCGGCCGAAAACAAGACGGCCGCATAACGAGAGCGACCAGTCCAGCCAGTGCAGTCCGCTTCGCGAGCAGCAACAGCGGCTACGCCTGAGATTACAAGCATTGAGAGGTGTCGAAGACGGAGAAGAGTCAGACGTGCGTTTGTCTCTTTGACTGTCCCGTGCGGCCGTCATGGATTGTTATTTTGTTGTCTCACAGGTGTCCCGTGAGCCTGTCCCACGGTGGACAATTTTACCCCAACTCTTGCTTTTGCAGGCCCCTCTTGCCTTACCATCGCACGGGCAGATGAGCGGATTCAAAGATCCTGGAGAATTTGCGCCGAACTCTTGATGCTGCACTCGGTGCTGCTCTGGGACTGCCTCAGAGAGGAGGAGAAGGAAAAGGAGGAGGAGGAGGAGGTGGACGAAGGCATCTCACCGTGGGAGCGCCCATGTAGCGGTCCATCTATGAACCTCGGAAGCGTATTATGTTTTAAGGCGTGAAGTTGTTCCATGTGTGTTCGACATGTGTTCGATACACATTGTTGCACGCTGTGCGAATGTTGTGGGAACGCAGGGAGAGCACACATACCACACCGTTGTTTCCACACGCACGCGCGAAGTGTGCACACTTTCTTTCACTCGAAGGTGTTCCGTCATTGACCTGGTGTACTTCCTTGTGTGGGCTAACGTTCATGGATTGCACATCCGTCATTGGTTGCGTTACTGACTGCGAACATTGCTCGGGGATTGGGTTGGCAAACTTGCTATGCGACGAGCTTCAGCTTTTAATGACAGTACCAAACGCACAATGAATGTGAACTAATAGCAGTACTCCATGCCACATGTGTTCAAAACCATCCCCAGATGATACTGTGTCGGCCCGTCCGCGCAGCCCTGGTAGTGGCTCCATTTGGCTCCAGGTGCTGCGTGGACGTACTTTGCAATATGTGGTTTCGGGGCTGCCAATTCGCAAGCACGCGAGTACACCTTGCATATGTCGGTGTCATCGGCCAACCTCCCGTCATGACCCTCAGCAGGACGTGGCGAGGGTCTCATCAGGCTCGTCACCATGGGCGATGGCCGAGTCTTCTCAGGCTGCTGCCATCATTCGCCGCATGGCGGGGGAGGGAGGACGAACGACGACGGGAAGTAGCGGCAGCGGCGGCGGTGGGAGCAGTTGCAGTTCAAGCAGGTGGATGACGGGGCCGCGCGATGAATCGGGGCGTGGTTTCGGCTTCGTCCGTATGTTGGTTGTGTCTGTGCCTCATGTCTCGTCCCTTGGCCCCTTCATCCTCCTCACCCGCGTCCGCCTCCCTTCCACTTCTCCTCATTCCAATTGTTTTTGGCCGTAATCTGACGTGAAGAGATATCGAATCCATTTGTTGCTGGATGTGTGCCGCGCCAGGGGAGGATGCACGAGTGGTGATGCCAATTTTGTGGGAATTGTCTTCAAGGTATTGGCTGTTGTCCAGGAGCTATCCGCAAGCGCACGTAATTGCAACGACTCATGTCCCTCATCAGGGCAGTCCCGCATTTCGGCGTACAGGTGGCAACCGACGTGGCAATGCACACGGAGACCAGAACACATTCGCGTCAAGTTTTTGCCGTAAGGGGTTTCCGCCAATCATAAACAAGAATTGGTCCAGTGCCGAGGTCCCTGATGCCTACATGTTTTCTGTTCCGTTCTATCTCTATGCCTCTGTATATTTGCCTCTCTTTATACATACATATATATATATATGTGTGTACATATACACACATATAAATCCTTGCCGTAAAACGAGTGGGTGAAGGAGTATGGGGTGCAGACGGGAAAATGGGGATGGGAGGGGAGGCCGTAGGTGGGAGGCAAGTTGGTTTCGCTCGCGCCGTACCCGACACCATACCCCTCACGCCCATCCCACATCATTGCGCTGAATCCGGCTCTATCTGCCGTCTGGGCCTTCTTAGATGCCCTCGGTCCCCAGTATGACCCCATGGTGTGTTGCGCAATTAGAAATTGGTTTTCACATTGGACGAGGCGGAGGGAGTGGTGGATAAGCAGGATGATGAGGAAGGAGGAGGAGCAGCAGCAGCAGAAGCAGAAGCAGGATGATCCGATGAAAGCCGATGAGAGACAATGTTGGCGGAGGACGCTGGCGGATTATGGGGGAATTCACAAAACGGAGCACGCTCGCGGACGATGGAGAAGGAGGGAGACGGCAAGGAGGGAACGGATCGGATCAAGAAATGTGATCCGCGCCGTGGTGGGCACACAAATCTGAACGACCAAGGCAGCGCGCCGATTCTGGAATGCACCCACGCTGCAACGGGAGCACCAACCTTGAAGGACCAGGAAAAGTCCGATTGAGGAGACGCGTGAGAAGCACCAATGTTTCGAAGTTCTGTGCGCGTGGCAGAAGAGATTTGCGAGGCGCCCTCCGCGCACAACACGGAACGATCAGGGCAGAGAGCAGCACCGTGCTCATGTTGAGCAGGTGTGGAAGGAGGCGGATAAGGGGGGTGCTGGTGCAGGGGACTTCTCGAGGGGCCCCGACTTCCGGCGGCCGCGACCTGTTGCTCCGAGCTGTGGGCCCCGGAAGGTCCGGGCCCCGTCCCCGGCACTGCCCGCTGGCCCGGAGCCGCTGTGTGACAGCCTCGGGGCCCCGTGCGGGGCTGCAGGGGCCGAACACTGCCAGATACACCCTGCTCGCAGGCCCAGAGGTTGACACCAACACCAAGATCGGTGGTGTGCCTCCACCGAGGGGGGAGGGTCCCGATCTCGGTGATGGTGGCTTCCAAGGTGGCCGAGCTATTACCACCAGCACCGAAAACTCTGATCATCTTCCCCCTGTTGAGGCAGCCCCCTGTGTTGGTGTTGGTGCTCATTTCCAGGCCTCCAGCTTGCGTTTTTTTCTTTTGCGACGCGAGGTGGCGGGAGCCCATCCCTCGAGGGGAGGATCGGCGGCGAGCCCAGGGGGAAGCGCGAGGCAGAAGGCCCTCTCAGAAGGCCCGGGAGTCCCTCGGCATCCCAAGAAGTTTTCTAAGCCTTCCCGCAGACACAGAAAACTTCCCGGAAGGCCGCAGGCCTTCTGAGAGAGCCTTCTCCTTCTCACTTCCCCCCCCCCCCCAGCTTGCCGCCGAGAAAGGAGGGAAGAGGGCCGCTCTGGGCGGCACGCTCTGGGGCGTGGCCTCACCGGGGCTCGGGTCGGACTTGTGCCTCTCGGCGACGACGACACCGCGGAGGAGACCCGGCGGGGGGGGCGCCCCCGCGCCTCTGGGCAGAGGAGGGCGCAGAGAAAGGCAGGGAGAGAGCGGAGCCAGACGTGCGGAGGGGGAGGGGTGGGGAGGGAGCAGTAGGGATTGGGGGGGAGGGGGAAGAGATGAGGAGGAGGAGGAGAGAGGAGGAAGGAGGAGGAGGAGGAGGAGGAGGAGAGGAGGAGGAGGAGGAGGAGGAGGAGGAGGAAGGAGGAGGAGGAGGAGGAGGAGGAGGAGGAGGGGGAGGAGGGGGGGAGGAGGAGGAGGAGGAGGAGGAGGAGGAGAGGAGGAGGAGGAGGAGGAGGAGAGGAGGAGGAGGAGGGAGGAGGAGGGAGGAGGAGTAGGAGGAGGGAGGAGGAGGAGGAAGGAGGGAGGAGGAGGAGGAGGGGGAGGAGGGGGGAGGAGGAGGAGGAGGAGGAGGAGGAGGAGGAGGAGGAGGAGGAGGAGGAGGAGGAGGAGGAGGAGGAGGAGGATGGGGATGGGGATGGGGATGGGGATGGGGATGGGCCTGCGCTGCTCCACTCTTCAGGGCCTGCTCGCCTTACAGCCCCTGCATCTCAGCCCGCAGGCCTGACGCTGCAGAGGCACCGCGGCATCGCAACACGACGACCATCTCGGCCCCAGACGCCCGCTCTCGGCGCGAGCTTCCGCGCCCGACCCACCCGGGGGGCCCCCAGGGCCCGAGACCAGGCGGAAGCGCCCGCCCGGTGTGACAGGAGTGCGGCGCCCGGCTCGCAGGGCATCTCGTCGGGGGCGGCCCAGAGGGGAAGGACGACTATAGGCGGGGTGGACATCATGGCCAGGGCCACGACGTCTCCCCAGATTGTCTGCCGCCTCTTGTCAGTTCAATGCGTCCTCTGGGCCCCCCCTGGGCCGCGCACGTGCCTCGGGCCATGACTTGTGCCCCTCGATCTCTCAGGGCCCCGTCCTGTGGAGTGCCCGCTTGCAGCGCCGCGCGCGCGCCCCATGGCCGCCGGGCACCTGCGGGGGCACGCCCATCCCTCTCGGAGGCGGCGGCAGGGGCGAGCACAGCCCCGCGGCGGGCCTGACACGCATCCGCCCGGGAGCTTCGCCGAAGGCACGGGCCGTCGGTGCTCTCTGGGCCGAAGGAGTTGCCCTCCCCCGTCGGGGGCTGCTGGCGGTACCCCCTCGCTCAAGGCGCCCCCAGGTGTCCGCTCCACTCTGGAGGGCATCGTTCGGATGCAACTCCTGGGAGGTCAAATTCTGACTTTGCCCTGGTCCGAAGTCCGGCTTGGCTTAATCCGTCTCAATCCCGCTTATTCCGGATTAGTCCCGCTTGATTCCGCTTAATCCGGCTTAATCCTGCTTAGTCCGGGGCCCACTCCAGCGCAACAGCTCCCAAATGGGGCTTAATCCTCGTTGGTCTTTCCGACGAAAACCTCCCAGTAGTTGCCTCCTAAGCCTCGGGGCACCCTGGGCCAGGGGGGCACTCCCAGCAGCACCCGGCCCTGATCGGCGGCGGGCCACGAGGGGGGGGGGAAGTGAGAGGGGGCGGGCCTCCTCAGATCTGCACGAAAGAAACGGATACGGAAAGAATGGGTACAATGCCCAACTGCAGTTCCTGTTCATTTTGAACAGGATTCGCTATCCACGCCGCCGCGGCCTGTGTCCATTCGAGACAGAAGGCCGCCTGCCCAACAGCGGCCGCTGCTGGTTTGGGACAACATTTGTTGTTGGGCATTGTGCCCATTCTGTCCGTGCCCATTTCGGGCGGCTCAGCCAGAATGCTCGGAAGTCCCCCTGCACGGGCGCACTCTTAGCAACACCCGGCCCTGGTCGGCGGCGAGCCACGCGGGGGGGGGAAGTGAGGAGGGGCGGGCCTCCTCAGAATGCTCGGAGGCCCCCCCGTGCCTTCTGGGAGGTGTTCGGAGAGCCTACCCCACGGACGTAGACAACTTCCCAGAAGGCCAGGGGGCTTCTGGGAAGCCCCGCCGCCTTCTGAGAAGAGGCCTCCTCCCTCTCGTTTCCCCCCCTCGCTCGCCGCCGATTCTAGCAACACCAGGCCCTGGGCTATTCGCCCCCGTCGTCGCCTCCGATCCTCCTCGGGGCCACCCAGTACCCAGGCCCGCTGCTGTGAGGGCCGCGCGCCGCGGGCGCGGCCTGCGGCACGGGCAGGCTGGGGCTCTCTCCGGTCCGGCCGGCCCGGCTCAGCCCCCGACGCGCCCGCATCGTATTCTTCGATCCTCCTCCACCCTCCCTCTCTCCCTCCCTCTCTCCCTCTCTCCCTCCCTCCTCCCTCCATCTTTGGGCCCTCGCCTTGCCTTGGGACCGTCAAGAAACGGCTCGGGATGAAAGGCAGGCCCTGGAGAAAGGGTCGGGATGAAAGGCAGGCTCTGGAGAAAGACATCGCTTGCGTGGATTTCTTATGTCGGCTCGGTGTTACTCGATTCCGGCCAGCCCAGTCCGATTCGGCTCCGATGTTCCGACGGTCCGATGCTCAGAGGAGGGCGAGCCGAGGCGACGGTAGTTGGCTTCTGGTGGCCCCTTAGTCGCCACGGACGGATGCAGCTCGGAAAACTTGTGTGTGTGTGTGTGTATGTGTGTGTGTGGGTGTGTGTGTGTGTGTGTGTGTGTGTGTGTGTGTTCGGACCTTGGGTGGGTTCTGTGGACTGATTTTGAGTTACCGTTGTCTCCATTCGCCTTGCTCTGAGATATCGTGGCCTAGTTTATATGCTCTCTGGCCAGTTTGAACACCGGATCGTGCTTGTGGTGCTTTATGTTTGACCCGGTGTGCGCCTGAAAGATGAACGACGACGGTCGCAAGCATGAGGAACAATTTCGTCGTTGACCCATGCACGATTGCACGTCGCCGTTGGCAATGAAGAATGCACAATTTCACGTTTCAAAAATGCACGACCCAACCCTCGTCATTGGCAGCTTGGAGATAGAAAGATTTCGTGGTTGAAATATGAGCGGCTACGCGTCGTCGCTGCTCGCCAAGAAATGCCACAAGTCGTGCGTAAATTGCGCCAGCCGAGCGTGCAAGAGGACCATTACGTTTGCACGTTGGGGAAGCCAGCCGGCAGAAATCCCTCGAAATGAGATAGGGCGATGCGCCTTGTTTTTGGACGTCTGCGTGGACTTGACGGCGACTCTGCGGGGACTTCGGCCTCCAACGTGGTGTTTGACACGGTTTCGGCGTGGGGACTTTGGTGATGGTGATGATATTCATGATGGTGTTGCTGATCATTGTGATGATGATGATGATGATGATGATGATGATGATGACGTCGATGATGTTGTCATGATGATGACGGTTATGATTATGACGATGATGATGATGGTGTTGATTTTGATGATGATGATGGTTATTATGATATTGATGTTGATTATGATTATGATGTTGATGATGAGGTTAATTCAGCTGCTTCTGCTGGCGATGATGATGATGCAACTCGTTTGGGTCGTCTTGAGGCTGTCTTGGCCTCCTGTGGGGAACACTTGGGGTCCCTTGGTGCCCCCTTGGGCCTGTTTGGGGTCCTCTTACGCCGGTTTGGGGTTCTTGGGCCGTCTTGTGCCCTCTTGGCCGTTTAGTTGCGGATTTTCTTTACTTGAGACAGCACCCCGGATCCAAGTTCCCCGACTATGTATATGTATGTGTATGTCTATTCTATTATGCAAACTTGCCGTTTCCGTTATAGCAACGTGTCTATAATGTTTTACACATGCATACATACACACATACAGACATGCATACATACAATTTTCGTATATAAGCATACATACATATACACATACATACATACCTACATACGCACACACATCCATACACACCTACGTATACATGCACCCATACATACATACATGCATACATACATACATACATACATACATACATGCACGTGCAGACACATATATAAGATATACTTACATACACATACGTACACACATACCTACATACACATTCATGCATACAACACACATGCAAACAACCATACATACCTACATACATACGTACATTCAGACATACACAAATACATACAAACACATACATACACACATTCATACATGCACGCGTACAAACAGACACACATGCGTTCACACATATACGTACATGCATACATCCTTACATACATGCATACCTATACACACAACCATACATACGCATACATGCATACATAGAAGCATGCATACATGAGCGGACACTTGTGCATATCTACACACGCATAACACATAGCTACATGCATACATACACTCACATCCATACATTCATAGATGCATGTGTACAATCAACATTGGTGAATGTATGCGCGCAGTCGTACAGACATATATACATGCACGCATACATACATACATATCCGCAGCCATGCATACATGCATACATGCATGTTTGCATGCTTGCATGCTTACATACATGCATGCATACACACATATACACATGCACATGCACATGCACATGCATCCATACATACATGCAGACAGACAGACAGACAGACAGACAGACAGATAGAAAGAAAGACAGACAAACATACAGACATACATTTATGCATGGCCACGGGTACGGGGGCGCTCTTGTGGCTCCCGACTTGGCATCGTGGGCGCACAGATGGCCCGCACATTGGTACGACAGTCTACCAGACAGGGTCTATCACACCCCGAGAGCGCCGAAGATGCCTTCTGAACGGTCTCCGGAGGTTTCCAGGCTGCGCCATGACGGCCCCGGGCAGGCTGCAGTGCGCGCTCAAGTCACCAGACGAGTGCCCCGAGAGGCAACAATCTGTGATTCGCCTAGGCTGTTTCAATGTTTTCGGGGCCCTCTACTTTCCGTGATCCAGACAATCAACGACGACCAACGGGCATCCAATACCGCCTCAGGACGGGCCAAGCGGACCCGAGGAGGGCTCCAGGACGGCCAAGCAGGGCTTCACAACGGCCCCAGGGGCGCCCAAGATGGCCCAAGAGGCCCTAGCAACGGCCCCAAGATGGGTTCAAGATGGGGAGCATGAGCCCAAATTTCCGGTCCTTCGCCCTAAGAGGCCCTCAGGAGGCCACAAGAAGGCGCCAGGACGGCCCGGGCCGGCTTCAGTGGGCGCCAGAGGTCCCAGACGAGTGCCTCGAGATGCAGAAATCTGAGATTTCCTTCTTGGGTTGGGGTCCTCCACTTTTCGAGTTTCCGACGCTCCAAGACTGCCCATGAGGCCTCCAAAACCGACTCCGGACGGACCCAGAGGCCTCCAGGAGGGCCCCTGGACGGCCTAGTAGGACTTCACAACGGCCCCAGGGGCGCCCAAAACGGCCCAAGAGGCCCTAACGACGGCCCCAAGATGGGCTCAAGAGGGGGAGCATGAACCAAAAGGTCGAGTTCTTCGCCCCAAGATTCTCCCAGGAGGCTCCTGCGTAGCCTGGCAACTTGGGCTCACTTCTTCGGAAGTCAAGCCGAGGTTCGCAGCCTGACTCGCCTGGGGTGCGACAAGACTCCAGCCTCCCTGTGCAGACCATGGCCGTGCCCGTCGACTCAGTCCTGGTCACCAAGAACACCTTCCTGGACTGCAGGTCGCCGTGGCTGGATCCCGTCGTCCTGCCTCGGAGGCCCAGCTCCGACCCCGCCGCCTCCACCTCCTCGGTGGATGCCTCGTCGTCCAGCCTGGCCGAGCTCAGCGGCGCCAGCGAGCACACGGACATGGCCTCGGAGGGCGGCGCCAGCAGCGCGGCGGCGGGAGAGGGCGCCTTCCGTCGGAGGACGAGGGCACAGCGCCGCCGCCAGCAGCGCAGGCATCTCAAAGACCGGTGCACGGCCTCCAACCCCTCGCAGGAGGAGGAAGCCTCGGCCTCCTCGCCGCGCGGCGCGCCTCCCCCGAGCTGCCTGGTGCGCCGGAGGCGCGACGGCGGCGGCGCCGAGGGCCTGCCAGGGGCGCAGCAGGACCACCTGGTCAGCAAGGCGGGCCGCCAGAGCGGGCCCGCTGGGGACGGCTCTCCGAAGGGGTCGGGCCCCGCCGTCGGCACCGCGTCGACGAAGGTCTCGCTGTGTGGGTCCCCGCCGCTCGGGGCAGCCTTCCGTCGGTGCCCCCGCCTCCCCTCTCCAGGCCCTGGACCTCCCGACAGTTTCGGTTCCCCTCCCCTCCTTCTTCCTCGGCTTAGTTTGAATGCTGTGTCTCGCGCGTCCCATCCCCGCAGGGGGCATGTTTCCAGGATCGGGGTGTTCTGCGCAGCGAGGTCGATGCACCCGTAATGGCGTGCGTTCGTAGAGCGAGTTTGGTACATGTTGTATTTCGTTACCCGCGCTTTTCAAGCTGGTATGCGGGCCAGTTGTTTTGAACAACACGTGCTCCGCCCGCGGGTGTGGCAGCACGTGCAACTTGTTCGAAAGTCTGGACAACACTTCTCCTGACGTTTAGAATGGAAAGAAAGATGGGGGAGAGGATGATGGTGCGGGCGAGTGCGGGACCCAGGGAGAGTTCTTCAACGCCGCCAATGCCGACTCGTTTTATTTCTTCTAAATGATATGGCCTTTACAGGCCCGATATACCGTTCGGGACATCTCCACATGTTGTATCTGGACCTGACGTGAACGGCTGTATGCCAGAGGCCGGAGTGGAGTTCCGAAGTCTTTGAGAGAAGGTCTATGCTACAGCACTGATGACTTCGACGACCAAGCTGTACGTGACGACCTGAACACTCAGTGATACGCAGTCTTTGCTGCGACGTGGGCGAATATGCATGGGTTGCTGCCGTGTGCGACCGTCGGGGGTGTTGCGGCTTTCTGCTGAGCCATATAGAGCAGGTCGCAGCAATTCTTGTTGTTTCACATACCAAGTTGAGCGGCGGTGCGAGCGTAGACCGAGCTGTTCCCTGGAACGTTCTGTCCTCAGTGTGCCCAGGTTCGGCCGAGCAGTCTCCTCTTCATCCTTTGCTCTGCTTCAAAGGAAACATCCAGTCTCCCAGGAGGCACCCGGAAGGCTCCCAGAGGCTGCCTCGAGGTTCCAAAAGAACTCCAAGAGGCCCCCACGACCCCCTAGGAGGTTTCAACACGGACCCAAAGAGGCCAAGCAACGGCCCCAAGAGGCCTCCGCGAGGCCTGCCTCGACATCCCACTGAACCTCCACCCACTACCCAGGCACGTTTCAGTTATGGGTCGAAGGCCATTCCAGTTCCTTTCGCACCCCAACTCCGCTCCTTGAACAATTCCTTGCCGTGGCCTGCCCATCTCCTACCGTTCTCGTTTCGTCATTGTTACTTCGAAGCCGCGCCACCATGACAACCGTTCCGAATGGTTTAGTTTGGCTGTCCTTCAGGCTTTGAAGCCTCACTCGAGGCACCCTGGCAACCTCCACGAGGACTCCAATACGACCCCACACCATCATCATATTCCCGGAGAGCCTTCCGGAAACATGAATGTCGCCGCAAGTCCGACGACGAGACCGACAAGGAGGAGGAGGGCCCGTGCCATCCCACAGGACACTCCAATTCAGCGTAGCGTTGCCCGGGGACCCGTTCACAGCGGAGCTGGGGTCAGACCAGCGGCCCCGCTCAGAGCAGACTCGGTATCGAGGGTGTTGGTTGCAATTGCCGCTCTCCTCTGCGAGGTCCCCAAGAGGCCCGCGGAGGTCCCAACATGTCGTATATGGGAGGAAAGAAGGCGAAGGAGGAGGAGGAGGAGGAGGAGGAGGAGGAGGAAGAAGAGTAGGAGGAGGAGGAGGAGGAGGAGAAGAAGGTGGAGGAGGAGGAGGAGGAAGAACCAGGACGACGACGAAACGGAAAAGGGGGAGAAGGAAGCGGAGGAGGAGGACCACAACAGGGCCCAGGTACCCTCCCAGATTTCCCGACCCACGATATGTTTGTCCCCTCTCAGGAGCCTCCCAGGCCCCCCTCCGCCGCTCAAACAGCTTCGGAGGCTGCCAAGCAGCGACCAGAGTGGCCTGACAGGGCCGAAGACGCCCGAATACGGTGCCACAGTAGAAAAGATTGCCCAATGTTTGACGCGCTGGCGCAGCGTGGACCAGAGGTGCCCCGTTAGTCGCGCGGAGCTTGGTACAATGCGACTGGAGTAGAGCTGTGCCAGCAGGGGGCGGGCCACCTCGGAGCTGTACCGCAACTAGATTCCTATAAGGCGAAACGGGGCGGCGGTTCGAAAACGGCGAACCGCGTGGAGTTTCCTCCCAAACATGGTCCGAGCCAGTTTCGAAAGTCGGTTCGACACAATAGAAATCGGTTCGAAACAATATAACAGTAAGCGTTTCGTGCGGGACCTCGGAAAGCATGTTCGAAACAGGTACGAGCTCTGTGCGAAACAATAGTAAAGTGAGCGTGTCGTGCGGGACGTTCTTGAAAAACAGGTTCGGTCCAGGTTCGGATTCGGTTCGTTTCGTGCGCAATTTCTTCGACAAGCACGTTCGAACCAGGATCCAAATCGGTTCGAACCCATAGAAACAATAGAACATAAGCGTTTCGCGCGGGACGTCCTCAAAACGCAGGTTCGACAAAAAAAATCGAAGTCGTTTCGGAACCATAGAAGCACATGATTGACTTGTGTTAGTCTGCGTCTTGCGACGTTCCATTGCATCTTGGCCACGAGCGCCGCATTGGCAAACATTGGCCAACTCGTAGCCACGCCTGTGTCAGACGGTTCAAGAGGCCCCGAAGACGTCTTAAGAAGGCTCCAACATGGGCCCCGCGAGGGCCCCAGGAGGCCAATATTGCTTCGTCACTTAAGGAAGCAATGTGTTTGGCGATGGACGGACCCTTATGAAGTCATGTGTAGCGCAGGGCGCGGGTCTCTCGTCTTGCACTGCGATCCGCGGGGCAACCCGGGAAGCTGGCTACTGCGTTGCACGCGTGCACGGGTGCGCTGGATCCCCATTGCGGCACGATCTGCGTGAAAGGGCGTGCCGGAGAATTCGGATGCTCCCGCGCGAACCCGCTCACCGAGGCCACGGGTGGAGCTCCTCTGGGCACGATGCGTGCGAGGCATGTTCCGAGATGGGCACGGGGACGCCATGCGAAGCTGCCCACTGGTGCCATAGGTGAAGCTTCTTCTGGGGGGTGGTTCGCGTGACGGGTGTGCCGACACGGGCGGGGGGGCGCTGTGCGAAACTCGTCTCTGGGTCTTCAGGTGGTGTTCCTTGCGGGCACGATCCGCTTGAGTGGGGGTGTACCACAACGGCCAGGGGGGGCGCAGTGCGAACCTTGCCTCTGGGGCCGTAGGTGGAGATCCTTGTGTGCCACGATCCGTGTGGGAGGTGTGCCGAAGTAGGCGGGGGGGCGGGATGCGAACCTTGTCCTAGGGGCCGTCCGTGGAACGCTTTGCGGGCCACGATCCGTGTGAAAGGTGTGCCGAAGCGAGCTGGGCGACACTATGAAACGGCCCCCTGGCGCCACACATGCAGTTATTTCGGGGCACGATCCGCGTGAGGGGCACGCCAGTGCGCGAACCTTGTCGCTGGGGACGTAGGTGGAGTTCCCCGTGGGGCGCGATCCTTGTGAGGGATGTGCCGACATGGGCGGGGGAACGCTAAGCCAAGCCTGTCTCTATGGCCGCAGGTGCAGCTCCCTGAGGGGGCACGACCCGTGTGACAATGTATGTCCTCCGACGCCGAATTTGTTTAAACTACACTTGGAGCATGCTAGAAGCCAAGCGCGCGCGAAGCGCGCGTGGATCACACACACACAACCACACACACACCCACGCCCACGCCCACGCCCACGCCCACGCCCACGCCCACGCCCACGCCCACGCCCACGCCCACGCACACGCACACGCACACGCACACGCACACGCACACGCACACGCACACGCACACGCACACGCACACGCACACGCACACGCACACGCACACGCACACGCACACGCACACGCACACGCACACGGCACACGCACACGCACACGCACACGCACACGCACTCGCACACGCGCACGCGCACGCGCACGCGCACGCGCACGCGCACGCGCACGCGCACGCGCACGCGCACGCGCACGCGCACGCGCACACTCCACACGCGCACCGCGCACCGAGATGGATCGGCACAGAAGAAACCGCGCACAAACCGCGCATTACGCGCACACGCGTACCACGCACCACAGCGCACACGCGCACACGCGCACACGCGCACCACGCGCACACCGCAACGCCGCACCGCACGCCACACGCGCACACGCGCACACGCGCACACGCGCCACGTGCGCGCCCCCCCCCAACGCGCGGCACGGCGCACCACGCGCGCACGCGCGCACGCGCGCACGCGCGCACGCGCGCACGCGCGCACGCGCGCACGCGCACACGCGTACATGCGCACACGCGCATTCGCGCTCACGCGCACACGCGCACACGTGCACACGCGCACACGCGCACACGCGCACACGCGCACACGCGCACACGCGCACACGCGCACACGCGCACACGCGCACACGCGCACACGCGCACACGCGCACACGCGCACACGCACACACGCACACACGCACACACGCACACACGCACACACGCACACACGCACACACGCACACACACAATACACACACCCACACACCTAGATGTATGTCTGTGTATATATATATATATACAAATACATATATGTGTATATATGTATATCTATATAGAGAGAGAACCAGAAAAGGCACCAGAAAGGCAGATAGACGATAGAGGGAAAGAGGGGGGCCTTCGGCCGAGCCCGCCACCGTGCCTGGGATGTGGGTCAGAGTCATCAGGGATGTTTCTTCGGGTGTCTTCGGAGAGCTCTCGGGAGCCTCTGGGGGGCAGTTCTGGGGCCTGTTGGGGGCCCCAAGAAGGCCTATTTGGAGCTCTTGTGGAACTCTTGGGTTTTCCTGTTGGCCTTTTGGACCTTCTTGGGGCCTCTTGGATGCTTCTTGGGTGCCTTTTGGGGCCTCCTGGGGGCCTCTCGGGGCCGAGGGCTCGAAATGTCCGTTCGGGTCCCCCGCCTGGCCCCTCCCTTGAAGTCTTGGGGGCCTCGTGGGCCGTCTTGGAGGCCTCGTGGGCCGTCTTGGGGCGTGGTCCGTTTTGGGGCCTCTTGGAGGACTCTTCGGTTGCTTTGGGGCGAGGTTTGGGG
>CAUYUJ010014260.1:205000-207500 GCA_963575745.1 Prorocentrum cordatum | reverse complement strand
CCGGACGGGAACGGCGTGCGGTCTGCGCAAGGATTCCTTAGGATTCCATTAGGATTCGCTGAGGATTCGGTAGGATTCCGGAGGATTCCTTGGGATTCCTTCGGATTCGCTAGGTTTCCTTAGGATTCCCTCCGGATTCGCCAGCATTCCTTCAGGATGTCCTCAGGATTCCCTCCAGATTCCCAGGCGCTTATACACTTCAGGGATTCCTGAGGCGCGCAAGCGCGAACCCGGACGGGAACGGCGCGCGGTCTGCGCAAGGATTCGTTAGGATTCCATTAGGATTCGCTAAGGATTCGGTCGGATTCCTGAGGATTCCTTAGGATTCCTTCGGATTTGCTAGGTTTCCTTAGGAGTCCCTTCGGATTCGCCAGCATTCCTTGTGGATTCCCTCAGGATTCCTTCAGGATTTCTAGGCGCTACTACACTTCAGGGATTCCGGAGGCGCGCAAGCGCGAACCCGGACGGGAACGGCGCGCGGTCTGCGCAAGGATTCCGTAGGATTCCATTCGCATGCGCTGAGGATACGGAAGGATTCCGGAGGGTTCCTTGGGATTCCTTCGGATTCGCTAGGTTTCCTTAGGATTCCCTTCGGATTCGCTAGCATTCCTGCAGAATTCCCTTCGGATTCCCTCAGGATTCTTAGGCGCTTATACACTTCAGGGATTCCTGAGGCGCGCAAGCGCGAACCCGGACGGGAACGGCGTGCGGTTTGCGCAAGGATTCCTTAAGATTCCATTTTTGGATTCGCTGAGGATTCGGTAGGGTTCCTTCGGATTCGCTAGGGTTCCTTAGGATTCCCTTCGGTTTCGCTAGCATTCCTTCAGGATTTCCTTAGGATTCCTTCAGGATTTCTGCGCGCTTATACACTTCAGGGATTCCTCAGGCGCGCAAGCGCGAACCCAGACGGGAACGGCGCGCGGTCTGCGCAATTGTCGGGATTCCATTAGGATTCGTTGGGGATTCGGTCGGGTTCCTGCGGATTCCTTAGGATTCCTTCGGATTCGCGAGGTTTCCTTAGGATTTCCTTTTGTTGCGCTAGCATTCCTTAAGGATTCCCTTCGGATTCCTTCAGGATTCTTAGGCGCTTATACACTTCAGGGATTCCTGAGGCGCGCAAGCGCGAACCCGGGCGGGAACGCCGTGCGGTCTGCGCAAGGATTCGTTAGGTTTCCATTAGGATTCGTTGAGGATCCGGTGGGATTCCTGAGGATTCCTTTGGATCCTTTCGGATTCCTGAGGATTCGCGAGGTTTCCTTAGGATTCCCTCCGGATTCGCTAGCATTTCAGGATTCCCTGAGGATTCCCTCAGGATTCCTAGGCGCTTATACACTTCAGGGAGTCCTGAGGCGCGCGAGCGCCAACCCGGACGGGCACGGCTTGGGGCGTGGGACCCGGACGGGCACGGCGTGGGGCGTGGGGCCCGGACGGGCACGGCGTACGGCGTGGGACCCGGACGGGCACGGCGTGGGGCCCGGACGGGCACGGCGTTACCTAGTAGTAGTAGTGGTAGTAGTGGTAGCAATACCAATCGTAGTGGTATAAGTCGTAGTAGTAGTAGTAGTAGTAGTAGTAGTAGTAGTAGTAGTAGTAGTAGTAGTAGTAGCCGTAGCCGTAGCCGTAGCCGTAGCCGTAGTAGTAGTAGTAGTAGTAGTAGTAGTAGTAGTAGTAGTAGTAGTAGTAGTAGTAGTAGTAGTAGTGGTAGTGGTAGTAGTAGTAGTAGTAGTAGTAGTAGTAGTAGTAGTAGTAGTAGTAGTAGTAGTCGAATATTAGCAGCAGTAGTAGTAGTAGTCGTAGTCGTAGTAGTAGTCGTAGTAGTAGTATTAGGGTTGCACATGGTCTTCGTGTCGCTACAAACTTCACCTCCGTGTGCACTTCTTTTGTATAAGGCCTAATAGAATTCCTATAAAGGGAATGCCGCAAATCGTAGTTTCAAACCTGGCCTTCGTGTCTTTCGCGCCAATTGTTACCTTGGTGCACTATTCGCTGTAGAGGCTGTCGATTGGATTCGCAGTAGAAAATGAACAACAAACAAATGCAAGTTTACACCCGTCCTTCGTGTCGCCGTCGGATTTGGAGCAACCGCCACTGCCAGCCGCTTCATTCCGGCACACCCCTCTCGAGGATCGTGGGCCTGGCCCTCCGACGCGCGATTCCGACGTACACCTCACTGGGATCGTGGCCCTGGTCCCTGGTCCACTTGGGAGCGCTGCCGAAGGCCCACCGACGTCCAATTTCGGCACGCCGCTCACAAGGATCGCGTCCTGGCCCGACCGGGAGAGCTGCCAACGGCCCACCAATGAGCGCCGCCGAAGGCCTGAGGGCCTGAGGACGCGCGCTTCCATTCCTTTTTTTCGGCGACGGGTTTCCCGGCAGGGATACCGCGGACGCCGTAAGTGATTCCCTTTTGCGATCAGACCCTTCATGCATTTCGATGCTTTGTCGTCGACGGGGCCCCAGGCAGGGATGCCGCGGGCGTCGCTCGTGCTGTTGATGTGCA